>OY726517.1:2694892-3067814 GCA_963383655.1 Bathymodiolus septemdierum | reverse complement strand
TGTTACTAATAAAACAAGCTCCTGGTAGATACCGTGGAGAGACTAAATAATCATGTAGTAAACCTACTGTATCACAATACTTCATGTTACTAATAAAACAACCTTCTGGTAGATACCGTGGAGAGACTAAATAATCATGTAGTAAACCTACTGTATCACAATACTTCATGTTACTAATAAAACAAGCTCCTGGTAGATACCGTGGAGAGACTAAATAATCATGTAGTAAACCTACTGTATCACAATACTTCATGTTACTAATAAAACAAGCTCCTGGTAGATACCGTGGAGAGACTGTAAATAATCATGTAGTAAACCTACTGTATCACAATACTTCATGTTTCTAATAAAACAACCTTCTGGTAGATACCGTGGAGAGACTAAATAATCATGTAGTAAACCTACTGTATCACAATACTTCATGTTACTAATAAAACAACCTTCTGGTAGATACCGTGGAGAGACTAAATAATCATGTAGCAAATCCACTGTATCACAATACTTCATGTTACTAATAAAACAAGCTCCTGGTAGATACCGTGGAGAGACTAAATAATCATGTAGTAAACCTACTGTATCACAATACTTCATGTTACTAATAAAACAAGCTCCTGGTAGATACCGTGGAGAGACTAAATAATCATGTAGTAAACCCACTGTATCACAATACTTCATGTTACTAATAAAACAACCTCCTGGTAGATACCGTGGAGAGACTAAATAATCATGTAGTAAACCTACTGTATCACAATACTTCATGTTACTAATAAAACAAGCTCCTGGTAGATACCGTGGAGAGACTAAATAATCATGTAGTAAACCTACTGTATCACAATACTTCATGTTACTAATAAAACAAGCTCCTGGTAGATACCGTGGAGAGACTAAATAATCATGTAGTAAACCTACTGTATCACAATACTTCATGTTACTAATAAAACAAGCTCCTGGTAGATACCGTGGAGAGACTAAATAATCATGTAGTAAACCCACTGTATCACAATACTTCATGTTACTAATAAAACAACCTTCTGGTAGATACCGTGGAGAGACTAAATAATCATGTAGTAAACCCACTGTATCACAATACTTCATGTTACTAATAAAACAACCTCCTGGTAGATACCGTGGAGAGACTAAATAATCATGTAGTAAACCCACTGTATCACAATACTTCATGTTACTAATAAAACAAGCTCCTGGTAGATACCGTGGAGAGACTAAATAATCATGTAGTAAACCTACTGTATCACAATACTTCATGTTACTAATAAAACAAGCTCCTGGTAGATACCGTGGAGAGACTAAATAATCATGTAGTAAACCTACTGTATCACAATACTTCATGTTACTAATAAAACAAGCTCCTGGTAGATACCGTGGAGAGACTAAATAATCATGTAGTAAACCCACTGTATCACAATACTTCATGTTACTAATAAAACAAGCTCCTGGTAGATACCGTGGAGAGACTAAATAATCATGTAGTAAACCTACTGTATCACAATACTTCATGTTACTAATAAAACAAGCTCCTGGTAGATACCGTGGAGAGACTAAATAATCATGTAGTAAACCCACTGTATCACAATACTTCATGTTACTAATAAAACAAGCTCCTGGTAGATACCGTGGAGAGACTAAATAATCATGTAGTAAACCCACTGTATCACAATACTTCATGTTACTAATAAAACAAGCTCCTGGTAGATACCGTGGAGAGACTAAATAATCATGTAGTAAACCCACTGTATCACAATACTTCATGTTACTAATAAAACAAGCTCCTGGTAGATACCGTGGAGAGACTAAATAATCATGTAGTAAACCCACTGTATCACAATACTTCATGTTACTAATAAAACAAGCTCCTGGTAGATACCGTGGAGAGACTAAATAATCATGTAGTAAACCCACTGTATCACAATACTTCATGTTACTAATAAAACAAGCTCCTGGTAGAAACCGTGGAGAGACTAAATAATCATGTAGTAAACCCACTGTATCACAATACTTCATGTTACTAATAAAACAAGCTCCTGGTAGATACCGTGGAGAGACTAAATAATCATGTAGCAAACCTACTGTATCACAATACTTCATGTTACTAATAAAACAAGCTCCTGGTAGATACCGTGGAGAGACTAAATAATCATGTAGTAAACCCACTGTATCACAATACTTCATGTTACTAATAAAACAAGCTTCTGGTAGATACCGTGGAGAGACTAAATAATCATGTAGTAAACCCACTGTTTCACAATACTTCATGTTACTAATAAAACAAGCTCCTGGTAGATACCGTGGAGAGACTAAATAATCATGTAGTAAACCTACTGTATCACAATACTTCATGTTACTAATAAAACAAGCTCCTGGTAGATACGGTGGAGAGACTAAATAATCATGTAGCAAACCTACTGTATCACAATACTTCATGTTACTAATAAAACAAGCTCCTGGTAGATACCGTGGAGAGACTAAATAATCATGTAGTAAACCCACTGTATCACAATACTTCATGTTACTAATAAAACAAGCTTCTGGTAGATACCGTGGAGAGACTAAATAATCATGTAGTAAACCCACTGTATCACAATACTTCATGTTACTAATAAAACAAGCTCCTGGTAGATACCGTGGAGAGACTAAATAATCATGTAGTAAACCCACTGTATCACAATACTTCATGTTACTAATAAAACAAGCTCCTGGTAGATACCGTGGAGAGACTAAATAATCATGTAGTAAACCCACTGTATCACAATACTTCATGTTACTAATAAAACAAGCTCCTGGTAGATACCATGGAGAGACTAAATAATCATGTAGTAAACCCACTGTATCACAATACTTCATGTTACTAATAAAACAAGCTCCTGGTAGATACCGTGGAGAGACTAAATAATCATGTAGCAAACCTACTGTATCACAATACTTCATGTTACTAATAAAACAAGCTCCTGGTAGATACCGTGGAGAGACTAAATAATCATGTAGTAAACCTACTGTATCACAATACTTCATGTTACTAATAAAACAAGCTCCTGGTAGATACCGTGGAGAGACTAAATAATCATGTAGTAAACCTACTGTATCACAATACTTCATGTTACTAATAAAACAAGCTCCTGGTAGATACCGTGGAGAGACTAAATAATCATGTAGTAAACCCACTGTATCACAATACTTCATGTTACTAATAAAACAAGCTCCTGGTAGATACCGTGGAGAGACTAAATAATCATGTAGTAAACCCACTGTATCACAATACTTCATGTTACTAATAAAACAAGCTTCTGGTAGATACCGGGGAGAGACTAAATAATCATGTAGTAAACCCACTGTATCACAATACTTCATGTTACTAATAAAACAACCTTCTGGTAGATACCGTGGAGAGACTAAATAATCATGTAGTAAACCCACTGTATCACAATACTTCATGTTACTAATAAAACAAGCTCCTGGTAGATACCGTGGAGAGACTAAATAATCATGTAGTAAACCCACTGTATCACAATACTTCATGTTACTAATAAAACAAGCTCCTGGTAGATACCGTGGAGAGACTAAATAATCATGTAGCAAACCTACTGTATCACAATACTTCATGTTACTAATAAAACAAGCTCCTGGTAGATACCGTGGAGAGACTAAATAATCATGTAGTAAACCCACTGTATCACAATACTTCATGTTACTAATAAAACAAGCTTCTGGTAGATACAGTGGAGAGACTAAATAATCATGTAGTAAACCCACTGTATCACAATACTTCATGTTACTAATAAAACAAGCTCCTGGTAGATACCGTGGAGAGACTAAATAATCATGTAGTAAACCCACTGTATCACAATACTTCATGTTACTAATAAAACAAGCTCCTGGTAGATACCGTGGAGAGACTAAATAATCATGTAGTAAACCCACTGTATCACAATACTTCATGTTACTAATAAAACAAGCTCCTGGTAGATACCGTGGAGAGACTAAATAATCATGTAGTAAACCCACTGTATCACAATACTTCATGTTACTAATAAAACAACCTTCTGGTAGATACCGTGGAGAGACTAAATAATCATGTAGTAAACCCACTGTATCACAATACTTCATGTTACTAATAAAACAACCTTCTGGTAGATACCGTGGAGAGACTAAATAATCATGTAGTAAACCCACTGTATCACAATACTTCATGTTACTAATAAAACAAGCTCCTGGTAGATACCGTGGAGAGACTAAATAATCATGTAGTAAACCCACTGTATCACAATACTTCATGTTACTAATAAAACAACCTTCTGGTAGATACCGTGGAGAGACTAAATAATCATGTAGTAAACCCACTGTATCACAATACTTCATGTTACTAATAAAACAAGCTCCTGGTAGATACCGTGGAGAGACTAAATAATCATGTAGTAAACCCACTGTATCACAATACTTCATGTTACTAATAAAACAACCTCCTGGTAGATACCGTGGAGAGACTAAATAATCATGTAGTAAACCCACTGTATCACAATACTTCATGTTACTAATAAAACAAGCTCCTGGTAGATACCGTGGAGAGACTAAATAATCATGTAGTAAACCCACTGTATCACAATACTTCATGTTACTAATAAAACAAGCTCCTGGTAGATACCGTGGAGAGACTAAATAATCATGTAGTAAACCCACTGTATCACAATACTTCATGTTACTAATAAAACAAGCTTCTGGTAGATACCGTGGAGAGACTAAATAATCATGTAGTAAACCCACTGTATCACAATACTTCATGTTACTAATAAAACAACCTTCTGGTAGATACCGTGGAGAGACTAAATAATCATGTAGTAAACCCACTGTATCACAATACTTCATGTTACTAATAAAACAAGCTCCTGGTAGATACCATGGAGAGACTAAATAATCATGTAGTAAACCCACTGTATCACAATACTTCATGTTACTAATAAAACAAGCTCCTGGTAGATACCGTGGAGAGACTAAATAATCATGTAGTAAACCCACTGTATCACAATACTTCATGTTACTAATAAAACAAGCTCCTGGTAGATACCGTGGAGAGACTAAATAATCATGTAGTAAACCCACTGTATCACAATACTTCATGTTACTAATAAAACAAGCTCCTGGTAGATATCGTGGAGAGACTAAATAATCATGTAGTAAACCCACTGTATCACAATACTTCATGTTACTAATAAAACAAGCTCCTGGTAGATACCGTGGAGAGACTAAATAATCATGTAGTAAACCCACTGTATCACAATACTTCATGTTACTAATAAAACAAGCTCCTGGTAGATACCGTGGAGAGACTAAATAATCATGTAGTAAACCCACTGTATCACAATACTTCATGTTACTAATAAAACAACCTCCTGGTAGATACCGAGGAGAGACTAAATAATCATGTAGTAAACCCACTGTATCACAATGCTTCATGTTACTAATAAAACAAGCTCCTGGTAGATACCGTGGAGAGACTAAATAATCATGTAGTAAACCCACTGTATCACAATACTTCATGTTACTAATAAAACAACCTTCTGGTAGATACCGTGGAGAGACTAAATAATCATGTAGTAAACCCACTGTATCACAATACTTCATGTTACTAATAAAACAAGCTTCTGGTAGATACCGTGGAGAGACTAAATAATCATGTAGTAAACCTACTGTATCACAATACTTCATGTTACTAATAAAACAACCTTCTGGTAGATACCGTGGAGAGACTAAATAATCATGTAGTAAACCCACTGTATCACAATACTTCATGTTACTAATAAAACAACCTTCTGGTAGATACCGTGGAGAGACTAAATAATCATGTAGTAAACCCACTGTATCACAATACTTCATGTTACTAATAAAACAAGCTTCTGGTAGATACCGTGGAGAGACTAAATAATCATGTAGTAAACCTACTGTATCACAATACTTCATGTTACTAATAAAACAACCTTCTGGTAGATACCGTGGAGAGACTAAATAATCATGTAGTAAACCTACTGTATCACAATACTTCATGTTACTAATAAAACAAGCTCCTGGTAGATACCGTGGAGAGACTAAATAATCATGTAGTAAACCCACTGTATCACAATACTTCATGTTACTAATAAAACAACCTTCTGGTAGATACCGTGGAGAGACTAAATAATCATGTAGTAAACCCACTGTATCACAATACTTCATGTTACTAATAAAACAACCTTCTGGTAGATACCGTGGAGAGACTAAATAATCATGTAGTAAACCCACTGTATCACAATACTTCATGTTACTAATAAAACAAGCTTCTGGTAGATACCGTGGAGAGACTAAATAATCATGTAGTAAACCCACTGTATCACAATACTTCATGTTACTAATAAAACAAGCTCCTGGTAGATACCGAGGAGAGACTAAATAATCATGTAGTAAACCTACTGTATCACAATACTTCATGTTACTAATAAAACAAGCTTCTGGTAGATACCGTGGAGAGACTAAATAATCATGTAGTAAACCTACTGTATCACAATACTTCATGTTACTAATAAAACAAGCTCCTGGTAGATACCGTGGAGAGACTAAATAATCATGTAGTAAACCTACTGTATCACAATACTTCATGTTACTAATAAAACAAGCTTCTGGTAGATACCGTGGAGAGACTAAATAATCATGTAGTAAACCCACTGTATCACAATACTTCATGTTACTAATAAAACAAGCTCCTGGTAGATACCGTGGAGAGACTAAATAATCATGTAGTAAACCCACTGTATCACAATACTTCATGTTACTAATAAAACAAGCTCCTGGTAGATACCGTGGAGAGACTAAATAATCATGTAGTAAACCCACTGTATCACAATACTTCATGTTACTAATAAAACAACCTCCTGGTAGATACCGAGGAGAGACTAAATAATCATGTAGTAAACCCACTGTATCACAATACTTCATGTTACTAATAAAACAAGCTCCTGGTAGATACCGTGGAGAGACTAAATAATCATGTAGTAAACCCACTGTATCACAATACTTCATGTTACTAATAAAACAAGCTTCTGGTAGATACCGTGGAGAGACTAAATAATCATGTAGTAAACCTACTGTATCACAATACTTCATGTTACTAATAAAACAAGCTCCTGGTAGATACCGTGGAAGAGTAGGATATCACATAGGGGAGAGATAACAAGTAAAGAGTAGGATATCACATAGGGGAGAAATAGCAAATAAAGAGTAGGATATCACATAGGGGAGAGATAACAAGTAAAGAGTAGGATATCACATAGGGGAGAGATAGCAAATAAAGAGTAGGATATCACATGGGGAGAGATAGCAAGTAAAGAGTAGGATCTCACATAGGGGAGAGATAGCAAATAAAGAGTAGGATATCATATAGGGGAGAGATAGCAATTAAAGAGTAGGATATCACATAGGGGATAGATAGCAAGTAAAGAGTATGATATCACATAGGGGAGAGATAACAAGTAAAGAGTAGGATATCACATAGGGGAGAGATAGCAAATAAAGAGTAGGATATCACATGGGGGAGAGATAGCAAGTAAAGAGTAGGATCTCACATAGGGGAGAGATAGCAAATAAAGAGTAGGATATCATATAGGGAAGAGATAGCAAGTAAATAGTAGGATATCACATAGGGGAGAGATAGCAAATAAAGAGTAGGATATCACATGGGGAGAAATAGCAAATAAAGAGTAGGATATCACATAGGGGAGAGATAACAAGTAAAGAGTAGGATATCACATAGGGGAGAGATAGCAAATAAAGAGTAGGATATCACATGGGGAGAGATAGCAAGTAAAGAGTAGGATCTCACATAGGGGAGAGATAGCAAATAAAGAGTAGGATATCATATAGGGGAGAGATAGCAATTAAAGAGTAGGATATCACATAGGGGAGAGATAGCAAATAAAGAGTAGGATATCACATAGGGGAGAGATAGCAAGTAAAGAGTAGGATATCACAAAGGGGAGAGATAGCAAGTAAAGAGTAGGATATCACAAAGGGGAGAGATAGCAAGCAAAGAGTAGGATATCATATAGGGGAGAGATAGCAGGAAAAGAGTAGGATATCACATAGAGAGAGATAGCAAGAAAAGAGTAGGATATCACATAGGGGAGAGATAGCAAGTAAAGAGTAGGATATCACATAGGGGAGAGATAGCAAGAAAAGAGTAGGATATCACATAGGGGAGAGATAGCAAGTAAAGAGTAGGATATCACATAGGGGAGAAATAGCAAGCAAAGAGTAGGATATCATATAGGGGAGAGATAGCAAGTAAAGATATCACATAGGGGAGAGATAGAAAGTAAAGAGTATGATACCACATAGGGGAGAGATAGAAAGTAAAGAGTAGGATATCACATAGGAGAGTGATAGCAAGTAAAGAGTAGGATATCACATAGGGGAGAGATAGCAAGTAAAGAGTAGGATATCACATAGGGGAGAGATAGCAAGAAAAGAGTAGGATATCACATAGGGGAGAGATAGCAAGTTAAGAGTAGGATATCACAAAGGGGAAAGATAGCAAATAAAGAGTAGGATATCACATAGGGGAGAGATAGCAAGTAAACAGTAGGATATCACATAGGGGAGAGATAGCAAGTAAAGAGTAGGATATCACATAGGGGAGAGTTAGCAAGTAAAGAGTAAGATATCACATAGGGGAGAGATAGCAAGTAAAGAGTAAGATATCACATAGGGGAGAGATAGCAAGAAAAGAGTAGGATATCACATAGGGGAGAGATAGCAAGAAAAGAGTAGGATATCACATAGGGGAGAGATAGCAAGTTAAGAGTAGGATATCACAAAGGGGAAAGATAGCAAATAAAGAGTAGGATATCACATAGGGGAGAGATAGCAAGTAAACAGTAGGATATCACATAGGGGAGAGATAGCAAGTAAAGAGTAGGATATCACATAGGGGAGAGTTAGCAAGTAAAGAGTAAGATATCACATAGGGGAGTGATAGCAAGTAAAGAGTAGCCTATGTGATATCCTACTCTTTACTTGCTATCTCTCCCCTATGTGATATCCTACTCTTTACTTGTTATCTCTCCCCTATGTGATATCCTACTCTTTACTTGCTAACTCTCCCCTATGTGATATCCTACTCTTTACTTGCTATCTCTCCCCTATGTGATATCCTACTCTTTACTTGTTATCTCTCCCCTATGTGATATCCTACTCTTTACTTGCTATCTCTCCCCTATGCGATATCCTACTCTTTAATTACTATCTCTCCCCTATGTGATATCCTACTCTTTACTTGCTATCTCTCCCCTATATGATATCCTACTCTTTACTTGCTATCTCTCCCCTATGTGATATCCTACTCTTTACTTGTTATCTCTCCCCTATGTGATATCCTACTCTTTACTTGCTAACTCTCCCCTATGTGATATCCTACTCTTTACTTGCTATCTCTCCCCTATGTGATATCCTACTCTTTACTTGTTATCTCTCCCCTATGTGATATCCTACTCTTTACTTGCTATCTCTCCCCTATGTGATATCCTACTCTTTACTTGCTATCTCTCCCCTATATGATATCCTACTCTTTACTTGCTATCTCTCCCCTATATGATATCCTACTCTTTATTTGCTATCTCTCCCCTATGTGATATCCTACTCTTTACTTGCTATCTCTCCCCTATATGATATCCTACTCTTTACTTGCTATCTCTCCCCTATGTGATATCCTACTCTTTATTTGCTAACTCTCCCCTATGTGATATCCTACTCTTTACTTGCTATCTCTCCCCTATGCGATATCCTACTCTTTAATTACTATCTCTCCCCTATATGATATCCTACTCTTTACTTGCTATCTCTCCCCTATGTGATATCCTACTCTTTATTTGCTATCTCTCCCCTATATGATATCCTACTCTTTACTTGCTATCTCTCCCCTATGTGATATCCTACTCTTTATTTGCTATCTCTCCCCTATGTGATATCATACTCTTTACTTGCTATCTCTCCCCTATGTGATATCCTACTCTTTATTTGCTATCTCTCCCCTATGTGATATCCTACTCTTTACTTGCTATCTCTCCCCTATGTGATATCATACTCTTTATTTGCTATCTCTCCCCTATGTGATATCCTACTCTTTACTTGCTATCTCTCCCCTATATGATATCCTACTCTTTACTTGCTATCTCTCCCCTATGTGATATCATACTCTTTATTTGCTATCTCTCCCCTATGTGATATCCTACTCTTTACTTGCTATCTCTCCCCTATATGATATCCTACTCTTTACTTGCTATCTCTCCCCTATATGATATCCTACTCTTTACTTGCTATCTCTCCCCTATGTGATATCCTACTCTTTACTTGCTATCTCTCCGCTATGTGATATCCTACTCTTTACTTGCTATCTCTCCCCTATATGATATCCTACTCTTTACTTGCTATCTCTCCCCTATGTGATATCCTACTCTTTATTTGCTATCTCTCCCCTATGTGATATCCTACTCTTTACTTGCTATCTCTCCCCTATGTGATATCCTACTCTTTACTTGCTATCTCTCCCCTATGTGATATCCTACTCTTTACTTGCTATCTCTCCGCTATGTGATATCCTACTCTTTACTTGCTATCTCTCCCCTATATGATATCCTACTCTTTACTTGCTATCTCTCCCCTATGTGATATCCTACTCTTTACTTGCTATCTCTCCCCTATGTGATATCCTACTCTTTACTTGCTATCTCTCCCCTATATGATATCCTACTCTTTATTTGCTATCTCTCCCCTATGTGATATCCTACTCTTTACTTGCTATCTCTCCGCTATGTGATATCCTACTCTTTACTTGCTATCTCTCCCCTATATGATATCCTACTCTTTACTTGCTATCTCTCCCCTATATGATATCCTACTCTTTATTTGCTATTTCTCCCCTATGTGATATCCTACTCTTTACTTGCTATCTCTCCCCTATGTGAGATCCTACTCTTTACTTGCTATCTCTCCCCTATGTGATATCTTACTCTTTACTTGCTATCTCTCCCCTATGTGATATCTTACTCTTTACTTGCTATCTCTCCCCTATGTGATATCATACTCTGTACTTGCTATCTCTCCTCTATATGATATCCTACTCTTTATTTGCTATCTCTGCCCTATGTGATATCCTACTCTTTACTTGCTATCTCTCCCCTATGTGATATCCTACTATTTACTTGCTATCTCTCCCCTATGTGAGATCCTACTCTTTACTTGCTATCTCTCCCCTATATGATATCCTACTCTTTACTTGCTATCTCTCCCCTATGTGATATCTTACTCTTTACTTGCTATCTCTCCCCTATGTGATATCATACTCTGTACTTGCTATCTCTCCTCTATATGATATCCTACTATTTACTTGCTATCTCTCCCCTATGTGAGATCCTACTCTTTACTTGCTATCTCTCCCCTATATGATATCCTACTATTTACTTGCTATCTCTCCCCTATGTGAGATCCTACTCTTTACTTGCTATCTCTCCCCTATATGATATCCTACTCTTTACTTGCTATCTCTCCCCTATATGATATCCTACTCTTTTCTTGCTATCTCTCCCCTATGTGATATCCTACTCTTTACTTGCTATCTCTCCCCTATGTGATATCATACTCTTTACTTGCTATCTCTCCCCTATGTGATATCCTACTCTTTACTTGCTATCTCTCCCCTATGTGATATCCTACTCTTTACTTGCTATCTCTCCGCTATGTGATATACTACTCTTTACTTGCTATCTCTCCCCTATATGATATCCTACTCTTTACTTGCTAACTCTCCCCTATGTGATATCCTACTCTTTACTTGCTATCTCTCCCCTATATGATATCCTACTCTTTACTTGCTAACTCTCCCCTATGTGATATCCTACTCTTTATTTGCTATCTCTCCCCTATGTGATATCCTACTCTTTACTTGCTATCTCTCCCCTATATGATATCCTACTCTTTACTTGCTATCTCTCCCCTATATGATATCCTACTCTTTACTTGCTAACTCTCCCCTATGTGATATCCTACTCTTTATTTGCTATCTCTCCCCTATATGATATCCTACTCTTTACTTGCTATCTCTCCCCTATGTGATATACTACTCTTTACTTGCTATCTCTCCCCTATATGATATCCTACTCTTTACTTGCTAACTCTCCCCTATGTGATATCCTACTCTTTACTTGCTATCTCTCCCCTATATGATATCCTACTCTTTACTTGCTAACTCTCCCCTATGTGATATCCTACTCTTTATTTGCTATCTCTCCCCTATGTGATATCCTACTCTTTACTTGCTATCTCTCCCCTATGTGATATCCTACTCTTTACTTGCTATCTCTCCCCTATGTGATATCCTACTCTTTACTTGCTATCTCTCCCCTATATGATATCCTACTCTTTACTTGCTAACTCTCCCCTATGTGATATCCTACTCTTTATTTGCTATCTCTCCCCTATGTGATATCCTACTCTTTACTTGCTATCTCTCCCCTATGTAATATCCTACTCTTTACTTGCTAACTCTCCCCTATGTGATATCCTACTCTTTATTTGCTATCTCTGCCCTATGTGATATCCTACTCTTTACTTGCTATCTCTCCCCTATGTGATATCCTACTCTTTACTTGCTATCTCTCCCCTATGTGATATCCTACTCTTTACTTGCTATCTCTCCCCTATATGATATCCTACTCTTTACTTGCTATCTCTCCCCTATGTGATATCCTACTCTTTACTTGCTATCTCTCCCCTATGTGATATACTACTCTTTACTTGCTATCTCTGCCCTATATGATATCCTACTCTTTACTTGCTAACTCTCCCCTATGTGATATCCTACTCTTTACTTGCTATCTCTCCCCTATATGATATCTTACTCTTTATTTGCTATCTCTCCCCTATGTGATATCCTACTCTTTACTTGCTATCTCTCCCCTATATGATATCCTACTCTTTACTTGCTATCTCTCCGCTATGTGATATACTACTCTTTACTTGCTATCTCTCCCCTATGTGATATCCTACTCTTTACTTGCTATCTCTCTCCTATGTGATATCTTACTCTTTACTTGCTATCTCTCCCCTATATGATATCCTACTCTTTACTTGCTATCTCTCCCCTATGTGATATCCTACTCTTTACTTGTTATCTCTCCCCTATGTGATATCCTACTCTTTACTTGCTATCTCTCCCTTATGTGATATCCTACTCTTTACTTGCTATCTCTCTCCTATGTGATATCTTACTCTTTACTTGCTATCTCTCCCCTATATGATATCCTACTCTTTACTTGCTATCTCTCCCCTATGTGATATCCTACTCTTTACTTGTTATCTCTCCCCTATGTGATATCCTACTCTTTACTTGCTATCTCTCTCCTATGTGATATCCTACTCTTTACTTGCTATCTCTCCCCTATGTGATATCTTACTCTTTATTTGCTATCTCTCCCCTATGTGATATCCTACTCTTTACTTGCTATCTCTCCCCTATATGATATCCTACTCTTTACTTGCTATCTCTCCGCTATGTGATATACTACTCTTTACTTGCTATCTCTCCCCTATGTGATATCCTACTCTTTACTTGCTATCTCTCCCTTATGTGATATCCTACTCTTTACTTGCTATCTCTCTCCTATGTGATATCTTACTCTTTACTTGCTATCTCTCCCCTATGTGATATCCTACTCTTTACTTGCTATCTCTCTCCTATGTGATATCCTACTCTTTACTTGCTATCTCTCCCCTATGTGATATCTTACTCTTTACTTGCTATCTCTCCCCTATGTGATATCTTACTCTTTACTTGCTATCTCTCCCCTATGTGATATCATACTCTGTACTTGCTATCTCTCCTCTATATGATATCCTACTCTTTATTTGCTATCTCTGCCCTATGTGATATCCTACTCTTTACTTGCTATCTCTCCCCTATGTGATATCCTACTATTTACTTGCTATCTCTCCCCTATGTGAGATCCTACTCTTTACTTGCTATCTCTCCCCTATGTGATATCCTACTCTTTACTTGCTATCTCTCCCCTATGTGATATCCTACTCTTTACTTGCTATCTCTCCGCTATGTGATATCCTACTCTTTATTTGCTATCTCTCCCCTATGTGATATCCTACTCTTTACTTGCTATCTCTCCCCTATGCGATATCCTACTCTTTACTTGCTATCTCTCCCCTATGTGATATCATACTCTGTACTTGCTATCTCTCCTCTATATGATATCCTACTCTTTATTTGCTATCTCTGCCCTATGTGATATCCTACTCTTTACTTGCTATCTCTGCCCTATGTGATATCCTACTCTTTACTTGCTATCTCTCCCCTATGTGATATCCTACTATTTACTTGCTATCTCTCCCCTATGTGAGATCCTACTCTTTACTTGCTATCTCTCCCCTATGTGATATCCTACTCTTTACTTGCTATCTCTCCCCTATGTGATATCTTACTCTTTACTTGCTAACTCTCCCCTATGTGATATCCTACTCTTTACTTGCTATCTCTCCCCTATGTGATATCCTACTCTTTACTTGCTATCTCTCCCCTATGTGATATCTTACTCTTTACTTGCTAACTCTCCCCTATGTGATATCCTACTCTTTACTTGCTATCTCTCCCCTATGTGATATCCTACTCTTTACTTGCTATCTCTCCCCTATGTGATATCTTACTCTTTACTTGCTAACTCTCCCCTATGTGATATCCTACTCTTTACTTGCTATCTCTCCCCTATGTGATATCCTACTCTTTACTTGCTATCTCTCCCCTATGTGATATCCTACTCTTTACTTGCTATCTCTCCCCTATGTGATATCCTACTCTTTACTTGCTATCTCTCCCCTATGTGGTATCATACTCTTTACTTGCTATCTCTCCCCTATATGATATCCTACTCTTTACTTGCTATCTCTCCCCTATGTGATATCTTTACTTGCTATCTCTCCCCTATATGATATCCTACTCTTTACTTGCTATCTCTCCCCTATGTGATATCCTACTCTTTACTTGCTATCTCTCCCCTATGTGATATCCTACTCTTTACTTGCTATCTCTCCCCTATGTGATATCTTACTCTTTACTTGCTAACTCTCCCCTATGTGATATCTTACTCTTTACTTGCTATCTCTCCCCTATGTGATATCCTACTCTTTACTTGCTATCTCTCCCCTATGTGATATCTTTACTTGCTATCTCTCCCCTATATGATATCCTACTCTTTACTTGCTATCTCTCCGCTATGTGATATCCTACTCTTTACTTGCTATCTCTCCCCTATGTGATATCATACTCTTTACTTGCTATCTCTCCGCTATGTGATATCCTACTCTTTATTTGCTATCTCTCCCCTATGTGATATCATACTCTTTATTTGCTATCTCTCCCCTATGTGATATACTACTCTTTACTTGCTATCTCTCCCCTATGTGATATCCTACTCTTTACTTGCTATCTCTCCCCTATGTGATATCATACTCTTTACTTGCTATCTCTCCGCTATGTGATATCCTACTCTTTATTTGCTATCTCTCCCCTATGTGATATCCTACTCTTTACTTGCTATCTCTCCCCTATGTGATATCCTACTCTTTACTTGCTATCTCTCCCCTATGCGATATCCTACTCTTTTCCTGCTATCTCTCCCCTATGTGATATCTTACTCTTTACTTGCTATCTCTCCCCTATGTGATATCCTACTCTTTACTTGCTATCTCTCCCCTATGTGATATCCTACTCTTTATTTGCTATCTCTCCCCTATGTGATATCTTACTCTTTACTTGCTAACTCTCCCCTATGTGATATCCTACTCTTTACTTGTTATCTCTCCCCTATGTGATATCCTACTCTTTACTTGCTATCTCTCCCCTATATGATATCCTACTCTTTACTTGCTATCTCTCCCCTATGTGATATCCTACTCTTTACTTGCTATCTCTCCCCTATGTGATATCCTACTTAGAACCTTTCGTTTACTTACTCCAAAACAGTTTAATTTTTGTTCTTCAACCTTTCAACTTGGGATGCGCGTACCTGATGACGGTTATTCCAGGAAAACATCTTTGTGGATTACATTCTATATAAAATTGTACGTTTTGTCATTGATACAGACTTATACGTTTTGTCATTGATACAGACTTATGCGTTTTGTCATTGATACAGACACATATATTTCATTCAATTGATGATACAATAAACTGAATAGGAAATCAAGCAATATGCATGCACTCTCTTTTAGAACTGAAAGTACGCACGCGTATCAAACAAAATATTTATCATATACCTGCCTTGTGAAACTGTATTTTAAATGATCAGAGGTATATATTAAACACAAAATCTACAATAACTAGAACTTTAATGTTATGCCTTCTGTACGGACACATAATCGAACATGTATAATTATGTGTTTTAAACTTGTCTTGTGAATTTAAATTTCAAATACGGTACGGAAACGGAGGTACAATAATGACATTCATTTATAATACCGACACAAATATACAATACTCGGAAACAGCTTGTGTGTACTATACGGACACCCAGATGCAACCTTATTGTACAATACAGACACTCGGATACAACCTTGTTGTACAATATGGACACTCGGATACATTTTTGTGTACTATGCGATCACTCGGAAACAATATGTTTGTACTATACGGACACTCGGACGCAACATTTTTGCACTATGTAAAAATTCAAATTCAACAAATTCAGGGAGTTGGTCCATCTGTGTTTCATAGAAAAGAATGGATATCGTAGATACTAATGCATTGTGCTAGGAAGGGACATATCTTATTTTGCAAAAATAAAACTCTTGATTTTACCAAAAAGTTCTCTGAGACTGATATCATCAACATGCTCCAGTTTTTTATTGACAACATATTAGTTATCTTTGGTGGACGTGTTTTTCAACAGAGAGTCGACTTATCTATGGGTGCAAACTGTGCTCCCATTCTCGCCGACTTTATTCGTATGAGGCACACTTCATACAGGGGCTTCTCAAGAAAAACGAAAAGAAGCTAGCTCGATCCTTTAATTTCACGTTCCACTATATAGATGATGTCCTTTCACTAAGTAATTCTAGGTTTGGCGATTTTGTTGATCACATCTATCCCATTGAGCTTGACATCAATGATACCACAGATATAGATAGGTCTGCTTTATACCTTGACCTACACCTCAACATCGACAGCGAGGGGCGGTTAAGAACGAAACTTCACAAAACAATAGATGATTTCAATTTTGTTCCATTGTGAACTTTCCATTCATATGTAGCAACATTCCAGCACCACCTGCATATGGAGTATATCTCTCTCAGTTGATACGATATACCAGAGCTTGTGGTTCCTATCAGGATTTCCTAGATAAGGGGTTGCTGCTAAGAAGTAAGCTATTGAACCAAGGGTTCCTCTTAGTTAAGTTGAAGTCATCACTTCCAAAGTTTTATGATGGCCATCATGACTTGGTTGACCGCTATGGAATATCTGTGTTACAAATGACACGGATATGTTCCGTCTGTTATAATCAAGTCATCACTTCTAAAGTTTTACAGTCGCCACCATGACTTGGTTGACCGTTATGGAATATCTGTGTTACAAATGACACGGATAAGTTCCACATGACGTAAGCACTTTCCGGACCTTTCCTCATTCATGACTTATCACCGGTTTTGTAACTAGATAAACACGACGGGTGTCACTAGTGGAGCAGGAACTGCTTACCCCTCCCCCCTCGGAGCACCTGAGTTTACCCCCGACTTTTAGTGGGGTTCGTGTTACTCGATCTTTAGTTTTATATATATGTTGTGTAGATCGTTGTTTGTCCTTTTGTATTTTTTCTTTTGGCTATTGTGTTGTCTGTTCTTCTTCGATATACGGATTCTAACTACCCTTTGGTATCTTGAAACTCTTCTTTTTGTGTGCTATGCAGACTCTCAGATACAGCATATTGTACCATAGGGAGACTCATATCAGTTCTGCTTTCCTTCATTTCAAGTAATGTGATTGGTTAGTCACATAACCTGGATATTAGGAAAACATCTTTAAGTTATGCATTTCTCTCTTACGTTACTTTAATATCAATGAAGCCTTTTATCTAATTTCGTTAAATAAAGTGAACGTGAAAGGTTTCATTAGCTTTCGTAAACAAAATTCAATTTCAGCCTAATCTGAAATTAACGTCAGCTCTTGAATAATATCAACATTTTAACGGTAAAACTGTTTATCCTTACACGATCGATTCCACAGGGATGTTTTATTTATGTGAAATAGATGCCTGGAGATTAATAGAAATCACCCATAAATCTGATGCCGTTGACAATTTTAGCGATTTAAAACAGCTTAAGTTTTATTACATTTTATTTTTAATTACAGAGAACGTGCTATATATATAAACTTGTTAATATTATAACATCTAGAGTGTCATACGACTTAAGAAATTTTGAACATACCAAATGTGCAATCAGAAGCGCTAAATCGAAGAAGGACAGGTTATACATTGGCCAAAAGAAAAAAAGGACAATTCACTACACAGAATATTAAAGATTGAGTATAGCTAACCCATCTAAAACAACCGGGTTGAACTCAGGTGATCCGGAAGGGTAAGAATTTCCTGCTCCACTAATGGTATCCATCTTGTTGCTCTTTTTACCAACGTTTCTATAAGTCATTAATCAGGAAAGGACAGGATTGTGATTACAACATTTGTCTTGTAATTCTAGATTTAGTTGTTTGCCTTACATCATTGACAAATGACAGGAGTAGTTGTAGGAACAAGACAAACGATATAGTCATAGCAACATTGTGTAGCTTGGTGATTTAACTTGTATGTAAAATATGCACAACCTAGTCACAGGACCTATAATTTTACTCCCAAAAAGTCGAGTATTCGAGCTATCTGAAATAAATTGAACTAAGTCTCCATGGAAGCGTCATATCCAAGATTGCAAAAACCAGGCGCGACTGTTAAGGAAATCCTGTCTAATATACAATCTTTCTATCTTATTATTTGATTAGTATTCGGAAACTTGTTTGTTTTGTGTATATTATTAAATACTACTCAACTGGCACTGAACAACAGTCAATCAAAATAATTGTAAGCTTGATAACCAGACGCAATCTAACCATTTCAATAATATAGATATTAATCTATAAATGTTCAATGTGACCAATGATGACTTACTCCATCATGTGCTGAAGGGAATATATGCCATATAATGAGGACTACTTTTTCATAAGTTAATGATTCCTATAACATACCACCTCGGCAACCTTAGGAGACAACAGTCAAATTGAACCTCTGTTTTAATTGCATGTCATGTTAACCTTGGAATGTCAAAGGTCATAATAAATGTTGGGGAATACTGAAGTGACAACCCAGAGAAACGGACAACATTGAGCACACGATACAGTACAAATACAAACAACATAGAGACACAAACAAATAATAACAGCTTCCGAGTGAATGTATATTGCTTTCCGTTGTTGGTGTTCAGTATAAGGATACACCTTAAAAGACTATAAACGGCTGACAATACCAGTCAAATGTTAAACATATTATCCAAAATCTTATGGATCTGTATGTGAGTGATCGCCCCTTAAACATTTATTACTAGGAAGTAAACTTACTATTGGTCTGTATCATAGAGCGTTTTAACCTTATTGTGCACCTGTGCTAACTCTTTTTAAACATCTAGTTCACACCAGGTGAGTGTTATTGATTGATTCTTGTATATCCTGAAGATATTTGTCAATTAAATTAGGATTAAGTCAGATTTACTGCCCTATATACTTCGACTACAATACTCATATACATGTGTTAAATAGAATCGTCAATTAATTGTAGGATTTCTGAACCAAATCCGAGGTTGTTTGTCTCCTGTAACTGTACTGTAGGTAATTATAATTAAATATAACGACTGTTGATAATAACGTCAGTGTATTTATTGGGTACAATAAAAACAAAATAAACGGAGTGGAATTAACTTCACAATCCGCTTAGAACAAATACCACCAGCATAATCAAAATAAAATATAATACCAATGACCAGACAAAACAGTGAACATGAATCACACCAGATGCCTTGGTAAAAGTCGTGTCAGATGATATATATTTTGAAAAAGTTGTATGTTAGATCAGGTGCTTAGGTAGATGTCGTCCATCGAACCAGGTGTTTGATTAAAAGTCGTCCGCCAAATTATGTGCCGTGGTAAATGTTTCCGTCAAGACATGTGCTATGGCAAATGTTCGTCAACCCATATGCTTTGATATAAGTTGTCCATCTAACCAGTCGTATCAATGCAGTTCAAAAGCACGTTGCAAGGTCTGTTATTTTATGTATAGTATATGTCTTGTCTCTGTAGACATATGTATTAAGATCCTCTATTATAAGTAACTCATATAAAGGATTAGAAATTGCTTAATTTAAGATTGACTTAGTTTTGTAAAGCATGGCAAACCGTTGTTAATTCTCTATAGTATTAGATGACTTTATAGTGTGACACATAGTTGTATTGGTATGCTTCGTATCTGTGCAATAGAAATGTAGATATCAAACTGAGTGTGCTCGACACGTTTCTACTGAGTGTGCTCGACACGTTTCTACTGAGTGCGCTCGACGCGTTTCTACTGAGTGCGCTCGACGCGTTTCTACTGAGTGTGCTCGATGCGTTTCTACTGAGTGTGCTCGACGCGTTTCTGGTACGCTCAAAGTCAAAATATTTGAAAGCCACATAAATTAAAATCTTTAGGAAGAAGAAAGCCAAAGACCCAAACAGACAATAATTACCTGATTTTGGATCTGTAAATTTCGATAAAACTATTTGCAATAAATCAAAAGCATGTCAGTACTGAAGCACTTCCTACTGGGCAGATGATACTACTAATAATAACCTGATTTATTTCGAAGCAGACTCGACTGAAATATCCAATAACACAATGTCATTTATCTTGGTGAGTAATACAGTTTTAAATTGAAATGCAAAACGACCTTATTTGAAATTGGAAAGTAATGATTGCATTTGTGTTGCAGTGACGTACGTGTATTGTGTTCAATGTTTTACGTTGACTTAATTTTATATCAACATTTCTATAAATAACTCCACCTGATATATTGTTTAATTACTGGCTGCTCAGACACTATTAATACAAAATATATTTTCTACTTCTTGAATAGGAAACAAAATTAATTATTTAATTGTTCGGATGTAATTAGTCTCGTCATGTGATATGTGACTATCACGTGACATACTAGATGTGAAACATGAATGCCACGTGGCCTACTATATATTTTACAATAGGTTGTGCATGTCAGTGCATGTCATCTGTCTGCCTTAGCGGCGAAGCATGGTAGTAAGGCTCTCAAACATTTCAACCCAGAGGATTTTATTATTGATATTTACTATCACTTTGAAAAGAAGTAATTTTTTTTCTAAATCCCATATATGTTCTTCAATCAAAGTTTAAAATGATAAATAACATAAAATCTCAGGACGAAATGAATAAAACTTTGTCTAGTTATCTTTTGAAATAAAAAACAACTTGACACTTTATAAAGAAGATTTAAATACATTTGGTTTTACTGGGCAATTTAAATTTCATGGCAGACAACTGAAAAAATATTTTAGAGCAATAGTTTACAATAATTTTTTTTTAATAAATTTTGAAACAATGAATATAACATGATATAACAGAAGTTGCACCTCATCGTTGTTATTGGATTGATTACATATTATATATACGTGTAGTCTAAATATTACTGCTTGATATAGTACCTAACCATTTATTGTTAATAAGTCTGACCCCAAAAAGTATTTGTATATAATTAAAATTTTCAGTGCAAGGAGAAAACAAGAACTACGTGACTATCTAGTGTTTTGCAACACAGAAGTTAGAAATGTTTTGAAGCACGTTTCAACTAGGTGGCTTAGCCATCATATATGTCTAGAGAGAGTCCTGAATTTATGGGAAGGCCTAAGATCTTATTTTTTGTCCCATTATGATGTTGAGGATGAGGATGAGTCAAAGCGGAAAAGGTAACTCAATAAAGTGAAATCATGTAATTTATTATATTGCCATAAAACTAGTATGCGCAATTTGCTTTTTGTTGAAGGCCTCATGGTAACTTCAAGATGACGAACAACAAAAAAAGCGTTGACCCATTGCTTTGCATTTCCCTGTATTGATTGTGATGTTGTCTCATGTACATTTACCCCATACCGGTATCCTTTCATTTGTTCTAGTAAGTTGATATATTTGATGTAACGAAAAAAAAATGTATTGACCGTGATGAGATTCAGAAATTGTTTAAAATGTTAGCTTTAAAGAGAAGTTGACTTTCATAGTATATTACACTGTCTCTGCTGTAATTGCCCGACAAACATAAACCTTGAAAATCGTGTTAAACATCATTAAACAAGCAAACAACATGAACATAAAAGCATACTAGCTTGATATATGATTTTCATTTCTTCAAAATATTGCAGTCTTCATAATCCGTTTATAGGTCTTGTTCCACTTAAAAGTCTAAACAAAAGGGTGGACCTAGAGAACAGAGACTTTTAAAGGTCTTTACAGAACCCAGCACACAGCTGTATATCCATTTTCTCCATGCTGTCATGCCATACTTTGATAATTTCAACACACTTCTACAAAGTGAGGAACCGCTGATACACATCTTACACCCATCGATGTTAAAACTATACAGGGTATGCTTGATTTAATGTACGAGTGATACTGACATGCTTGTTTGTAGAATACTTTGCCAGTAATTTTTTATGTTTGTTGACAATCCCGCATCCGTGGTCAATAAAAAGGAAGGATGCATGAGAATGTAGCGTTGATCGACATCTAGCAATGAATTCTGCTTAAGCCGGTGCTAGAATCGTCTTGAATTTACTATGAGGTATGAGAAATTGTTGAAGGCCTCATGGTGACTTCAAGATGAAGAACAACAATAAAAGCGTTGCTTCATTACTTTTTACCATGTATTAATTGGGATTTTGTCTCATGTACAATTACTCCATATCTCTTCATTTTTCTTGCCAATGATCGATTAAGGCATGTCATACTATAATGATTGCTTAAGAAAAAAATGAATACACTGTTGCATAAACTGTATGTATGCAGTTAAGTTGGAAATATCATATAATAAAAAATAAGTTAATCTTCTTAGAGATTTGGTATTAATAAACAAGGTAAAAGGTATTGATGTTTCTCGTAGATATTTTCAATAAACAGTTTCATAGGAAAATTCACATTCCTTTAATGTAAAAGTGTACCTTCCTAACTTTCACAATTTATTAGCTACTCAAAATTGAACTCCTACAATAATTACACATTTAGTCACACTCTCTGTGTCTAATTTTTCACAGAAGCTACTGTCATGTCTGGTATTACCCACTGCAATAGTTGATGATTGTTTGGCTGTGGACTTGGAAAATTCTGAAATCCAAAAATCGGATAAGGAACTTTTCATAGGGTTTGCTGCTATGCAGTGCATACAGAAAAAACAACATGGAGGGTACTAGCGGAGTGTCAATATTTAGGAAAGAGGTGAGATCGTTCTATGTTGGTTGTCTGACGTACATTAAAAAGACATTCCCACTGAATGATGCTATCATTAAACATGCTGATTTGATAGACCCTTTAAACAGGAAAACAGTATCCCAGCAATCGTTGCTTTAACTCATCTCTGCACTCCCTGAACAAATTATTTAATATGAGAGTAGGGAGGCATTGTGTGCTGAATTTTGTGAGTACCAATCAATGTAATCCACGTTAATCCCTAGTTATGAGATTGGTGACCGTATCGACCTAGTTTGGTCATCAATGCAAAAGCTTAAGGACCCAGCTACTCAAAATCTGATGTATCCTACATTATGTAGATTAGCTAAGCATGTCGTTCTCATTCCGCACAGTAATGCATACTGTGAGACCCTCTTCAGTATGGTAAAAAAAAATTACCACCGACATGAGGAGCAAGCTGGGTAGAGGTAAAGAGTGCCATGCAGCTACCAGCGTATACAGCGATGTACACGGTATTAGGAACACTCTCTGTGGACTTCTTACCACTAAAATCAATGTGTTTAAAAAGACAGAATGCCACGAATGGAATCCATCAAATGACCTTCTTAAAAGAGCCAAATCGGCAACATATGAAGCTCTCAATCATTAAACATGAATTAATTTGAGAGTTAAATATTGATGTTTGAATTATCCTTTTCAATTAATAAAAAAAATTAAGTTAATATAAAATGTACACATATTGAGTTTTTTTTTATTATGAAAACTGAGGCATCAATTAAAAAAAACGTAGACTAAGGAAAGTACGTCACCGAGAAACAAAACAATAACTACAGACATATATTGTGATATAAAATTACAGAAACTGTATGGTAGTTTTTCAAACACAAATGCTCTCAGAGTGCACCATTTTGCATCTATTCGTGAGAAAAAATTACCCCCTACCGCTTTTGGAACAATAAGGGTTGGCATGTATGGTCCATCACATGACATACACTATGTCAAGTACCCCGGGTGGATATTATATATGCATGTGATATATGAATTCCTGTGTTAACTCATAGTTCTTGTAGGGTCCGGGTGGCGCAATGAGTTGGGCAGTTGGATTACCTAGCAACTCATACAAGCCTATCACCAATATGGCGTGGGTTCGCGCCCGGCTTTGTAAATTAAAAAAAAAGTGCGCACTCGACTGGCAGCCGCAAGTGATAAAGTTTACCAGTTGCTTGCCCATGGTCGGTGGCTCTCTCCGGGTACTCCGCCTTCCTTCCACCACTAAAACTGGTCGCCATGATATAGCTGAAATATTGCTGAAAGTGGCGTTAAACACAATAAATCAAAACATTGTCAAACTATGTTCTTCATGGCTATCACTTGCCATGCAATGTGTTGTACATAACTATCACATGATATAAAATATGTTTTACATTACTATCACGTAGCATACAAAATGCTTTTCCTGAGTATTACATGATATTCAAGTTGTCATATATGAATATCATGTGACAAACAATATGTTATCATTACTATCACGTGACTTAAAAGATTGTTTGCATCATTGTTATCATAGCAATCACGTGACATGCAAAATGATTTACATGACTATCACGTTACATATAACAAGATGTTCTACATGACTATCACGTGTTATACAAGATTGTCTACATTACTATAACGTAACAAACAAGATGGTTAAGATGACTATCACGTGACATACACAATGGTTTACATGACTATCATGTGACATACAATATATTTTTCGTGAGTATCACGTGACGCACAAGCTGTGCTACATGATTTCCAGTGACAAACAAGATGATTTACATAGCTTTCACATGAATTACAAGATGTCTTACACGGATATCACGTGACGTTTAAGATGAAGATTAAAGAGAACAGTATCGATATCAGTAAATAGTTAACATTTGTTTTATTTGTATATACATTTGAATTTCGAGTTTAACAAGGAACACATAATTCAAAGGACGGTTGATACCTTTCCTGTGAAGTATGATATTTTACAGGAACGGTTGATTAACGTAGTGAGTATATAGTAAAAATAGACATCTAAATCAACACCAATTATGCATGATGTAATATTAAGTAGAAATGAAGAAAAGCATTATACCAAAGGGCATATCCGTCACCTGTTGTAGTTATTTCTATAGTCAGTGACTACAAAAATGGCATTATTTATCAACTGAGAATAATATAATTGAACGATGATAATCAAAATGAAAGTGATGCTGAAGGGAACGTTTATCTTATACACCCATAGTCATTATAGAACCAATTATACGTTAACATCCTGCATAATTCTTACGTTACGATATTATAATCACTTTAACAGTCAAATATTTCCATTTTATGTTACTAAATACACCCTAACGTACCGCTAGTTATGAAGTCGACGAACCTACAACAATCGATACATTTTAATGAGGACATTTTGTCCTCTAGATGGCATTTTTTATATTTATTTTCTTCTCTGTTGTATGGTATCGACTTTTGTAACAAAACGCCTTTCGGATTTTCATCTGTAATCAAGAAACTTCCTACAGTGGAGCACCACAGCACATG
The DNA here is from genome assembly GCA_963383655.1 of Bathymodiolus septemdierum. NCBI lineage: Eukaryota > Metazoa > Mollusca > Bivalvia > Mytilida > Modiolidae > Bathymodiolus > Bathymodiolus septemdierum. The sequence goes on along the minus strand of OY726517.1, from coordinate 3,041,646 downwards.
TAGGTGCCTACATATAGCTGAAACGATGGACACAGCATATGTGTAATATACGTTATTTCCATTGACTGAGACGATAGACACACACTATGTGTAATATATGTTATTACCATTGACTGAGACGATTGACACACAATATGTGTAATAAACGTTAATGTCATGAACTTGAACAATTGACACACAATGTGTGTAATATACGTTATCATTGTATATTGACCACAATCACATGGAATATTTGTATATTATTATATAACTTCAGATAATGTCTTTTCTGATTGGCTGACGTTCCTAGAAACGTTCTTTGATAAAGCGTTATATTCACATCACGCGACATAACGCGCGGTGAATATAACATGTATTCACCTCGCGCGACATAACAAGCGGTGAATATAACATTCCAACGTCTTGCACCATACGGGACCAAAGAAAACGTCGTGATAAAAGCTTATTTAAAGGGTAAAATCAACATATAAAATGTGTCATATACACATCGCCAAAAGTTAAGCAACACCCGATTATTTTTAAATAATATTTTTTCAAGGAATAAAAAAAATAACCAAAACATCTATTGGGTTTATGAATTTATTGAACAAGTAAATGCATTCTAAGTACAAATTATAAATTTGGACATTTTAAAGCTTGTTTAGAAGAGTAATACTCAGGGGGAAAATGTGTTTACAATGGCAGTGTATAATTTGTAAGAAGAGGACTTCATATAAGTTGGCATAACTTGCTGTCCAATCCTATTGTTTATGTACAATAAAATATTATTAAGCTAAGTAAAAAACTCAAAAAAAGTTTCACCTAAATCTGATATTTGTAACAAAATTGTTTGCATGTTTACAACAAATCATGTTTAGAACTCGAAATTGACAATTCAAGACTACGTTTCAATACAAGTGTGGTCAGTAACGCGTGTAGCCTCCACGCTTCCGCAAAAGTTCGTAAACACGTCGTCTCATGCTTTGAGCAACAAAGTGGCGTAAACTTCTCAAGGGTATACGTTGCCATTCCTGGACCAAAGCATCACGCATTTCTTGTAAATTCTGACATGCTGGAACCCGATCATTGATGTTCCGTCCAATATCATCACATAAATGTTCAATAGGAATCACATCCGGTGACATTGCTGGCCATGGAATACTGTCAATTGACTCCTGACGCAAATAATCACTAACGATCCGTGCTCTGTGTGGTCTAGTATTATCGTCCATGAATAGCGGTCTTGTTGCAAGACGACGATTGTCAAAATGAGGCACAACGATATTCCGGATGATGTTGTCGCGATATTTTTGACCTGTCATGGTACCGTTCAGAACGTAGAGGTCCATTTTGCAGTCGAAAGAAAAACATCCCCACACAGTGACACCTCCGCCACCAAAAGCGGTTGTCCCTAAGATGTGTTGTTCCCTATATGCTGTATTCTTAGGTCGCCACACCCGCATGCGGCCATCAATATGGTGTAGACTGAACCTACTCTCGTCTGACCAATGAACTCTACGTCATTGCCTCAAATTCCAATTACGATGGTCACGTGACCACTGGTGTCGAGCATGACGAGGTCTTCGAGTCAACAAAGGTCTTTTGATTTGTCTTCGGGCATTTAAGCGTGCGCAATTGAGTCTGAAGATAACAGTTCGTACACTCACACTGCCATGCATCGCCCAGTTGTCGCGTAATCGACGTGCAGTCGAAATTGGACGACGACGAGCTGATTACGATAGTGCTCTGTCATCTCTGGGTGATGTTTTACGTGGCCTACCCGAACGATCACGTTCTTTAACGATCCTTGCTTCTCTATGGCGCTTCAAAAGCCTGGATATAATACTGTGTGACACCCCAAACTGATCGGCAATTCTGCACAGACTAAATCCAGTATTTCGCATGCCAATGACTTGTCATTTCTGTTCAAGTGTTAACTTACGTCTGGGCATCATCAACATGTGAATATGAATGGTATACACCGACAACAACAGCACGAGAAATACGTTACGTTTAATTGCACGAAACTTGCAAGGCGAAATCTGATGGGTTGCATAGTAAAACCGGTTTTTTCATACATAAAGAAAATGAACAATTAGAAGATAAGGATCAAGTAATAGCAGTATTACATTTTGTATCACGAAATCTTTTTTATTTATATACACTAAGGATAGATTATCAACGGGTTACAAGAGAAAATGCCTATTACCGCCAATACAGATTTGATTGGTAGATTTCCAAACTAAAGTAATACAGCCCCAAACACACTTTCCGAGCTAAATAATAATAACAATACAGCCAGCCTCGAACACATTTTCCGAGAAAAAAAAATACAGCCCGAACACGTCTTTCGAGATGAAATTAAATAAGTACAGCCCCGAACACATCTTTTGAGTGAGTGATTGTTGTTTAACGCCAATTCAGCAATGTTTCAGCTATATCATGGCGAGAATAAATGAATTTTCAATGAGATAATGATGTGGTCCGCTTTGTTCTAGACCAATACGCAGAATTATATTTCTATAGTGCTAGCTCACTGACGCAACAGTCCACGGGTAGACATGTCGCTCCACTCGGACACATTATCCTGATTCCGAGCCAACTGGTCTTTGCTATTTCTCCTTATTGCTGCGTGCTTAGCGGAGAACCAACAAAAACAATTTTGAAGTCTTTGGTTTGACACGACAGGGGCTCGCACCCACGATCTACCTCACTCGAGGTGAGCACACTATTCATTACACCATCGATGAACCCACGATCTACCTCACTCAAGGTGAACACACTAATCATTACACCATCGATGAACTCACGATCCACCTCACTCGAGGTGAACACACTAATCATTACACCATCGATGAACCCACGATCTACCTCACTCGAGGTGAACACACTAATCATTACACCATCGATGAACTCACGATCTACCTCACTCGAGGTGAACACACTAATCATTACACCATCGATGAACCCACGATCTACCTCACTCGAGGTGAACACACTAATCACTACACCATCGATGAACCCACGATCTACCTCACTCGAGGTGAGCACACTAATCATTACACCATCGATGAACCCACGATCTACCTCACTCGAGGTGAACACACTAATCATTACACCATCGATGAACCCACGATCTACCTCACTCGAGGTGAACACACTAATCATTACACCAGCGATGAATCCACGATCTACCTCACTCGAGGTGAACACACTAATCATTACACCATCGATGAATCCACGATCTACCTCACTCGAGGTGAACACACTAATCATTACACCATCGATGAATCCACGATCTACCTCATTCGAGGTGAACACACTAATCATTACATCATCGATGAACCCACGATCTACCTCACCCGAGATGAACACACTAATCATTACACCATCGATGAACCCACGGTCTACCTCACTCGAGGTGAGCACACTAATCATTACACCATCGATGAACTCACGATCTACCTCACTCGAGGTGAACACACTAATCATTACACCATCGATGAACCCACGATCTACCTCACTCGAGGTGAACACACTAATCATTACACCATCGATGAACCCACGATCTACTTCACTCGAGGTGAACACACTAATCATTACACCATTGATGAACCCACGATCTACCTCACTCGAGATGAACACACTAATCATTACACCATCGATGAACCCACGATCTACCTCACTCGAGGTGAACACACTAATCATTACACCATCGATGAACCCACGATCTACCTCACCCGAGATGAACACACTAATCATTACACCATCGATGAACCCACGGTCTACCTCACTCGAGGTGAGCACACTAATCATTACACCATCGATGAACCCACGATCTACCTCACTCGAGGTGAGCACACTAATCATTACACCATCGATGAACCCACGATCTACCTCACTCGAGGTGAACACACTAATCATTACACCATCGATGAACCCACGATCTACCTCACTCGAGGTGAGTACACTAATCACTACACCATCGATGAACCCACGATCTACCTCACTCGAGGTGAGCACACTAATCATTACACCATCGATGAACCCACGATCTACCTCACTCGAGGTGAACACACTAATCATTACACCATCGATGAACCCACGATCTACCTCACTCGAGGTGAGTACACTAATCATTACACCATCGATGAACCCACGATCTACCTCACTCGAGGTGAACACACTAATCATTACACCATCGATGAACCCACGATCTACCTCACTCGAGGTGAGTACACTAATCATTACACCATCGATGAATCCACGATCTACCTCACTCGAGGTGAACACACTAATCATTACACCATCGATGAATCCACGATCTACCTCACTCGAGGTGAGCACACTAATCGTTACACCATCGATGAACCCACGATCTACCTCACTCGAGGTGAACACACTAATCATTACACCAGCGATGAATCCACGATCCACCTCACTCGAGGTGAACACCCTAATCATTACATCATCGATGAATCCACTATTTACCTCACTCGAGGTGAGCACACTAATCATTACACCATCGATGAACCCACGATTTACCTCACTCGAGGTGAACACACTAATCATTACACCATCGATGAACCCACGATCTACTTCACTCGAGGTGAACACACTAATCATTACACCATCGATGAACCCACGATCTACCTCACTCGAGATGAACACACTAATCAATACACCATCGATGAACCCACGATCTACCTCACTCGAGGTGAACACACTAATCATTACACCATCGATGAACCCACGATCTACCTCACTCGAGATGAACACACTAATCATTACACCATCGATGAACCCACGATCTACCTCACTCGAGGTGAGCACACTAATCATTACACCATCGATGAACCCACGATCTACCTCACTCGAGGTGAACACACTAATCATTACACCATCGATGAATCCACGATCTACCTCACTCGAGGTGAGCACACTAATCGCTACACCATCGATGAATCCACGATCTACCTCACTCGAGGTGAACATCCTAATCATTACATCATCGATGAACCCACGATCTACCTCACTCGAGGTGAACACCCTAATCATTACACCATCGATGAATCCACGATCTACCTCACTCGAGGTGAACACCCTAATCATTACATCATCGATGAACCCACGATCTACCTCACTCGAGGTGAACACACTAATCATTACACCATCGATGAACCCATGATCTACCTCACTCGAGGTGAACACCCTAATCATTACATCATCGATGAACCCACGATCTACCTCACTCGAGGTGAGCACACTAATCATTACACCATCGATGAACCCACGATCTACCTCACTCGAGGTGAACACACTAATCATTACATCATCGATGAACCCACGATCTACCTCACTCGAGATGAACACACTAATCATTACATCATCGATGAACCCGCGATCTACCTCACTCGAGGTGAGTACACTAATCACTACACCATCGATGAACCCACGATCTACCTCACTCGAGGTGAGCACACTAATCATTACACCATCGATGAACCCACGATCTACCTCACTCGAGGTGAACACACTAATCATTACACCATCGATGAACCCACGATCTACCTCACTCGAGGTGAACACACTAATCATTACATCATCGATGAACCCACGATCTACCTCACTCGAGGTGAACACACTAATCATTACACCATCGATGAACCCACGATCTACCTCACTCGAGGTGAGTACACTAATCACTACACCATCGATGAACCCACGATCTACCTCACTCGAGGTGAGCACACTAATCATTACACCATCGATGAATCCACGATATACCTCACTCGAGGTGAACACACTAATCATTACACCATCGATGAACCCACGATCTACCTCACTCGAAGTGAACACACAAATCATTACACCATCGATGAATCCACGATCTACCTCACTCGAGGTGGGCACACTAATCGTTACACCATCGATGAACCCACGATCTACCTCACTCGAGGTGAACACACTAATCATTACACCAGCGATGAATCCACGATCTACCTCACTCGAGGTGAACACCCTAATCATTACATCATCGATGAACCCACGATCTACCTCACTCGAGGTGAACACACTAATCATTACACCATCGATGAATCCACTATTTACCTCACTCGAGGTGAGCACACTAATCATTACACCATCGATGAACCCACGATCTACCTCACTCGAGGTAAACACACTAATCATTACACCATCGATGAACCCACGATCTACTTCACTCGAGGTGAACACACTAATCATTACACCATCGATGAACCCACGATCTACCTCACTCGAGGTGAACACACTAATCATTACACCATCGATGAACCCACGATCTACTTCACTCGAGGTGAACACACTAATCATTACACCATCGATGAACCCACGATCTACCTCACTCGAGGTGAACACACTAATCATTACACCATCGATGAACCCACGATCTACCTCACTCGAGATGAACACACTAATCAATACACCATCGATGAACCCACGATCTACCTCACTCGAGGTGAACACACTAATCATTACACCATCGATGAACCCACGATCTACCTCACTCGAGATGAACACACTAATCATTACACCATCGATGAACCCACGATCTACCTCACTCGAGGTGAGCACACTAATCATTACACCATCGATGAACCCACGATCTACCTCACTCGAGGTGAACACACTAATCATTACACCATCGATGAATCCACGATCTACCTCACTCGAGGTGAACACCCTAGTCATTACATCATCGATGAACCCACGATCTACCTCACTCGAGGTGAACACCCTAATCATTACATCATCGATGAATCCACGATCTATCTCACTCGAGGTGAACACACTAATCATTACACCATCGATGAACCCACGATCTACCTCACTCGAGGTGAACACCCTAATCATTACATCATCGATGAACCCACGATCTACCTCACTCGAGGTGAGCACACTAATCATTACACCATCGATGAACCCACGATCTACCTCATTCGAGGTGAACACACTAATCATTACATCATCGATGAACCCACGATCTACCTCACTCGAGATGAACACACTAATCATTACATCATCGATGAACCCACGATCTACCTCACTCGAGGTGAACACACTAATCATTACATCATCGATGAACCCACGATCTACCTCACTCGAGGTGAACACACTAATCAGTACATCATCGATGAACCCACGATCTACCTCACTCGAGGTGAACACACTAATCATTACATCATCGATGAACCCACGATCTACCTCACTCAAGGTGAACACACTAATCATTACATCATCGATGAACCCACGATCTACCTCACTCGAGGTGAGCACACTAATCATTACACCATCGATGAACCCACGATCTACCTCACTCGAGGTGAGTACACTAATCATTACACCATCGATGAACCCACGATCTACCTCACTCGAGTTGAACACACTAATCATTACATCATCGATGAACCCACGATCTACCTCACTCGAGGTGAACACACTAATCATTACACCATCGATGAATCCACGATCTACCTCACTCGAGGTGAACACACTAATCATTACACCATCGATGAATCCACGATTTACCTCATTCGAGGTGAACACACTAATCATTACACCATCGATGAACCCACGATCTACCTCACTCGAGGTGAACACACTAATCATTACACCATCGATGAATCCACGATTTACCTCACTCGAGGTGAGCACACTAATCATTACACCATCGATGAATCCACGATCTACCTCAATCGAGGTGAACACACTAATCATTACACCATCGATGAACCCACGATCTACCTCACTCGAAGTGAACACACAAATCATTACACCATCGATGAATCCACGATCTACCTCACTCGAGGTGAGCACACTAATCGTTACACCATCGATGAACCCACGATCTACCTCACTCGAGGTGAACACACTAATCATTACACCATCGATGAATCCACGATCTACCTCACTCGAGGTGAACACCCTAATCATTACATCATCGATGAACCCACGATCTACCTCACTCGAGGTGAACACACTAATCATTACACCATCGATGAACCCACGATCTACTTCACTCGAGGTGAACACACTAATCATTACACCATCGATGAACCCACGATATACCTCACTCGAGATGAACACACTAATCAATACACCATCGATGAACCCACGATCTACCTCACTCGAGGTGAACACACTAATCATTACACCATCGATGAACCCACGATCTACCTCACTCGAGATGAACACACTAATCATTACACCATCGATGAACCCACGATCTACCTCACTCGAGGTGAGCACACATATCATTACACCATCGATGAATCCACGATCTACCTCACTCGAGGTGAACACACTAATCATTACACCATCGATGAATCCACGATCTACCTCACTCGAGGTGAGCACACTAATCGCTACACCATCGATGAATCCACGATCTACCTCACTCGAGGTGAACACCCTAGTCATTACATCATCGATGAACCCACGATCTACCTCACTCGAGGTGAACACCCTAATCATTACACCATCGATGAATCCACGATCTACCTCACTCGAGGTGAACACACTAATCATTACACCATCGATGAACCCACGATCTACCTCACTCGAGGTGAACACCCGAATCATTACATCATCGATGAACCCACGATCTACCTCACTCGAGGTGAGCACACTAATCATTACACCATCGATGAACCCACGATCTACCTCACTCGAGGTGAACACACTAATCATTACATCATCGATGAACCCACGATCTACCTCACTCGAGATGAACACACTAATCATTACATCATCGATGAACCCACGATCTACCTCACTCGAGGTGAACACACTAATCATTACATCATCGATGAACCCACGATCTACCTCACTCGAGGTGAACACACTAATCATTACATCATCGATGAACCCACGATCTACCTCACTCGAGGTGAACACACTAATCATTACATCATCGATGAACCCACGATCTACCTCACTCAAGGTGAACACACTAATCATTACATCATCGATGAACCCACGATCTACCTCACTCGAGGTGAGCACACTAATCATTACACCATCGATGAACCCACGATCTACCTCACTCGAGGTGAGTACACTAATCATTACACCATCGATGAACCCACGATCTACCTCACTCGAGTTGAACACACTAATCATTACATCATCGATGAACCCACGATCTACCTCACTCGAGGTGAACACACTAATCATTACACCATCGATTAATCCACGATCTACCTCACTCGAGGTGAACACACTAATCATTACACCATCGATGAATCCACGATTTACTTCATTCGAGGTGAACACACTAATCATTACACCATCGATGAACCCACGATCTACCTCACTCGAGGTGAACACACTAATCATTACACCATCGATGAATCCACGATTTACCTCACTCGAGGTGAGCACACTAATCATTACACCATCGATGAACCCACGATCTACCTCACTCGAGGTGAACACACTAATCATTACACCATCGATGAACCCACGATCTACCTCACTCGAGGTGAGCACACTAATCATTACATCATCGATGAACCCACGATCTACCTCACTCGAGATGAACACACTAATCATTACACCATCGATGAACCCACGATCTACCTCACTCGAGGTGAACACACTAATCATTACACCATCGATGAACCCACGATCTACCTCACTCGAGATGAACACACTAATCATTACACCATCGATGAACCCACGATCTACCTCACTCGAGGTGAGCACACATATCATTACACCATCGATGAATCCACGATCTACCTCACTCGAGGTGAACACACTAATCATTACACCATCGATGAATCCACGATCTACCTCACTCGAGGTGAGCACACTAATCGCTACACCATCGATGAATCCACGATCTACCTCACTCGAGGTGAACACCCTAGTCATTACATCATCGATGAACCCACGATCTACCTCACTCGAGGTGAACACCCTAATCATTACACCATCGATGAATCCACGATCTACCTCACTCGAGGTGAACACACTAATCATTACACCATCGATGAACCCACGATCTACCTCACTCGAGGTGAACACCCGAATCATTACATCATCGATGAACCCACGATCTACCTCACTCGAGGTGAGCACACTAATCATTACACCATCGATGAACCCACGATCTACCTCACTCGAGGTGAACACACTAATCATTACATCATCGATGAACCCACGATCTACCTCACTCGAGATGAACACACTAATCATTACATCATCGATGAACCCACGATCTACCTCACTCGAGGTGAACACACTAATCATTACATCATCGATGAACCCACGATCTACCTCACTCGAGGTGAACACACTAATCATTACATCATCGATGAACCCACGATCTACCTCACTCGAGGTGAACACACTAATCATTACATCATCGATGAACCCACGATCTACCTCACTCAAGGTGAACACACTAATCATTACATCATCGATGAACCCACGATCTACCTCACTCGAGGTGAGCACACTAATCATTACACCATCGATGAACCCACGATCTACCTCACTCGAGGTGAGTACACTAATCATTACACCATCGATGAACCCACGATCTACCTCACTCGAGTTGAACACACTAATCATTACATCATCGATGAACCCACGATCTACCTCACTCGAGGTGAACACACTAATCATTACACCATCGATTAATCCACGATCTACCTCACTCGAGGTGAACACACTAATCATTACACCATCGATGAATCCACGATTTACTTCATTCGAGGTGAACACACTAATCATTACACCATCGATGAACCCACGATCTACCTCACTCGAGGTGAACACACTAATCATTACACCATCGATGAATCCACGATTTACCTCACTCGAGGTGAGCACACTAATCATTACACCATCGATGAACCCACGATCTACCTCACTCGAGGTGAACACACTAATCATTACACCATCGATGAACCCACGATCTACCTCACTCGAGGTGAGCACACTAATCATTACATCATCGATGAACCCACGATCTACCTCACTCGAGATGAACACACTAATCATTACACCATCGATGAACCCACGATCTACCTCACTCGAGGTGAACACACTAATCATTACATCATCGATGAACCCACGATCTACCTCACTCGAGGTGAACACACTAATCATTACATCATCGATGAACCCACGATCTACCTCACTCGAGGTGAGCACACTAATCATTACACCATCGATGAACCCACGATCTACCTCACTCGAGGTGAACACACAAATCATTACACCATCGATGAACCCACGATCTACCTCACTCGAGGTGAACACACTAATCATTACACCATCGATGAACCCACGATCTACCTCACTCGAGGTGAACACACCAATCATTACACCATCGATGAACCCACGATCTACCTCACTCGAGGTGAACACCCTAATCATTACATCATCGATGAACCCACGATCTACCTCACTCGAGGTGAGCACACTAATCATTACACCATCGATGAACCCACGATCTACCTCACTCGAGGTGAACACACTAATCATTACATCATCGATGAACCCACGATCTACCTCACTCGAGGTGAGCACACTAATCATTACACCATCGATGAACCCACGATCTACCTCACTCGAGGTGAACACACAAATCATTACACCATCGATGAACCCACGATCTACCTCACTCGAGGTGAACACACAAATCATTACACCATCGATGAATCCACGATCTACCTCACTCGAGGTGAGCACCCTAATCATTACATCATCGATGAACCCACGATTTACCTCACTCGAGGTGAGCACACTAATCGTTACACCATCGATGAACCCACGATCTACCTCACTCGAGGTGAACACACTAATCATTACACCATCGATGAATCCACGATTTACCTCACTCGAGGTGAGCACACTAATCATTACACCATCGATGAACCCACGATCTACCTCACTCGAGGTGAACACACTAATCATTACACCATCGATGAACCCACGATCTACTTCACTCGAGGTGAACAAACTAATCATTACACCATCGATGAACCCACGATCTACCTCACTCGAGATGAACACACTAATCAATACACCATCGATGAACCCACGATCTACCTCACTCGAGGTGAACACACTAATCATTACACCATCGATGAACCCACGATCTACCTCACTCGAGATGAACACACTAATCATTACACCATCGATGAACCCACGATCTACCTCACTCGAGGTGAACACACTAATCATTACACCATCGATGAACCCACGATCTACCTCACTCGAGGTGAGCACACTAATCATTACACCATCGATGAACCCACGATCTACCTCACTCGAGGTGAGCACACTAATCATTACACCATCGATGAATCCACGATCTACCTCACTCGAGGTGAACACACTAATCATTACATCATCGATGAACCCACGATCTACCTCACTCGAGATGAACACACTAATCATTACATCATCGATGAACCCACGATCTACCTCACTCGAGGTGAACACACTAATCATTACATCATCGATGAACCCACGATCTACCTCACTCGAGGTGAACACACTAATCATTACATCATCGATGAACCCACGATCTACCTCACTCGAGGTGAACACACTAATCATTACATCATCGATGAACCCACGATCTACCTCACTCGAGGTGAACACACTAATCATTACATCATCGATGAACCCACGATCTACCTCACTCGAGGTGAGCACACTAATCATTACACCATCGATGAACCCACGATCTACCTCACTCGAGGTGAGTACACTAATCATTACACCATCGATGAACCCACGATCTACCTCACTCGAGTTGAACACACTAATCATTACATCATCGATGAACCCACGATCTACCTCACTCGAGGTGAACACACTAATCATTACACCATCGATGAATCCACGATCTACCTCACTCGAGGTGAACACACTAATCATTACACCATCGATGAATCCACGATTTACCTCATTCGAGGTGAACACACTAATCATTACACCATCGATGAACCCACGATCTACCTCACTCGAGGTGAACACACTAATCATTACACCATCGATGAATCCACGATTTACCTCACTCGAGGTGAGCACACTAATCATTACACCATCGATGAACCCACGATCTACCTCACTCGAGGTGAGCACACAAATCATTACACCATCGATGAACCCACGATCTACCTCACTCGAGGTGAACACACTAATCATTACACCATCGATGAACCCACGATCTACCTCACTCGAGATGAACACACTAATCATTACACCATCGATGAGCCCACGATCTACCTCACTCGAGGTGAACACACTAATCATTACACCATCGATGAACACACGATCTACCTCACTCGAGATGAACACACTAATCATTACACCATCGATGAACCCACGATCTACCTCACTCGAGGTGAGCACACTAATCATTACATCATCGATGAACCCACGATCTACCTCACTCGAGATGAACACACTAATCATTACACCATCGATGAACCCACGATCTACCTCACTCGAGGTGAACACACTAATCATTACATCATCGATGAACCCACGATCTACCTCACTCGAGGTGAACACACTAATCATTACATCATCGATGAACCCACGATCTACCCCACTCGAGGTGAACACACTAATCATTACACCATCGATGAACCCACGATCTACCTCACTCGAGGTGAACACACTAATCATTACATCATCGATGAACCCACGATCTACCTCACTCGAGGTGAACACACTAATCATTACATCATCGATGAACCCACGATCTACCTCACTCGAGGTGAGCACACTAATCATTACACCATCGATGAACCCACGATCTACCTCACTCGAGGTGAACACCCTAATCATTACATCATCGATGAACCCACGATCTACCTCACTCGAGGTGAACACACTAATCATTACACCATCGATGAACCCACGATCTACCTCACTCGAGGTGAACACCCTAATCATTACATCATCGATGAACCCACGATCTACCTCACTCGAGGTGAGCACACTAATCATTACACCATCAATGAACTCACGATCTACCTCACTCGAGGTGAACACACTAATCATTACACCATCGATGAACCCATGATCTACCTCACTCGAGGTGAACACACTAATCATTACACCATCGATGAACCCACGATCTACCTCACTCGAGGTGAACACACTAATCATTACACCATCGATGAACCCACGATCTACCTCACTCGAGGTGAGCACACTAATCATTACACCATCGATGCGGTTACATATCTTTTGAGATAAAATATAAAATAATAAAACCCCAAACAGATCTTGCGAGATAAAAAATAAAATAATACAACCCGAACGCATCTTCTGAGATAAAAAAAATAAATTACAGCAGATTTAGTTAGTTGACAGATGAATATTAAATTATTGTTTGATTAAATGATTTTTATTTCAATATAAACAAATTGGGAAAACATAAAGCTACACGGGGCCCGGGTGGCGCAATGAGTTAGGTAGTTGGATTACATAACAACCCATACAAGCCTATCACCAATGCAGCGTTGGTTCGCGCCCGGCTTTGTAAATAACAAAAAGGGTGCATTCGACTCGCAGCCGCAAGTGATATAGTTTACCAGTTTCTTTCCCATGGTCGGTGGTTCTCTCCGGATACTCTGGCTTCTTCCACCACTAAAACTGGTCGCCATGCTATAGCTGAAATATTGCTGAAAGTGGCACCAAACACAATAGATCAATCAATAAATCATAAAGCTACATGACTGAACTGATAAATACTGACATCTAGTACCCATGACCACGTAAACATACAATCATATACATTTTATTTAAATTTATTGTGTCATTTATTGTGTCATTTCACTCAGAGGTGAGGCTTGGGCCCTTAAAACTAGATAATCACGGCAATTTTTATTGAAGTGACTGTACGAAGCTAATATTGTGAGCGTTTCATGTATTTGTGTATTAGGGATATCGATTTACTTCTTCTACGATTTTGATTTTTGATTTATGAATTGATTCGACAGTGTTGTATTTTTTGCTTTCATTTCATTACCTAATGATTTTAAAAACACCATTATATTGGATAGCTTCCTGTCATGTGACATTCTATTAGTTCTGATGTTGATTTTATTATAAATCATATTGACTTCATTTCACGTTCACTTTATCTTTTTATTTGCTTCCTTTGTATTGATTAACAATCCTATTGACTCCTGTTCACATTTAGTCTTTTTACAGATCACATAAATTGAACTCAGATATTACGGACCTCAGAAACCAATATTGAACTCGGACTAAGGCCTGGCTCAAAAGTGTTTTTATGCAATTATTGCACTTCATTGAGTGCGATATCATGTGTTATGGAGCACTGAAAAGCAATTTTGACCAAGGCCGAAGGCCGCAGTCAATATCGCTTTTCAGTGCTTCATAACACATCTTATTGCACAAAATGAAGTGCTGTAATTGTTTTATAACATTTAACATACCAAGTTTTTTAACAGACTAACCATAATAAAAATCAATTTAAAAAAAAATACTTTAAAAATCTTGAATTTTTAACAATCATTTTTAATAATTAAATGTTATTGTTCCGAAATAATAAATAACTGGTTCATTGTTTGTTGATTTTGGAATATGTGTTGATTTCCGACTGCATCATGTATATGACTGTTATTTACATCCATTGGTGTGACGTCATTTAAACGGACGACGTTGGCCAGTAAATTTTAAATTTTTGCCGAGATTTCGCACACCGCTTAATTGATCGTTCAATATGATATCCTGCCGTGCAATATGACAATTTATCCCATACAAACAAATCATATGGTTTCATAGTACTGTATAAAACCATAAATGTAATAATACAAATTATCGACGACAATAAAATACTGTAATTGTTTTGTATATATTTCAAGGACCAACCACAGATTAACATAGCATGGCGAGCAAAAGAAATGTCCCATAAAATGATATAAAGGTGATTTGAGATATCTGACGCTTTATACTGTAAGACAATATCAACACATACGTTGTTACTGTTGTTTTGGTAATATTATATTCTGCACCCAATTGGTGTAAAAAAAAACTAAACCCGCTTAAACGTGATTATTCTAATGATTTAAAGAATAATACAACAACAAGCAATAAGCGGATTAAATGTATCTGTCAACATCTAAATTTCTATTCAGATTTAAATCCCATAATCTGTAGATAAACAAATATCCAAAGTCAGACATCGGAGATATTTATATTATGATATTTGTCATGGAAACGGATTTCATGAGTTTTAACACTGATCAAGCCAACATCCACTGCTATCAATTAATGACACAGTACAGCTACAATGTTTCTAGACAAACGAGGACCATCCATGTCGTACATACAGTACAGCTACAATGTTTCTAGACAAACGAGGATCATCCATATCGTACATACAGTACAGCTACAATGTATCTAGACCAACGAGGACCATCCATATCGTACATACAGTACAGCTACAATGTTTCTAGACAAACGAGGACCATCCATGTCGTACATACAGTACAGCTACAATGTATCTAGACAAACGAGGACCATCCATGTCGTACATACAGTACAGCTACAATGTATCTAGACAAACGAGGACCATCCATGTCGTACATACAGTACAGCTACAATGTATCTAGACAAACGAGGACCATCCATGTCGTACATACAGTACAGCTACAATGTTTCTAGACAAACGAGGACCATCCATGTCGTACATACAGTACAGCTACAATGTTTCTAGACAAACGAGGACCATCCATGTCGTACATACAGTACAGCTACAATGTTTCTAGACAAACGAGGACCATCCATGTCGTACATACAGTACAGCTACAATGTTTCTAGACAAACGAGGACCATCCATGTCGTACATACAGTACAGCTACAATGTTTCTATACAAACGAGGACCATCCATGTCGTACATACAGTACAGCTACAATGTTTCTAGACAAACGAGGACCATCCATGTCGTACATACAGTACAGCTACAATGTATCTAGACAAACGAAGACCATCCATGTCGTACATAAGTGTTGCAACTATCTAAACATTACTATTATGACTGACTAAAAGTACAAAGGCTTATAGCTTATTGCACAATAGAACATGCATTTCTAACATTATTGTATTTATTTTAATCATGTCATGTTAGACAAGACAAGACACATACTGTATTAGAGTCTCACCTCTCATATTTTATAACAATTATATTCATACATATACAAATAAAAAAAAAAATGCAAGTCATTCTTAAAAGAGCTATGAGAGACATTGTTTATGCACAATCAACAATTCATCGATATAAAATACATTTTATTTTTAATAAAATCTCATGGCAGATTTTGGCAGAAATAAAAACATATGTTTTCATCAGAAAAACATATACAAATTTTCCATCATCAGATAACTGCATAACATTATTAATATAAAAACATGTATGTTCAAATAAATAAGAACGTGATATTAGAAGTGATCGGCTGTTTTGTTGATCTAGGTAGAATTGTTTACCATCACTATATAAACTGTTCTTGTATTAACGCCCTCTCATCTTACGATACCATTAAAGTTTCTACATTAACTTGAAATCTAAGTTCATGTCGTCTTATATCTATAATGACTATAATAAAAACTCATTATATGCCACAAAATATAGAAAATATCAAATAGAAATTAACTGCATTGTATTACTGTCGGAAAAATTAAAAACAGGAAGAATTTTCTCATATTTAATTTCCACATAGTGTTACAATATGATTACAATATTTGATATATCACAATCTTTTTAGGTAATATAAGAAGACTTTTTCAATGTGTTGGACTATTAAAGATATACTAATAAAATGACAAATATAAATGTAGCAAAAGTTTGTAATATTTAAATCTAGATGGTACAACATCTTAGATAGACTATACTATATATTTAGCTATATCACTAAAGGAGAACATATTGTAAATACACTAAGATACAGAATACAATAGTCATAAATGTGGTTTTCAGTTTTCTATATGTTAGATCCATTGTTGACCACCATAGTTACAACTCTGTTTTCACGAGCTATATGACTCCCCAAGAGGCAATCAATATCAACATATTACCCTCTGGAACCCCAAAGCTTGGAAATGCAAACAAATCAATAGATGGCTAAAAACAGCTTGCAATAATTCTATGAATGGGCACTAAACTACAGTAGCCACTAGTTTTGTTAGACTTAAAAAGATGAGACAATGGTGTCCATTAGATTTACATACATGGCGCAATAATGTTATATATAAAACAAACGAGATAAGGCAATTCTTTTAATCTGACTGAAAAAGGTATGTTAATAGCTTTAAATAGAAACTAACATTTATGAAGCAATAGATTGGATTAAGAAAGAGGGACTATTTTGTATGTAAACTTAATTACCGGAGACATTAGTTTGAAAAGGAAACTAAGCTTTTGTATGTAGACTTAATTACCGGAGACATTAGTTTGAAAAGGAAACCAAGCTTTTGTATGTAGACTTAATTACCGCAGACATTTGTTTGAAAAGGAAACTAAGCTTTTGTATGTAGACTTAATTACCGCAGACATTAGTTTGAAAAGGAAACTAAGCTTTTGTATGTAGACTTAATTACCGCAGACATTAGTTTGAAAAGGAAACTAAGCTTTTGTATGTAGACTTAATTACCGCAGACATTAGTTTGAAAAGGAAACTAAGCTTTTGTATGTAGACTTAATTACCGGAGACATTAGTTTGAAAAGGAAACTAAGTTTTTGTATGTAGACTTAATTACCGCAGACATTAGTTTGAAAAGGAAACTAAGCTTTTGTATGTAGACTTCACTACCGCAGACATTAGTTTGAAAAGGAAACTAAGCTTTTTTATGTAGACTTAATTACCGCAGACATTAGTTTGAAAAGGAAACTAAGCTTTTGTATGTAGACTTAATTACCGGAGACATTAGTTTGAAAAGGAAACTAAGCTTTTGTATGTAGACTTAATTACCGGAGACATTAGTTTGAAAAGGAAACTAAGCTTTTGTATGTAGACTTAATTACCGCAGACATTAGTTTGAAAAGGAAACTAAGCTTTTGTATGTAGACTTAATTACCGGAGACATTAGTTTGAAAAGGAAACTAAGCTTTTGTATGTAGACTTAATTACCGGAGACATTAGTTTGAAAAGGAAACTAAGCTTTTGTATGTAGACTTAATTACCGCAGACATTAGTTTGAAAACGAAACTAAGCTTTTGAATGTAGACTTAATTACCGGAGACATTAGTTTGAAAAGGAAACTAAGCTTTTGTATGTAGACTTAATTACCGGAGACATTAGTTTGAAACGGAAACTAAGCTTTTGTATGTAGACTTAATTACCGCAGACATTAGTTTGAAAAGGAAACTAAGCTTTTGTATGTAGACTTAATTACCGCAGACATTAGTTTGAAAAGGAAACTAAGCTTTTTTATGTAGACTTAATTACCGCAGACATTAGTTTGAAAAGGAAACTAAGCTTTTGTATGTAGACTTAATTACCAGAGACATTAGTTTGAAAAGGAAACTAAGCTTTTGTATGTAGACTTAATTACCGGAGACATTAGTTTGAAAAGGAAACTAAGCTTTTGTATGTAGACTTAATTACCGCAGACATTAGTTTGAAAAGGAAACTAAGCTTTTGTATGTAGACTTAATTACCGGAGACATTAGTTTGAAAAGGAAACTAAGCTTTTTTATGGAGACTTAATTACCGGAGACATTAGTTTGAAAAGGAAACTAAGCTTTTGTATGTAGACTTAATTACCGGAGACATTAGTTTGAAAAGGAAACTAAGCATTTATATGTAGACTTAATTACCGGAGACATTAGTTTGAAAAGGAAACTAAGCTTTTGTATGTAGACTTAATTACCGCAGACATTAGTTTGAAAAGGAAACTAAGCTAACTAAAATATTGGAGGCACTATTGTTATATAAACATAAGAAAGCAGTAGTTTTAATTAAACTGGAAGGAGGAGTCAATAATCTTATATTGATTAAATAAGAGTTTGAAGATACCAAAAGGGTAATCAGAATTCGTAAATCGAAAGACAGACAAACAATGGACAAAAGAAAAAAGTACAAAAGAGTAATGATCTGCAAAACGCTACACAGAAAACTGAAGATTGAGCAATTTCCACTAATCACATTTCACGAGAAGTCCATTATGATGATTACACTTCCTGAAAGTTATTAAACCTACCGTAAATTGTTAAAAGTACGTCTGTAAGCCTTGTACCCTTGTTACATCACTACTGATCGTAATGCCCTCGTCACCGTTCTCGTTAATTAAAAAACGACACTGAAGAATCACTTTCTATATGTTCTACGTTTCAAAATGCCTTCATATGAAATGTTTCCATTAATATTTAAGGGGGTGGAGATGATCTTGTTTGAAAATAGTGTTCTGAAAATGTATCTGTTGAATACACAGTTAAACTTCCAACTTCCATATATATTCATGTGATTATTTCATTGTCTTTATTTACTTCATATAGCAATTTGTCTGAAGTATATGATAACAGGATTAATACGTGACCTGTTCCATAGAATTCCGGTTATCATCCCACAATCCATATAAGCCCTCGACTGCGTTTCGGGATAATACCAAGGCTGATATGTAAAAGGTCATGTATTAATTTCTATATATTGCCGGGATATTATGTCCTAGTACTGACGTGTACGTTAATATCGTATACTGACATGATAATATTTCTAGTGCTGAAGTGTACGTTAATATCGTATACTGACATGATAATACTTCAAGTGCTGAAGTGTACGTTAATATCGTATGCTGACATGATAATATTTCTAGTGCTGAAGTGTACGTTAATATCGTATACTGACATGATAATATTTCTAGTGCTGAAGTGTACGTTAATATCGTATACTGACATGATAATATTTCTAGTGCTGAAGTGTACGTTAATATCGTATACTGACATGATAATATTTCTAGTGCTGAAGTGTACGTTAATATCGTATACTGACATGATAATATTTCTAGTGCTGAAGTGTACGTTAATATCGTATACTGACATGATAATATTTCTAGTGCTGACGTGTACGTTAATATCGTATACTGACATGATAATATTTCTACTGCTGACGTGTACGTTAATATCGTATACTGACATGATAATATTTCTAGTGCTGAAGTGTACGTTAATATCGTATACTGACATGATAATATTTCTAGTGCTGAAGTGTACGTTAATATCGTATACTGACATGATAATATTTCTAGTGCTGAAGTGTACGTTAATATCGTATACTGACATGATAATATTTCTAGTGCTGAAGTGTACGTTAATATCGTATACTGACATGATAATATTTCTAGTGCTGAAGTGTACGTTAATATCGTATACTGACATGATAATATTTCTAGTGCTGAAGTGTACGTTAATATCGTATACTGACATGATAATATTTCTAGTGCTGACGTGTACGTTAATATCGTATACTGACATGATAATATTTCTAGTGCTGACGTGTACGTTAATATCGTATACTGACATGATAATATTTCTAGTGCTGAAGTGTACGTTAATATCGTATACTGACATGATAATATTTCTAGTGCTGACGTGTACGTTAATATCGTATACTGACATGATAATATTTCTAGTGCTGAAGTGTACGTTAATATCGTATACTGACATGATAATATTTCTAGTGCTGACGTGTACGTTAATATCGTATACTGACATGATAATATTTCTAGTGCTGACGTGTACGTTAATATCGTATACTGACATGATAATATTTCTAGTGCTGAAGTGTACGTTAATATCGTATACTGACATGATAATATTTCTAGTGCTGACGTGTACGTTAATATCTCTTATTTATGATCTTTAATAAATGTAGAATCAATCTTCTATAAGATAAATAGTAGAAGAAGATTAATGGTCCACAATAGAAGCTAATATTATGATCCTTGAGTAAATATACAAGTTACATGATTAAACAAGGCAATTAAGGATAGATTGTTCACTGAACGAATAAGAAGTCTGACAGATAAATCAATGTATATAATCCATGGGCTATGAACCTGCTTCATTTAGTGACGTCAATTAATCACAGGGTAATTAATCAGAATTTAGACCGGAAGTTATGGCTATCAATATAGCCAACCTCATACCACACAGAAAAGAACAAAAGAGAAGGAAATGTAGGTTGTGCCATCCGACAAGTGAACCAATGTGATATCATCCTTTTCACCTAATAAACTGAACGTGGATCGTCCGTAGCAGAATATATGAACAGGGGAACAAATCAAGCAAATCCGCTTCAACACAATAGACTGAAGTATTTGAGCGAATATCATTGTCTGCAATAAATAATGTATTATAAATCATGTGAGAATTATAAATTATGATCTGTTCAATTTATGAATATTGGTATGTACAAACTGTGTTTTATGCTCTTTAAAAAGGCTGTACTACGGTTTGTATATATGGATACTGCGGTCCGTCGTGACTATTGTGCCTTAGGGTCTATGCAAATTATGTAATATAGTACGTACAAATGTGTCTATAGGTCTGCATACTCTGCTGTGAATACATGGTGTGCTATGGTATAAACAAATAGTTCTGATGAAACATGTTCCAATAACCAATAAACATCTATAGCTTGATGTTCGTATTGAAACAATATTAATAAGGAGAATAGGACCAATAGATACAAGTTTATCTACTTCAATCTGTGATGACTTCAGGTATTTATAAGGAGAATACGACCAATAGATACAGGTTTATCTACTTCAATCTGTGATGACTTCAGGTATTTATAAGGAGAAAACGACCAATAAATACAGGTTTATCTACTTCAATCTGTGATGACTTCAGGTATTTATAAGGAGAATACGACCAATAGATACAGGTTTATCTACTTCAAGCTTTGATGACTTGAGGCATTTATAAGGAGAATACGACCAATAGATACAGGTTTATCTACTTCAATCTGTGATGGCTTCAGACATTTATAAAGAGAATATGACCAATAGATACAGTTTTATCTACCTCAATCTTTCATGACTTCAGGTATTTATAACGAAAATACGACCAATAGATACAGGTTTATCAACTTCAATCTGTGATGACTTCAGGTATTTATAAGGAGAATACGACCAATAGATACAAGTTTATCTACTTCAATCTGTGATGACTTCAGGCATTTATAAGGAGAATACGACCAATAGATACAGGTTTATCTACCTCAATCTTTGATGACTTCAGGTATTCATAAGGAGAATACGATCAATAGATACAGCTTTATCTACTTCAATCTGTGATGACTTCAGACATTTATAAGGTGAATACGACCAATAGATACAGGTTTATCTACTTCAATCTGTGATGACTTCAGACATTTATAAGGAGAATACGACCAATAAATACAGGTTTATCTACTTCAATCTGTGATGACTTCAGACATTTATAAGGAGAATACGACCAATAGATACAGGTTTATCTACTTCAATCTTTGATGACTTCAGGTATTTATAAGGAGAATACGACCAATAGATACAGGTTTATTTACTTCAATCTTTGACGACTTCAGGTATTTATAAGGAGAATACGACCAATAGATACAGGTTTATCTACTTCAATCTGTGATGACTTCAGACATTTATAAGGAGAATACGACCAATAGATACAGGTTTATCTACTTCAATCTGTGATGACTTCAGGCATTTATAAGGAGAATACGACCAATAGATACAGGTTTATCTACTTCAATCTGTGATGACTTCAGGTATTTATAAGGAGAATACGACCAATAGATACAGGTTTATTTACTTCAATCTTTGATGACTTCAGGTATTTATAAGGAGAATACGACCAATAGATACAGGTTTATCTACTTCAATCTGTGATGACTTCAGGTATTTATAAGGAGAATACGAGCAATAGATACAGGTTTATCTACTTCAATCTGAGATGACTTCAGGCATTTATAAGGAGAATACGACCAATAGATACAGGTTTATCTACTTCAATCGTTGATGACTTCAGGAATTTATAAGGAGAATACGACCAATAGATACAGATTTATCTACTTCAATCTGTGATGACTTCAGACATTTATAAGGAGAATACGACCAATAGATACAGGTTTATTTACTTCAATCTGTGATGACTTCAGGCATTTATAAGGAGAATACGACCAATAGATACAGGTTTATCTACTTCAATCTTTGACGACTTCAGGTATTTATAAGGAGAATACGACCAATAAATACAGGTTTATCTACTTCAATCTGTGATGACTTGAGGCATTTATAAGGAGAATACGACCAATAGATACAGGTTTATCTACTTCAATCTGTGATGACTTCAGGTATTTATATGGAGAATACAACCAATAGATACAGGTTTATCTACTTCAATCTTTGATGACTTCAGGTATTTATAAGGAGAATACGACCAATAGATACAGGTTTATCTACTTCAATCTGTGATGACTTCAGGTATTTATAAGGAGAATACGACCAATATATACAGGTTTATCTACTTCAATCTGTGATGACTTCAGGCATTTATAAGGAGAATACGACCAATAGATACAGGTTTATCTACTTCAATCTTTGATGGCTTCAAACATTTATAAAGAGAATATGACCAATAGATACAGTTTTATCTACCTCAATCTTTCATGAGTTCAGGTATTTATAACGAGAATACGACCAATAGATACAGGTTTATATACCTCAATCTTTCATGACTTCAGGTATTTATAAAGAGAATATGACCAATAGATACAGTTTTATCTACCTCAATCTTTCATGACTTCAGGTATTTATAAGGAGAATACGACCAATAGATACAGGTTTATCAACTTCAATCTGTGATGACTTCAGGTATTTATAAGGAGAATACGACCAATAGATACAGGTTTATCTACCTCAATCTTTGATGACTTCAGGTATTTATAAGGAGAATACGACCAATAGATACAGGTTTATCTACTTCAATCTGTGATGACTTCAGGTATTTATAAGGAGAATACGACCAATAGATACAAGTTTATCTACTTCAATCTGTGATGACGTCAGGCATTTATAAGGAGAATACGACCAATAGATACAGGTTTATCTACCTCAATCTTTGATGACTTCAGGTATTTATAAGGAGAATACGACCAATAGATACAGGTTTATCTACTTCAATCTTTGATGACTTCAGGTATTTATAAGGAGAATACGACCAATAGATACAGGTTTATCTACTTCAATCTGTGATGACTTCAGGTATTTATAAGGAGAATACGAGCAATAGATACAGGTTTATCTACTTCAATCTGAGATGACTTCAGGCATTTATAAGGAGAATACGACCAATAGATACAGGTTTATCTACTTCAATCGTTGATGACTTCAGGAATTTATAAGGAGAATACGACCAATAGATACAGATTTATCTACTTCAATCTGTGATGACTTCAGACATTTATAAGGAGAATACGACCAATAGATACAGGTTTATTTACTTCAATCTGTGATGACTTCAGGCATTTATAAGGAGAATACGACCAATAGATACAGGTTTATCTAGTTCAATCTTTGATGACTTCAGGTATTTATAAGGAGAATACGACCAATAGATACAGGTTTATCTACTTCAATCTGTGATGACTTGAGGCATTTATAAGGAGAATACGACCAATAGATACAGGTTTATCTACTTCAATCTGTGATGACTTCAGGTATTTATAAGGAGAATACGATCAATAGATACAGGTTTATCTACTTCAATCTTTGATGACTTCAGGTATTTATAAGGAGAATACGACCAATAGATACAGGTTTATCTACTTCAATCTGTGATGACTTCAGGTATTTATGAGGAGAATACGACCAATAGATACAGGTTTATCTACTTCAATCTGTGATGACTTCAGGTATTTATAAGGAGAATACGACCAATAGATACAGGTTTATCTACTTCAATCTGTGATGACTTCAGGCATTTATAAGGAGAATACGACCAATAGATACAGGTTTATCTACTTCAATCTGTGATGGCTTCAGACATTTATAAAGATAATATGACCAATAGATACAGTTTTATCTACCTCAATCTTTCATGACTTCAGGTATTTATAACGAGAATAAGACCAATAGATACAGGTTTATCAACTTCAATCTGTGATGACTTCAGGTATTCATAAGGAGAATACGACCAAATGATACAAGTTTATCTACTTCAATCTGTGATGACTTCAGACATTTATAAGGAGAATACGACCAATAGATACAGGTTTATTTACTTCAATCTGTGATGACTTCAGGCATTTATAAGGAGAATACGACCAATAGATACAGGTTTATCTAGTTCAATCTTTGATGACTTCAGGTATTTATAAGGAGAATACGACCAATAGATACAGGTTTATCTACTTCAATCTGTGATGACTTGAGGCATTTATAAGGAGAATACGACCAATAGATACATGTTTATCTACTTCAATTTTTGATGGCTTCAGACATTTATAAAGAGAATATGACCAATAGATACAGTTTTATCTACCTCAATCTTTCATGACTTCAGGTATTTATAACGAGAATACGACCAATAGATACAAGTTTATCTACTTCAATCTGTGATGACTTCAGGCATTTATAAGGAGAATACGACCAATAGATACAGGTTTATCTACTTCAATCTGTGATGACTTCAGGTATTTATAAGGAGAATACGATCAATAGATACAGGTTTATCTACTTCAATCTTTGATGACTTCAGGTATTTATAAGGAGAATACGACCAATAGATACAGGTTTATCTACTTCAATCTGTGATGACTTCAGGTATTTATAAGGAGAATACGACCAATAGATACAGGTTTATCTACTTCAATCTATGATGACTTCAGGTATTTATAAGGAGAATACGACCAATAGATACAGGTTTATCAACTTCAATCTGTGATGACTTCAGGCATTTATAAGGAGAATACGACCAATAGATACAGGTTTATCTACTTCAATCTGTGATGGCTTCAGACATTTATAAAGAGAATATGACCAATAGATACAGTTTTATCTACCTCAATCTTTCATGACTTCAGGTATTTATAACGAGAATACGACCAATAGATACAGGTTTATCAACTTCAATCTGTGATGACTTCAGGTATTTATAAGGAGAATACGACCAATAGATACAAGTTTATCTACTTCAATCTGTGATGACTTCAGACATTTATAAGGAGAATACGACCAATAGATACAGGTTTATCTACCTCAATCTTTGATGACTTCAGGTATTTATAAGGAGAATACGACCAATAGATACAGGTTTATCTACTTCAATATGTGATGACTTCAGACATTTATAAGGAGAATACGACCAATAGATACAGGTTTATCTACTTCAATATGTGATGACTTCAGACATTTATAAGGAGAATACGACCAATAGATACAGGTTTATCTACTTCAATCTGTGATGACTTCAGAAATTTATAAGGAGAATACGACCAATAGATACAGGTTTATCTACTTCAATCTGTGATGACTTCAGGTATTTTTAAGGAGAATACGACCAATAGATACAGGTTTATCTACCTCAATCTTTGATGACTTCAGACATTTATAAGGAGAATACGACCAATAGATACAGGTTTATTTACTTCAATCGTTGATGACTTCAGGTATTTATAAGGAGAATACGAGCAATAGATACATGTTTATCTACTTCAATTTTTGATGGCTTCAGACATTTATAAAGAGAATATGACCAATAGATACAGTTTTATCTACCTCAATCTTTCATGACTTCAGGTATTTATAACGAGAATACGACCAATAGATACAAGTTTATCTACTTCAATCTGTGATGACTTCAGGCATTTATAAGGAGAATACGACCAATAGATACAGGTTTATCTACCTCAATCTTTGATGACTTCAGGTATTTATAAGGAGAATACGACCAATAGATACAGGTTTATCTACTTCAATCTGTGATGACTTCAGGTATTTATAAGGAGAATACGACCAATAGATACAAGTTTATCTACTTCAATCTTTGATGACTTCAGGCATTTATAAGGAGAATATGACCAATAGATACAGGTTTATTTACTTCAATCTTTGATGACTTCAGGCATTTATAAGGAGAATACGACCAATAGATACAGGTTTATCTACTTCAATCTGTGATGACTTCAGGTATTTATAAGGAGAATACGAGCAATAGATACAGGTTGATCTACTTCAATCTGAGATGACTTCAGGCATTTATAAGGAGAATACGACCAATAGATACAGGTTTATTTACCTCAATCTTTGATGACTTCAGATAGTTATAAGGAGAATACGGTCAATAGATACAGGTTTATCTACTTCAATCTTTGATGACTTCAGGAATTTATAAGGAGAATACGACCAATAGATACAGAATTATCTACTTCAATATGTGATGACTTCAGACATTTATAAGGAGAATACGACCAATAGATACAGGTTTATCTACTTCAATCGTTGATGACCTCAGGTATATATAAGGAGAATACGACCAATAGATATAGGTTTATCTACTTCAATCGTTGATGTCTTCAGGTATTTCTAAGGAGAATACGACCAATAGATACAGGTTTATCTACTTCAATCGTTGATGACTTCATGTATTTATAAGGAGAATACGACCAATAGATACAGGTTTATCTACTTCAATCTGTGATGACTGCAGGTATATATAAGGAGAATACGACCAATAGATACAGCTTTATCTACTTCAATCGTTGAAGACTTCAGGCATTTATAAAGAGAATACGACCAATAGATACAGGTTTATCTACTTCAATCTTTGATGACTTCAGACATTCATAAGGTGAATACGACCAATAGATACAGGTTTATCTACTTCAATCTGTGATGACTTCAGGTATTTATAAGGAGAATACGACCAATAGATACATGTTTATCTACTTCAATCTGTGATGACTTCAGATATGTATAAGGAGAATACGACCAATAAATACAGGTTTATCTACTTCAATCTGTGATGACTTCAGATATTTATAAGGAGAATACGACCAATAGATACAAGTTTATCTACCTCAATCTGTGATGACTTCAGGTATTTATAAGGAGAATACGACCAATAGATGCAGGTTTATCTACTTCAATCTTTGATGACTTCAGTTAT
This sequence comes from Bathymodiolus septemdierum, assembly GCA_963383655.1. Taxonomy (NCBI): domain Eukaryota; kingdom Metazoa; phylum Mollusca; class Bivalvia; order Mytilida; family Modiolidae; genus Bathymodiolus; species Bathymodiolus septemdierum. Next base: position 3,012,463 of record OY726517.1, on the reverse strand, counting down.
TTATAAGGAGAATACGACCAATAGATACAGGTTTATCTACTTCAATCTTTGATGACTTAAGACATTCATAAGGAGTATACGACCAATAGATACAGGTTTATCTACCTCAATCTTTGATGACTTCAAGTATTTATAAGGAGAATACGAGCAATAGATACAGGTTTATCTACTTCAATCGTTGATGACTTCAGGCATTTATAAGGAGAATACGACCAATAGATACAGGTTTATCTACTTCAATCTTTGATGACTTCAGGTATTTATAAGGAGAATACGACCAATAGATACAGGTTTATCTACTTCAATCTGTGATGACTTCAGGCATTTATAAGGAGAATACGAACAATAGATACAGGTTTATCTACTTCAATCTTTGATGACTTCAGGTATTTATAAGGAGAATACGACCAATAGATACAGGTTTATCTACTTCAATCTGTGATGACTTCAGGTATTTATAAGGAGAATACGACCAATAGATACAGGTTTATCTACTTCAATCTTTGATGGCTTCAGATATTTATAAAGAGAATATGACCAATATATACAGTTTTATCTACCTCAATCTTTCATGACTTCAGGTATTTATAACGAGAATACGACCAATAGATACAGGTTTATCAACTTCAATCTGTGATGACTTCAGGTATTTATAAGGAGAATACGACCAATAGATACAAGTTTATCTACTTCAATCTGTGATGACTTCAGGTATTTATAAGGAGAATACGACCAATAGATACAGATTTATCTACTTCAATCTGTGATGACTTCAGGTATTTATAAGGAGAATACGACCAATAGATACAGGTTTATCAACTTCAATCTGTGATGACTTCAGGTATTTATAAGGAGAATACGACCAATAAATACAGGTTTATCTACTTCAATCTGTGATGACTTCAGACATTTATAAGGAGAATACGACCAATAGATACAGGTTTATCAACTTCAATCTGTGATGACTTCAGGTATTTATAAGGAGAATACGACCAATAGATACAGATTTATCTACTTCAATCTGTGATGACTTCAGGTATTTATAAGGAGAATACGACCAATAGATACAGCTTTATCAACTTCAATCTGTGATGACTTCAGGTATTTATAAGGAGAATACGACCAATAGATACAGGTTTTTCTACTTCAATCTGTGATGACTTCAGGTATTTATAAGGAGAATACGACCAATAGATACAAGTTTATCTACTTCAATCTTTGATGACTTGAGGCATTTATAAGGAGAATACGACCAATAGATACAGGTTTATCTACTTCAATCTGTGATGACTTCAGGTATTTATAAGGAGAATACGAGCAATAGATACAGGTTTATCTACTTCAATCTGAGATGACTTCAGGCATATATAAGGAGAATACGACCAATAGATACAGGTTTATTTACCTCAATCTTCGATGACTTCAGGTTTTTATAAGGAGAATACGATCAATAGATACAGGTTTATCTACTTCAATCGTTGATGACTTCAGGAATTTATAAGGAGAATACGACCAATAGATACAGATTTATCTACTTCAATCTGTGATGACTTCAGACATTTATAAGGAGAATACGACTAATAGATACAGGTTTATTTACTTCAGTCTTTGATGACTTTAGGTATTTATAAGGAGAATACGACCAATAGATACAGGTTTATCAACTTCAATCTGTGATGACTTCAGGTATTTATTAGGAGAATACGACCAATAGATACAGATTTATCTACTTCAATCTGTGATGACTTCAGGTATTTATAAGGAGAATACGACCAATAGATACAGCTTTATCAACTTCAATCTGTGATGACTTCAGGTATTTATAAGGAGAATACGACCAATAGATACAGGTTTTTCTACTTCAATCTGTGATGACTTCAGGTATTTATAAGGAGAATACGACCAATAGATACAAGTTTATCTACTTCAATCTTTGATGACTTGAGGCATTTATAAGGAGAATACGACCAATAGATACAGGTTTATCTACTTCAATCTGAGATGACTTCAGGCATTTATAAGGAGAATACGACCAATAGATACAGGTTTATTTACCTCAATCTTTGATGACTTCAGGTTTTTATAAGGAGAATACGATCAATAGATACAGGTTTATCTACTTCAATCGTTGATGACTTCAGGAATTTATAAGGAGAATACGACCAATAGATACAGATTTATCTACTTCAATCTGTGATGACTTCAGACATTTATAAGGAGAATACGACCAATAGATACAGGTTTATTTACTTCAATCTTTGATGACTTCAGGTATTTATAAGGGGAATACGACCAATAGATACAGATTTATCTACTTCAATCTGTGATGACTTCAGGTATTTATAAGGAGAATACGACCAATAGATACAGCTTTATCAACTTCAATCTGTGATGACCTCAGGTATTTATAAGGAGAATACGACCAATAAATACAGGTTTTTCTACTTCAATCTGTGATGACTTCAGGTATTTATAAGGAGAATACGACCAATAGATACAAGTTTATCTACTTCAATCTTTGATGACTTGAGGCATTTATAAGGAGAATACGACCAATAGATACAGGTTTATCTACTTCAATCTGAGATGACTTCAGGCATTTATAAGGAGAATACGACCAATAGATACAGGTTTATTTACCTCAATCTTTGATGACTTCAGGTTTTTATAAGGAGAATACGACCAATAGATACAGGTTTATCTACTTCAATCTGTGATGACTTCAGACATTTATAAGGAGAATACGACCAATAGATACAGGTTTATCAACTTCAATCTGTGATGACTTCAGGTATTTATAAGGAGAATACGACCAATAGATACAGATTTATCTACTTCAATCTGTGATGACTTCAGGTATTTATAAGGAGAATACGACCAATAGATACAGCTTTATCAACTTCAATCTGTGATGACTTCAGGTATTTATAAGGAGAATACGACCAATAGATACAGGTTTTTCTACTTCAATCTGTGATGACTTCAGGTATTTATAAGGAGAATACGACCAATAGATACAAGTTTATCTACTTCAATCTTTGATGACTTGAGGCATTTATAAGGAGAATACGACCAATAGATACAGGTTTATCTACTTCAATCTGAGATGACTTCAGGCATTTATAAGGAGAATACGACCAATAGATACAGGTTTATTTACCTCAATCTTTGATGACTTCAGGTTTTTATAAGGAGAATACGATCAATAGATACAGGTTTATCTACTTCAATCGTTGATGACTTCAGGAATTTATAAGGAGAATACGACCAATAGATACAGATTTATCTACTTCAATCTGTGATGACTTCAGACATTTATAAGGAGAATACGACCAATAGATACAGGTTTATTTACTTCAATCTTTGATGACTTCAGGTATTTATAAGGAGAATACGACCAATAGATACAGATTTATCTACTTCAATCTGTGATGACTTCAGGTATTTATAAGGAGAATACGACCAATAGATACAGCTTTATCAACTTCAATCTGTGATGACCTCAGGTATTTATAAGGAGAATACGACCAATAGATACAGGTTTTTCTACTTCAATCTGTGATGACTTCAGGTATTTATAAGAGAATACGACCAATAGATACAAGTTTATCTACTTCAATCTTTGATGACTTGAGGCATTTATAAGGAGAATACGACCAATAGATACAGGTTTATCTACTTCAATCTGAGATGACTTCAGGCATTTATAAGGAGAATACGACCAATAGATACAGGTTTATTTACCTCAATCTTTGATGACTTCAGGTTTTTATAAGGAGAATACGATCAATAGATACAGGTTTATCTACTTCAATCGTTGATGACTTCAGGAATTTATAAGGAGAATACGACCAATAGATACAGATTTATCTACTTCAATCTGTGATGACTTCAGACATTTATAAGGAGAATACGACCAATAGATACAAGTTTATCTACTTCAATCTGTGATGACTTCAGACATTTATAAGGAGAATACGACCAATAGATACAGGTTTATTTACTTCAATCTTTGATGACTTCAGGTATTTATAAGGAGAATACGACCAATAGATACAGATTTATCTACTTCAATCTGTGATGACTTCAGGTATTTATAAGGAGAATACGACCAATAGATACAGCTTTATCAACTTCAATCTGTGATGACCTCAGGTATTTATAAGGAGAATACGACCAATAGATACAGGTTTTTCTACTTCAATCTGTGATGACTTCAGGTATTTATAAGGAGAATACGACCAGTAGATACAAGTTTATCTACTTCAATCTTTGATGACTTGAGGCATTTATAAGGAGAATACGACCAATAGATACAGGTTTATCTACTTCAATCTGAGATGACTTCAGGCATTTATAAGGAGAATACGACCAATAGATACAGGTTTATTTACCTCAATCTTTGATGACTTCAGGTTTTTATAAGGAGAATACGATCAATAGATACAGGTTTATCTACTTCAATCGTTGATGACTTCAGGAATTTATAAGGAGAATACGACCAATAGATACAGATTTATCTACTTCAATCTGTGATGACTTCAGACATTTATAAGGAGAATACGACCAATAGATACAGGTTTATCTATTTCAATCTGTGATGACTTCAGACATTTATAAGGAGAATACGACCAATAGATACAGGTTTATTTACTTCAATCTTTGATGACTTCAGGTATTTATAAGGAGAATACGACCAATAGATACAGGTGTATCGACTTCAATCTGTGATGACTTCAGACATTTATAAGGAGAATACGACCAATAGATACAGGTTTATTTACTTCAGTCTTTGATGACTTCAGGTATTTATAAGGAGAATACGACCAATAGATACAGGTTTATCAACTTCAATCTGTGATGACTTCAGGTATTTATAAGGAGAATACGACCAATAGATACAGATTTATCTACTTCAATCTGTGATGACTTCAGGTATTTATAAGGAGAATACGACCAATAGATACAGCTTTATCAACTTCAATCTGTGATGACTTCAGGTATTTATAAGGAGAATACGACCAATAGATACAGGTTTATCTACTTCAATCTGAGATGACTTCAGGCATTTATAAGGAGAATACGACCAATAGATACAGGTTTATTTACCTCAATCTTTGATGACTTCAGGTTTTTATAAGGAGAATACGATCAATAGATACAGGTTTATCTACTTCAATCGTTGATGACTTCAGGAATTTATAAGGAGAATACGACCAATAGATACAGATTTATCTACTTCAATCTGTGATGACTTCAGACATTTATAAGGAGAATACGACCAATAGATACAGGTTTATTTACTTCAATCTTTGATGACTTCAGGTATTTATAAGGAGAATACGACCAATAGATACAGATTTATCTACTTCAATCTGTGATGACTTCAGGTATTTATAAGGAGAATACGACCAATAGATACAGCTTTATCAACTTCAATCTGTGATGACCTCAGGTATTTATAAGGAGAATACGACCAATAGATACAGGTTTTTCTACTTCAATCTGTGATGACTTCAGGTATTTATAAGAGAATACGACCAATAGATACAAGTTTATCTACTTCAATCTTTGATGACTTGAGGCATTTATAAGGAGAATACGACCAATAGATACAGGTTTATCTACTTCAATCTGAGATGACTTCAGGCATTTATAAGGAGAATACGACCAATAGATACAGGTTTATTTACCTCAATCTTTGATGACTTCAGGTTTTTATAAGGAGAATACGATCAATAGATACAGGTTTATCTACTTCAATCGTTGATGACTTCAGGAATTTATAAGGAGAATACGACCAATAGATACAGATTTATCTACTTCAATCTGTGATGACTTCAGACATTTATAAGGAGAATACGACCAATAGATACAGGTTTATCTACTTCAATCTGTGATGACTTCAGACATTTATAAGGAGAATACGACCAATAGATACAGGTTTATTTACTTCAATCTTTGATGACTTCAGGTATTTATAAGGAGAATACGACCAATAGATACAAGTTTATCTACTTCAATCTTTGATGACTTGAGGCATTTATAAGGAGAATACGACCAATAGATACAGGTTTATCTACTTCAATCTGAGATGACTTCAGGCATTTATAAGGAGAATACGACCAATAGATACAGGTTTATTTACCTCAATCTTTGATGACTTCAGGTTTTTATAAGGAGAATACGATCAATAGATACAGGTTTATCTACTTCAATCGTTGATGACTTCAGGAATTTATAAGGAGAATACGACCAATAGATACAGATTTATCTACTTCAATCTGTGATGACTTCAGACATTTATAAGGAGAATACGACCAATAGATACAGGTTTATCTACTTCAATCTGAGATGACTTCAGGCATTTATAAGGAGAATACGACCAATAGATACAGGTTTATTTACCTCAATCTTTGATGACTTCAGGTTTTTATAAGGAGAATACGATCAATAGATACAGGTTTATCTACTTCAATCGTTGATGACTTCAGGAATTTATAAGGAGAATACGACCAATAGATACAGATTTATCTACTTCAATCTGTGATGACTTCAGACATTAATAAGGAGAATACGACCAATAGATACAGGTTTATCTATTTCAATCTGTGATGACTTCAGACATTTATAAGGAGAATACGACCAATAGATACAGGTTTATTTACTTCAATCTTTGATGACTTCAGGTATTTATAAGGAGAATACGACCAATAGATACAGGTGTATCGACTTCAATCTGTGATGACTTCAGACATTTATAAGGAGAATACGACCAATAGATACAGGTTTATCTTCTTCAATCGTTGATGACTTCAGGTATTTATAAGGAGAATACGAGCAATAGATACAGGTTGATCTACTTCAATCTGAGATGACTTCAGGCATGTATAAGGAGAATACGACCAATAGATACAGGTTTATCTACTTCAATCTGTAATGACTTCAGACATTTATAAGGAGAATACGACCAATAGATACAGGTTTATTTACTTCAATCTTTGATGACTTCAGGTATTTATAAGGAGAATACGACCAATAGATACAGGTGTATCGACTTCAATCTGTGATGACTTCAGACATTTATAAGGAGAATACGACCAATAGATACAGGTTTATCTTCTTCAATCGTTGATGACTTCAGGTATTTATAAGGAGAATACGAGCAATAGATACAGGTTGATCTACTTCAATCTGAGATGACTTCAGGCATGTATAAGGAGAATACGACCAATAGATACAGGTTTATTTACCTCAATCTTTGATGACTTCAGGTTTTTATAAAGAGAATACGACCAATAGATACAGATTTATCTACCTCAATCGTTGATGACTTCAGGCATTTTGGCTATTTGCTTAGGTCCTTTGGTTTTATTATTTCCAACAATCTTACATTATTTGGCGTTCCAGTCTTTTGAACATGATGAAGGTTATTCCTGAACCGCGTTGTGCGTACTAAATTGCATATTAACGTTTTCATTGAATAGCAACAAACGCCATTTATCACTCAATGTCAGTAAATTTACAATTTGTGGATAGCAATATTTATTTGATATTGATTTTGTTTTTTTATAACGTTCCTTGTCTAATTTGTCTTGACTACATGTTACTGGTCATCCTAATATGATTCATTGACAATCAATTTTAAGACTTACATTAAGACAATAAATTAACTATCAAGGAAATATTACTCAACGGAATTGGCTCTAATGTACTGACAAAGATACTCAATCTAAATTCTAATGGATACAAGTCATTGAGATGATCAGGGGGAAATTACAGTATCACAATAGCATTCCTATACTCTGAACGATACAATACCACAATGACCTGATAAAAGATAGTGCAGGTAGTGTTTCTAATCAAATTATGTCTTCAGAAGTTCTTGTATATATAAAATAAAACAAATTAATATAACCCTGTGGTATATTGTCTAGACTAGGCAATGTTCATCAAGTGTTTTCACCGGGCAAACTAATTTGTTTTATCCTTATGGTGAAATTATATCTGCCTAAATTAAAGTGTATAAGTACAACATATATACTGACGAGACCTATAATTGCTATATTGTTTCCGAGCTCCGTTCCCTCACAGGCACGCAGCATAATATGGGGATATCTTACTATCATCTTTTACAAACAAGACCTATTACTTCTTAACCTGAAAGTCATGGACCATAGCCTGACTATCTCCAACGCCAGTACTTCACAATCACACACTTTTACGACAAAGTACCAAGCTACCGCTCACACAATTACAAACTACTGCTTATATACCTCAATCTATTCAACAGCACATACACGGGAAGCTATGTTTGGTTGAAACTATTTCAAGGTTCATAAATCAGTATTTGATAGAGGACTCGTGTAATGTGCTAACCATACGACTCAAGACTATGGGATGTCGGGGCTATCATTCGAGATAGAAACGATGTGTTGTCTTGTAGCGTCTTACAATGAGGAATAATGAAAGACGAGGAATGAATGTGTCGTACTTGTCTCCAGTGTGTGCTTGTGTCGTGTTTGTCTCCAGTGTGTGCATGTGTCGTGCTTGTCTCCAGTGTGTGCATGCGTCGTGCTTGTCTCCAGTGTGCGCATGTGTCGTACTTGTCGCCAGTGTGTGCATGTGTCGTGCTGGTCCCCAGTGTGTGCATGTGTCGTGCTTGTCTCCAGTGTGTGCATGTGTCGTACTCGTCGCCAGTGTGTGCATGTGTCGTGCTTGTCTCCAGTGTGTGCATGTGTCGTGCTTGTATCCAGTGTGCGTGTGTCGTACTTGTCTCCAGTGCGTGCATGTGTCGTGCTTGTCTCCAGTGTGTTCATGTGTCGTACTTGTCTCCAGTGTGTGCATGTGTTGTGTTTGTCTCCAGTGTGTGCATATGTCGTGCTTGTCTCCAGTGTGTGCATGTGTCGTGCTTTTCTCCAGTGTGTGCATGTGTCGTAATTGTCTCCAGTGTGTGCATGTGTCGTGTTTGTCTCCAGTGTGGGCATGTGTCGTGCTTGTCTCCAGTGTGTGCATGTGTCGTGCTTTTCTCCAGTGTGTGCATGTGTTGTACTTGTCGCCAGTGTGTGCATGTGTCGTGCTTGTCCCCAGTGTGCGCATGTGTCGTGCTTGTCTCCAGTGTGTGCATGTGTCGTGCTTGTTTCCAGTGTGTGCATGTGTCGTGCTTGTCTCCAGTGTGTGCATGTGTCGTACTTGTCGCCAGTGTGTGCATGTGTCGTGCTTGTCTCCAGTGTGTGCATGTGTCGTGCTTGTTTCCAGTGTGTGCATGTGTCTTGCTTGTCTCCAGTGTGTGCATGTGTCGTACTTGTCGCCAGTGTGTGCATGTGTCGTGCTTTTCTCCAGTGTGTGCATGTGTCGTAATTGTCTCCAGTGTGTGCATGTGTTGTACTTGACTCCAGTGTGTGTATGTGTCATGCTTGTCTCCAGTGTGCGTGTGTCGTACTTGTCTCCAGTGACTGTATGTCGTGCTTGTCTCCAGTGTGTGCATGTGTCGTGCTTGTATCCAGTGTGTGCATATGTCGTGCTTGTCTCCAGTGTGTGCATGTGTCGTGCTTTTCTCCAGTGTGTGCATGTGTCGTAATTGTCTCCAGTGTGTGCATGTGTCGTGTTTGTCTCCAGTGTGGACATGTGTCGTGCTTGTTTCCAGTTTGTGCATGTGTCGTTCTTGTCTCCAGTGTGTGCATATGTCGTGCCTGTTTCCAGTGTGTGCATGTGTCGTACTTGTCGCCAGTGTGTGCATGTGTCGTGCTTGTCTCCAGTGTGTGCATGTGTCGTGCTTGTTTCCAGTGTGTGCATGTGTCTTGCTTGTCTCCAGTGTGTGCATGTGTCGTACTTGTCGCCAGTGTGTGCATGTGTCGTGCTTTTCTCCAGTGTGTGCATGTGTCGTAATTGTCTCCAGTGTGTGCATGTGTCGTACTTGAATCCAGTGTGTGGATGTGTCGTGCTTGTCTCCAGTGTGCGTGTGTCGTACTTGTCTCCAGTGCCTGCATGTCGTACTTGTCTCCAGTGTGTGTATGTGTCGTGCTTGTCTCCAGTGTGTGCATATGTCGTGCTTTTCTCCAGTGTGTGCATGTGTCGTGCTTTTCTCCAGTGTGTGCATGTGTCGTAATTGTCTCCAGTGTGGGCATGTGTCGTGCTTGTCTCCAGTGTGTGCATGTGTCGTGCTTGTCTCCAGTGTGTGCATGTGTTGTACTTGTCTCCAGTGTGTGCATGTGTCGTGCTTGTCTCCAGTGTGGGCATGTGTCGTGCTTGTCTCCAGTGTGTGCATATGTCGTGGTTGTCTCCTGTGTGTGCATGTGTCGTGCTCGTCTCCAGTGTGTGCATGTGTAGTACTTGTATCCAGTGTGTGCATGTGTCGTACTTGTCTCCAGTGTGTGCATGTGTTGTACTTGTCTCCAGTGTGTGCATGTGTCGTGCTTGTCTCCAATGTGTGCATGTGTAGTACTTGTATCCAGTGTGTGCATGTGCCGTACTTGTCTCCAGTGTGTGCATGTGTCGTACTTGTCTCCAGTGTGTGCATGTGTCGTGCTTGTCTCCAGTGTGTGCATGTGTCGTGCTTGTCTCCAGTTTGTGCATGTGTAGTACTTGTATCCAGTGTGTGCATGTGTCGTACTTGTCTCCAGTGTGTGCATGTGTCGTACTTGTCTCCAGTGTGTGCATGTGTCGTGCTTGTCTCCAGTGTGTGCATGTGTAGTACTTGTATCCAGTGTATGCATGTATCGTACTTGTCTCCAGTGTGTGCATGTGTCGTACTTGTCTCCAGTGTGTACATGTGTCGTACTTGTCTCCAGTGTGTACATGTGTCGTACTTGTCTCCAGTGTGTACATGTGTCGTGCTTGTCTCCAGTGTGTACATGTGTCGTACTTGTCTCCAGTGTGTACATGTGTCGTGCTTGTCTCCAGTGTGGAATATGTCTATCATTTAAGTATTACTGTTATGGTTAGAGTTAAGTAATAGTCACGTCATCGTTTGCAATGTTTTACATCATGACATGTCAAACTTGTTTTTAGAGCTTTTTGGACTCAAATCCACCTTTCAATATTTCTTCTGTTACACAACAATTTCAGTATGAAGATCGTATCTATTCGATTTTGAATGCACCATAAGCCAACAAACCAAACAATCGATATTAAATGTCGCTTCATGTCAATGGCTCTCAAACAGATCAACCTCCGGTATGTTATTCGTCAATCATGTTGATATTAACATCATTTCTGTGTAATAATATAATACGACAATAATCATCACACATTGTAAACATATATTTGATATGATATTTACATCAATAAATACATTGTAAACATATATTTGATATGATATTGACCTTAATAAGAGAACAATAAAACATAATAATGTGTAGGTCTGACATTCAGTTCTCCCTGGACAACATAATAATGTGTAGGTCTTACATTCAGTTCTCCCTGGACAACATAATAATGTGTAGGTTTTACATTCAGTTCTCCCTGGACAACATAATAATGTGTAGGTCTGACATTCAGTTCTCCCTGGACAACATAATAATGTGTATGTCTTACATTCAGTTCTCCCTGGACAACATAATAATGTGTAGGTCTTACATTCAGTTCTCCCTGGACAACATAATAATGTGTATGTCTTACATTCAGTTCTCCCTGGACAACATAATAATGTGTATGTTTTACATTCAGTTCTCCCTGGACAACATAATAATGTGTAGGTTTTACATTCAGTTCTCCCTGGACAACATAATAATGTGTAGGTTTTACATTCAGTTCTCCCTGGACAACATAATAATGCGTAGGTCTGACATTCAGTTCTCCCTGGACAACATAATAATGTGTAGGTCTTACATTCAGTTCTCCCTGGACAACATAATAATGTGTATGTCTTACATTCAGTTCTCCCTGGACAACATAATAATGTGTAGGTTTTACATTCAGTTCTCCCCAGACAACATAATAATGCGTAGGTTTTACATGCAGTTCTCCCTGGACAACATAATAATGTGTATGTCTTACATTCAGTTCTCCCTGGACAACATAATAATGTGTAGGTTTTACATTCAGTTCTCCCTGGACAACATACTAATGTGTAAGTTTTACATTCAGTTCTCCCTGGACAACTCAATGTACTTTTGATTAGTATTGATCAGTTCAGTTGTATTGTATGTCATAAAAACTATAATAATCACATTAGAACACAACTGAATAAAGAAAAACAACCTTTTAATGGATTAGATTAAATTAAGGTAATTACATTGAGGTGTATCAGCATAGAAGGGTGCGTAATGGTATGCATATGTAATTGACTGATTGATTGGTGTTTATCGCCAACATTAGTGGTACTTAAGCTATAATGTGGCGGTGCTACTTGCATTGTTGGAGCTCTAGAGTTCACTTCGTTTTTGTGGGGTTCATGTTGTTCACTCTTTTGTTTTCTGTATATTGTGTTGTAGATAATTGTTTCTCCTTTTGTCTTTTTGCTTCTTTTGGCCATGACATAGTCTATTCTTTTTCGAAATACGGTTTCTGATGACCCATTTGTCATCATCAAACCATTCTACTTGTAATTCAATGTTGTACAAAATAGTCCAAAATTAAATTATTCCGGAACGTTTCTGGAATCATCGGTATTCTATTTTAACTTCTTACTCAACTAAAGCATTTGCCCAATAGAGCAACTACTGGTTTTTGAATATGATTCTATTTCGAGGGTGGTAAAAATTAGTTACTAATATCCAACTTGCAGAACTTGAGGAATACACATGTATTTGTCACCATGAGTTATTTCAGTAAATTAATAAAAAAAACATCATCGTAATAGGAGACATGAAGGATAGAATTGTGTTCTACTAGCTAACCTAAAGGCGAGCTTAACTCACTCAGTTAATCAATGTTGAATATGAGCAAACTTTGGTTCATATATATGACGTCTTTGAAGATACCAAAGGAGAATCAGAATCCGTAAATCGAAGAAGGGCAAAAGGACAAACAGCGATCTACAAAACATTCACATACAATTAAAGATAACACGAACCCCACTAAAAACCGTAAGCTTAGATAAATGATGTATGCTAACGTTCCATTGTTACAATGTAGTATTACGTACAAACTTCATCAGGATTTATATATTATTGATATTCACAAAACATCATACAGTAGAAGATTCTTTGTCTCTATCAAGTTAAAGATAATACGACTCTAGTGGAATCATTACAATATCTATAGTGTTTGAACACGAAGCCATTGTGACTAAGCATATTCCACAAATACTTGCAGTTAATACATATTTAAAAACGTCCCCTTTACATTGTAATGTAGATAATAGCAAGCGTGTGAAGGTAACTTTGAATATACCAAAAAGGTAATCAGAGGCCGTAAGTTGTGCATACAACAACAAACAAGAGTTCGATTCCCGCTGAGGGAGAGGTGCACTCGATTCCTTATTATCTGATAATGTTTGTCTGTGACTTGCGGTAGGTCGGTGATTTTCTCCCGGTACTCCGGTTTCTTCCACCAATAAACTGAACGCCACGATATAGCCGAAATATAATTGAAAGTGGCACTAAACTCTATAACCCTAACTTATCTAGCGATGTATCGATTTCAGTAACTTTCCATAGTGATGTCATCTATAACAAATGTGTTTTGTTTCTGTTGTATAATTGAAGAATTTATTTATTAAATGATTCCATCAATATAAAACTTTCTTTGAGCACACGGTTATACGAGTAAAATGCTATTCATTTTAAAGCTGGTGACAATACGTGGGAATGAAAGTAAAATACACCCATTCTTCCACCTTTCTTTGTTAACAAAGGTATTCAATATCCTACACCATAAATCTGTTAGAGCTATGGTTCCACCTTATTTGAAAGATCAATCTATTCCTAACATTTAATATTCCTATTCTTCACCTATCGTACCAACATCTTTAATTATAAACGTGCAGAACTTCAGCATTGATGACCTCAAAGCTAAGCCTCCTGAATTGTCTTCTCGCAATGCTCTATTCAAATATATTCCCACTGGCCATGTCATTACGGGAGATTTCAGCATCATATTCAATGAGAAATATTTGCTATAGGTTCAAAATATCGTGCGCCACAGTCCAGAAATTGGAAATACAACTTCAAGAAAATGGACAAAACGAGACAAAGAGGAGGTTGACACCCTTTCAAAATGGGTCAAAGTTGTAAGGTAGTTGATTCAAATTTAAATCGGAATACTCAGAAAATCAATGAGCACAAAGACAAAATCTGTATTCAAATATCATGAAGCCATGTCCACTATTCATGACAAATATGTTGTAGTTCCTATAGATAAGGCCCTTAACAACATCGTCCTTATCTGCAAATCGTAGAACATTGATTGCTTAAAGATAGAATTAGACTTGGATATCTCACAAGGTGATCTTACATATATAGCTACTACGTTATCAAAAGAGGAAATCATTAATAATCACATGTCAGTCTTGTCTTCTTTTAGTCTTTCCAAAAAAGATGAGGATTGTGATCTTCTCTTACTGTATCAGATACCAAAATCACACAAGTTTACATAAAAACAAAGTGATATCACAGGAACTGCAAAGTGTTCTACCAAGCATCTCTCTAAAATTTTAGCTCTATTTTCACAGCTGCCAAAACGAGTCCTCAGAAGTATCACGATACCTGCTTGTTTAGATGTGGCATCAAAGAAATGTGGATATTAAAAAGCTCAAAACAATTGCCGGCGACTTCAAGTTATAGATCTCAGTATGTTTATTATATCATAAAACCTTTGATTTCTCGACCTTATATACAAACATCCAACACACTCGACTAAAATATATGATTAAAGAATTGATTCAGCGTTGCCTTTCAAAGAAGAACAGAGGAGAACAAAGGTATCAGTAGCTGGTTACTTGTAGAGAAGAATCTTACTTTGTCAAAAGTAATTTGAAATCTAATGATAAATATAAACAGGACGAGATCATTCAAATATTCCGTCAAAGGATTCCCTAGAATAAAGAGGAAGATTAAAAACAGAACTTCAATTTTCCAATAGTCAACTTCATCAGTAGCAATATTCCAGCATCACAAGCGTATGGAGTTTACATTTCACAACTCATATGTTATTCTAGAGCTTGTACCAAGAACAGTAATTTCTGTACAAAGCTTAGCTGCTGACGCAAAAGCTATTCAAACAAGGCTACGTTGGTCTTATTTTGAAGTAATCGCTACACATATTATACGTTGGACATCACAATCTGGTTGACCGGTACGAAATATCCCTATCTCAAATGACAATGAATAATTTCCTTTTTACGTGGATGTCTTCCTTCCTCTATCACTGCCAGGACTTTTACTGACTTTACTGTATATATCATTAACACGACGCGAGTCTTATCAGAACCAGGAACTGCTTACCCTTCACTCCAGGTAAAAGTGCGATAGGTATTGCTCATCTTTTTAGTTTGTTTGCAGTGTCCTAGTATTTGTCTTTATGTTCTGCGTTCCATGTTTTGACGTACTTTACGATTTCAGCATACAAAAAACGTTCAGATCGTCTTTTCCTCCAGTTGTTTGTAGGAGGGCTCATGTCTTATTTACGCTATTTGTGTTTGCTTGCGCATAATGATGTCCCGCTCAATTTGTGCTTTGTTTTGCTTTTTTTTTCTTTTATTTTGTTCGTCTTGTTGCTACTTCCTCTGGATTCTCCATTTTCGATTGCCCTTTCGGTATTCTCTGGATTCTCCATTGCTGATTGCCCTTTCGGTATTCTCTAACGTGTATTATCTATGACTATGTAGGGTGTGTGTCTTAAAATGAATTAATACCATTAATATAAATAATATGCACTAACAATATATCGACTTGCAAAATATATCTCCGTTTTGTAACGTCTCGGTATAATATGAAACAGGCACGGCCATGAATGCTCGCGAATCTGATAATTATCTGCCAATTTCACGCTCATCCAGTGCATCAAAATAGTGTCAAGATTTTTTGGGCCGAGATATATCGGGGACGACTTTCTTAGGGTCCAATCTAGTCTCATTCAATCGAACTCTCGTTCCTTACGAGATCTCGTAGTTTTAGAATCTAATTGTACAGAAAAAGACTACTTTTGTTGCGAGGAAATGACAGAAAATAATAATACAAAATATATAAGTAGAACAAGCTAAGTAAATGATTTTTATTACATACGGGTTCCAGTTTCAGTGGTATCGGACGTACGAGAAAGGGTCCACAATTTAGCATCGCCTTTGCGCTTTATTTTAAGAAGATAATCATTAGTAGAGTGTGTAAGTGTGTTACACGGAACGTGTTTACAATGTGCAGAAAACGATATATTCATCAGTATGTGAAGATTGAAGATGATTAAATTTGTCAAAAAATCCTAGGTACACATTTGTTTACCATAAAGACCTCGCTTCGCTCGCATAATATCCTAGCTTATTAGACGATAGAGTAATATACATTGTATACTTGAAACGAAAGCAAAGCATTGATATGTCATCTATAGTAGACCTGTCTAGTATAATAGTAAAGAATCAATTAACTACATTAGACATTTCTTTCGGAAGACAAAGTCCAAGCAAATTACATAGACTAATATGAAAGTATATATTACACGATTAGATACGATAAGTAACTAGATAATTTTATATGCTCAACGCTGTCACGGCTGGAGAGGTAGTTCAATTTAATTTTTAGTTAAACTAAGGATTGCCTCCTCGGGCAATGATGACCTTGTCCGTTGTTGGTTATCTTGTTGATTTTCTTCAAAAACTTTTAAATAATTTGACTATAAGATTACCCGATGAAGGTTATTGTAGAGTCCCGTGGTGTGTACTAAATTAGATATCTACGCTGTTATGTTTTCTTTTTCATTAACATCGTACGTGGCTATGTAAATACATAGTAATATGCTTGGCGGTGTAGCTACATGCAGTAACATCGTACGTGGCTATGTAAATACATAGTAATATGTTTGGCGGTGTAGCTACATGCAGTAACATCGTACGTGGCTATGTAAATACATAGTAATATATTTGGCGGTGTAACTACATGCAGTAACATCGTACGTGGCTATGTAAATACATAGTAATATGTTTGGCGGTGTAGCTACATGCAGTAACATCGTACGTGGCTATGTAAATACATAGTAATATGTTTGGCGGTGTAGCTACATGCAGTAACATCGTACGTGGCTATGTAAATACATAGTAATATGTTTGGCGGTGTAGCTACATGCAGTAACATCGTACGTGGCTATGTAAATACATAGTAATATGTTTGGCGGTGTAGCTACATGCAGTAACTAAGCATTAGACAACCTTAGACAACATTAGACAACATCAGGGGCCAATCAGGAATGGACAATCCAGTGACGTAAGTGACGCAGAACACAGAACGAAGACAAACAACAAATACGAAACACGGAACATTAAAACGATGAGCAACACGGATCCAACCAAAGAAAATCTAGTTGCTCCAGTAAATTTAGATTATAGTGCGGATCCAGTTATCAAGAGTACAGGGGTTTTAGATCCTATTAACTGGTTTAATGCCGCCATATTTGTGTGGATGCCCCAATCCACAATCTGAATGTCCAGTGTCATATGTGGTGATCTTTAATGAGTTCAGTGAGGTCAGATGAGGGGTGATTGTTCGTTTTATTGATGTTGGTGGAATTGTGTCCTATCACTGTTTATACTTTCTTTTCATAATTATATATGCAGATATCTGACCAAAAAAGGTATTTTTCATGTTGCTATGACGACATTATTAACCAATCTGAAAGGTTTAAAGTTCCTTATTATATTACTATTTTATATTCAATATTTAATTCCAACAAACTGATGACCTATTTATACTAAATACGTCAGAAGTATCAGTTATGATTTATTCGTCCTAACAGTAATGAATTCTACCTTCAGACCTATTAGTCAGTTACCTACTAGCATTCACCGATCATTCTACTGCACTGTCCATGTTTGCGTTGTCATTCAGTTTGGTAGTGGAATGTGATTTTGATGTTGTGTGCATAATTAGCATGGTAAAAGAGTTGACAACGAATTGGTGTGTATGTTATAAATATGTGTATGTGTGTAATATTGTTGTGTGTAAAACTACTATGCCGATCATGCCAGTATTGTTGTAAGGATTGGTGTGTATTCTTTATATATGTGCCCAATACTAGTTCATCTACAATTCACATCGCATATAACTTAATGCACAATTGATCCATGTTAATTTGTACATTGAACTTTACAATAGAGAATGATAAATATCTCTAAATTATAATACATATTTTTAATATAATCTACTGAAGGTTGTTTATCACTGAGAATACGCTAGCATTTCGAAGATAGAATTGGTCACAAAAAGTCGCATAGACCAATAAAAACGGAATTCATGGAAACCATATAAATTATTTGCATTGTATATAGCTCATAATAAGGCTCTGACAATCCAAATTGATTTATGGCCAAAACCCATCAGTTTTAATACACCACTGAGACTAAATGTGAAATATTTCACAGCATTTTGAAAGCCTTTATTTTGTTTTATTCATTTCAGTTATTTATAGTTTTGTATTTTATTGTAGTAGATTTCTAGTCAATATCCATAGCAACATTAATCATAATTAAGATAGTCTTTTATGATTTGATTTATATAAGAAACTAATGTTCCTAAGCTAAGAATTGTCAGTGTTATGTGATAGTGAGCGTTTCAATTAAATCTCCTTCGATATTGCATTCTTAATGAGCTAGCATTCTCAAGGAGTTACTTAAAGTCCAATATTATGGTGCATATTTTATTGAATGAGTGCGTGATTGATGCTTAACACCCATTGAACAATTTATCAGCTATATCATAGCGAAAATAAGTAGCATTTCAATGTGATGATGATGATGTCCGCTTTGTACTAGAACAACACGGTTAGTTCAACTTGTTATAGTGTTAGCTTACTGAGACAACAGTTCATTGGTAGTACGTGTGGCTCATATAGTGCTAGCTTACTGAGACAAGTGTTCATTGGTAGTACGTGTGGCTCATATAGTGCTAGCTTACTGAGACAAGAGTTCATTGGTAGTACGTGTGGCTCATTTAGTGCTAGCTTACTGAGACAATAGCTCATTGGTAGTACGTGCGGATCATGTAGTGCTAGCTTAGTGAGACAATAGTTCATTGGTAGTACGTGTGGCTCATGTAGTGCTAGCTTAGTCAGACAATAGTTCATTGGTAGTACATGTGACTCATATAGTGCTAGCTTACTGAGAAAAGCGTTCATTGGTAGTACGTGTGGCTCATATAGTGCTAGCTTACTGAGACAACAGTTCATTGGTAGTACGTGTGGCTCATATAGTGCTAGACTACTGAGACAAGAGTTCATTGGTAGTACGTGTGGCTCATATAGTGCTAGCTTACTGAGACAACAGTTCATTGGTAGTACGTGTGGCTCATATAGTGCTAGCTTACTGAGACAAGAGTTCATTGGTAATACGTGTGGCTCATATAGTGCTAGCTTACCGAGACAAGCGTTCATTAGTAGTACGTGTGGCTCATTTAGTGCTAGCTTACTGAGACAATAGTTCATTGGTAGTACGTGCGGATCATGTAGTGCTAGCTTAGTGAGACAATAGTTCATAGGTAGTACGTGTGGCTCATATAGTGCTAGCTTACTGAGACAAGAGTTCATTGGTAGTTCGTGTGGCTCATGTAGTGCTAGATTAGTGAGACAATAGTTCATTGGTAGTACATGTGGCTCATATAGTGCTAGCTTACTGAGACAAGTGTTCATTGGTAGTACGTGTGGCTCATTTAGTGCTAGCTTACTGAGACAAGAGTTCATTGGTAGTACGTGTGGCTCATTTAGTGCTAGCTTACTGAGACAAGAGTTCATTGGTAGTACGTGTGGCTCATATAGTGCTAGCTTACTGAGACAAGAGTTCATTTGTAGTACGTGTGGCTCATATAGTGCTAGCTTACTGAGACAAGAGTTCATTGGTAGTACGTGTGGCTCATATAGTGCTAGATTACTGAGAAAATAGTTCATTGGTAGTACGTGTGGATCATGCAGTGCTAGCTTAGTGAGACAATAGTTCATTGGTAGTACGTGAGGCTCATATAGTGCTAGCTTACTGAGACAACAGTTCATTGGTAGTACGTGTGGCTCATATAGTGCTAGCTTACTGAGATAACAGTTCATTGGTAGTACGTGTGGCTCATAGTGCTAGATTACGGAGAAAATAGTTCATTAGTAGTACGTGTGGATCATGTAGTGCTAGCTTACTGAGACAATAGTTCATTGGTAGTACGTAAGGCTCATATAGTGCTAGCTTAGTGAGACAATAGTTCATTGGTAGTACGTGAGGCTCATATAGTGCTAGCTTACTGAGACAACAGTTCATTGGTAGTACGTGTGGCTCATAGTGCTAGCTTACTGAGACAATAGTTCATTGGTAGTACGTGTGGCTCATATAGTGCTAGCTAACTGAGACAACAATTCATTGATAGTACGTGTAGCTCATATAGTGCTAGCTTTCTGAGACAACAGTTCATTGGTAGTATGTGTGGTTCATGTAGTGCTAGCTTAGTGAGACAATAGTTCATTGATAGTACGTGTGGCTCATATAGTGCTAGCTTACTGAGACAAGGGTTCATTGGTATTACGTGTAGCTCATATAGTGCTAGCTTACTAAGACAATAGTTCATTGGTAGTACGTGTGGCTCATATAGTGCTAGCTTACTAAGACAAGCGTTCATTGGTAGTACGGGTGGCTCATATAGTGCTAGCTTACTAAGACAAGCGTTCATTTGTAGTACCTGTAGCTCATATAGTACTAGCTTACTAAGACAAGCGTTCATTGGTAGTACGGGTGGCTCATATAGTGCTAGCTTACTAAGACAATAGTTCATTGATAGTACGTGTAGCTCATATAGTGCTAGCTTACTAAGACAAGCGTTCATTGGTAGTACGTGTAGCTCATATAGTGCTAGCTTACTAAGACAAGCGTTCATTGGTAGTACGTGTGGCTCATATAGTGCTAGCTTACTAAGACAATAGTTCATTGATAGTACGTGTAGCTCATATAGTACTAGCTTACTAAGACAAGCGTTCATTGGTAGTACGTGTAGCTCATATAGTGCTAGCTTACTAAGACAATAGTTCATTGAGAGTACGTGTAGCTCATATAGTACTAGCTTACTAAGACAAGCGTTCATTGGTAGTACGTGTAGCTCATATAGTGCTAGCTTACTAAGACAATAGTTCATTGATAGTACGTGTAGCTCATATAGTGCTAGCTTACTAAGACAATAGTTCATTGATAGTACGTGTAGCTTTATATAGTGCTAGCTTACTAAGACAACAGTTCATTGGTAGTACGTGTGGTTCATGTGGTGCTAGCTTACTGAGACAATAGTTCATTGGTAGTACGTGTGGCTCATGTAGTGCTAGATTAGTGAGACAATAGTTCATTGGTAGAACATGTGGCTCATATAGTGCTAGCTTACTGAGACAAGTGTTCATTGGTAGTACGTGTGGCTCATTTAGTGCTAGCTCACTGAGACAAGAGTTCATTGGTAGTACGTGTGGCTCATTTAGTGCTAGCTAACTGAGACAAGAGTTCATTGGTAGTACGTGTGGCTCATATAGTGCTAGCTTACTGAGACAAGAGTTCATTGGTAGTACGTGTGGCTCATATAGTGCTAGCTTACTGAGACAACAATTCATTGGTAGTACGTGTAGCTCATATAGTGCTAGCTTACTGAGAAAACAGTTCATTGGTAGTACGTGTGGTTCATGTAGTGCTAGCTTACTAAGACAATAGTTCATTGGTAGTACGTGTGGCTCATATAGTGCTAGCTTACTGAGACAAGGGTTCATTGGTAGTACGTGTGGCTCATATAGTGCAAGCTTACTGAGACAAGGGTTCATTGGTAGTACGTGTAGCTCATATAGTGCTAGCTTACTAAGACAATAGTTCATTGGTAGTACGTGTGGCTCATATAGTGCTAGCTTATTAAGACAAGCGTTCATTGGTAGTACGGGTGGCTCATATAGTGCTAACTTACTAAGACAAGCGTTCATTGGTAGTACGTGTAGCTCATATAGTGCTAGCTTACTAAGACAAGCGTTCATTGGTAGTACGGGTGGCTCATATAGTGCTAGCTTACTAAGACAATAGTTCATTGATAGTACGTGTAGCTCATATAGTGCTAGCTTACTAAGACAAGCGTTCATTGGTAGTACGTGTAGCTCATATAGTGCTAGCTTACTAAGACAAGCGTTCATTGGTAGTACGTGTGGCTCATATAGTGCTAGCTTACTAAGACAATAGTTCATTGATAGTACGTGTAGCTCATATAGTGCTAGCTTACTAAGACAAGCGTTCATTGGTAGTACGTGTAGCTCATATAGTGCTAGCTTACTAAGACAATAGTTCATTGATAGTACGTGTAGCTTTATATAGTGCTAGCTTACTAAGACAACAGTTCATTGGTAGTACGCGTGGTTCATGTAGTGCTAGCTTACTGAGACAATAGTTCATTGGTAGTACGCGTGGCTCATAGTGCTAGATTACTGAGAAAATAGTTCATTGGTAGTACGTGTGGCTCATATAGTGCTAGCTTACTAAGACAACAGTTCATTGGTAGTACGCGTGGTTCATGTAGTGCTAGCTTACTGAGACAATAGTTCATTGGTAGTACGCGTGGCTCATAGTGCTAGATTACTGAGAAAATAGTTCATTGGTAGTACGTGTGGCTCATATAGTGCTAGCTTACTAAGACAACAGTTCATTGATAGTACGTGTGGCTCAGCTCTGACACATTTTCTTGATTACAAATCATGTGGGCTTGCTCTTACTCTTTCTGTTGATATGAGTACGTAGCCGTATAGAAGAAAATGCCAATTTGTATTCAATAATTTCACTCTCCCTATATTTGAACCCACAATATACCTTTGGCATGGCGACCACGCTAACCTCTACACAAAAGAGGTGTATTTCTATTCTTTATTGTTGTGGATATATATATGTAATGATACCAAACAACTATTTCAAAATATAATCGTCACACTGAATTTACTTCCATATTACAAGGGAAAATGCTGAATTTATTCCAGCATTAACCATCAATACGAAAAAAAATAGCAGCTCTTAACAACAGTCAAGACATATGCAATATTCATGTAAGCTCCTAACAACAGTCAAGACATAGACAATATTCCTGTTAACTCCTAACAACAGTCAAGACATATACAATATTCCTGTAAACTTCTAACAACAGTCAACACATAGACAATATTCATGTAAACTCCTAACAACAATCAAGACATAGACAATATTCCTGTCAACTCCTAACAACAGTCAAGACATATACAATATTCATGTAAGCTCCTAACAACAGTCAAGACATAGACAATATTCCTGTAAACTCCTAACAACAGTCAAGACATAGACAATATTCCTGTAAACTCCTAACAACAGTCAACACATATACCATATTCCTGTAAACTCCTAGCAACAGTCAAGACATAGACACTATTCCTATGAACTCCTAACAACAGTCAATACATAGACAATATTCCTGTAAACCCCTGGCAACAGTCAAGACAGACAATATTCCTGTAAACTCCTAACAACAGTCAAGACATAGACAATATTCCTGTAAGCTCCTAACAACAGTCAAGACATAGACAATATTCCTGTAAACTCCTAACAACAGTCAAGACATAGACAATATTCCTGTAAACTCCAAACAACAGTCAAGACATATACAATATTCCTGTAAACTCCTAACAACAGTCAACACATATACATTATTCCAGTAAACTCCTAACAACAGTCAAGACATATACAATATTCCTGTAAACACGTGGCAATGTCAATATCAAGAAAAACATCATGTATACTCTTAACAACAGT
This sequence comes from Bathymodiolus septemdierum, assembly GCA_963383655.1. NCBI lineage: Eukaryota > Metazoa > Mollusca > Bivalvia > Mytilida > Modiolidae > Bathymodiolus > Bathymodiolus septemdierum. The sequence continues at coordinate 2,988,564 of OY726517.1, read as the reverse complement.
CAAGAAATATACAATATTCATGTAAACACGTGTCAAATTTCAATATCAAGAAAAGCATCATGTAAGCTCTTAACAACAGTCAAGACATATACAATATTCATGTAAACACGTGTCAAATGTCAATATCAAGAAAAACATCATGTAAGCTCTTAACAACAGTCAAGACATATACAATATTCATGTAAACACGTGTCAAATGTCAATATCAAGAAAAACATCATGTAAGCTCTTAACAACAGTCAAGACATATACAATATTCATGTAAACACGTGTCAAATTTCAATATCAAGAAAAACATCATGTAAGCTCTTAACAACAGTCAAGACATATACAATATTCATGTAAACACGTGTCAAATGTCAATATCTAGAACAACATCATGTATACTCTTAACAACAGTCAAGAAAAATACAATATTCATGTAAACACGTGTCAAATTTCAATATCAAGAAAAGCATCATGTAAGCTCTTAGCAACAGTCAAGACATATACTATATTCATGTAAACACGTGTCAAATTTCAATATCAAGAAAACCATCATGTAAGCTCTTCACAACAGTCAAGACATATACAATATTCATGTAAACTCGTGTCAAATGTCAATATCAAGAAAAACATCATGTAAGCTCTTAACAACAGTCAAGACATATACAATATTCATGTAAACACATGTCAAATGTCAATATCAAGAAAAACATCATGTATACTCTTAACAACAGTCAAGACATATAAAATATTCATGTAAACACGTGTCAAATGTCAATATCAAGAAAAACATCATGTAAGCTCTTAACAACAGTCAAGACATATACAATATTCATGTAAACACGTATCAAATGTCAATATCAAGAAAAACATCATGTATACTCTTAACAACAGTCAAGACAAATACAATATTCATGTAAACACGTGTCAAATGTCAATATCAAGAAAAACATCATGTAAGCTCTTAACAACAGTCAAGACATATACATTATTTCTGTTAACACGTGTCAAATGTCAATATCAAGAAAAGCATCATGTAAGCTCTTAACAACAATCAAGACATATACAATATTCATGTAAACACGTGTCAAATGTCAATATCAAGAAAAGCATCATGTAAGCTCTTCACAACAGTCAAGACATATACAATATTCATGTAAACACGTGTCAAATGTCAATATCAAGAAAAACATCACGTAAGCTCTTCACAACAGTCAAGACATATACAATATTCATGTAGACACATGTCAAATGTCAATATCAAGAAAAACATCATGTAAGCTCTTAACAACAGTCAAGACATATACAATATTCATGTAAACACGTGTCAAATGTCAATATCAAGAAAAGAATCATGTAAGCTCTTAACAACAGTCAAGACATATACAATATTCCTGTAAACACGTGTCAAATGTCAATATCAAGAAAAGCATCATGTACCTCTTCACAACAGTCAAGACATATACAATATTCATGTAAACACGTGTCAAATGTCAATATCAAGAAAAACATCATGTAAGCTCTTCACAACAGTCAAGACATATACAATATTCATGTAAACACGGGTCAAATGTCAATATCAAGAAAAACATCATGTAAGCTCTTAACAACAGTCAAGACATATACAATATTCATGTAAACTCGTGTCAAATGTCAATATCAAGAAAACCATCATGTAAGCTCTTAACAACAGTCAAGACATATACAATATTCATGAAAACACGTGTCAAATGTCAATATCTAGAAAAATATCATGTATACTCTTAACAACAGTCAAGACATATACAATATTCCTGTAAACACGTGTCAAAGATCAATATCAAGAAAAACATCATGTAAGCTCTTCAAAACAGTCAAGACATATACAATATTCATGTAAACTCGTGTCAAATGTCAATATCAAGAAAAACATCATGTAAGCTCTTAACAACAGTGAAGATATATACAATATTCATGTAAACACGTGTCAAAGGTCAATATCAAGAAAAACATCATGTAAGCTTTTAACAACAGTCAAGTCATATACAATATTCATGTAAACACGTGTCAAATGTCAATATCAAGAAAAGCATCATGTAAGCTCTTAACAACAGTCAAGACATATACAATATTCCTGTGAACACGTGTTAATGTCAATATCAAGAAAAATATCATGTATACTCTTAACAACAGTCAAGAAAAATACAATATTCATGTAAACACGTGTCAAATGTCAATATCAAGAAAAGCATCATGTATCTCTTCACAACAGTCAAGACATATACAATATTCATGTAAACACGTGTCAAATGTCAATATCAAGAAAAGCATCATGTACCTCTTCACAACAGTCAAGACATATACAATATTCATGTAAACACGTGTCAAATGTCAATATCAAGAAAAGCATCATGTATCTCTTCATAGCAGTCAAGACATATACAATATTCATGTAAACACGTGTCAAATGTCAATATCAAGAAAAGCATCATGTACCTCTTCACAACAGTCAAGACATATACAATATTCATGTAAATACGTGTCAAATGTCAATATCAAGAAAAGCATCATGTATCTCTTCACAACAGTCAAGACATATACAATATTCATGTAAACACGTGTCAAATTTCAATATCAAGAAAAGCATCATGTATCTCTTCATAGCAGTCAAGACATATACAATATTCATGTAAACACGTGTCAAATGTCAATATCAAGAAAAGCATCATGTACCTCTTCACAACAGTCAAGACATATACAATATTCATGTAAATACGTGTCAAATGTCAATATCAAGAAAAACATCATGTAAGCTCTTCACAACAGTCAAGACATATACAATATTCATGTAAATACGTGTCAAATGCCAATATCAAGAAAAACATCATGTAAGCTCCTAACAACAGTCAAGACATATACAATATTCATGTAAACTCGTGTCAAATGTCAATATCAAGAAAAACATCATGTAAGCTCTTAACAACAGTCAAGACATATACAATATTCATGAAAACACGTGTCAAATGTCAATATCAAGAAAAATATCATGTAAGCTCTTAACAACAGTCAAGACATATACAATATTCCTGTAAACACGTGTCAAATATCAATATCAAGAAAACCATCATGTAAGCTCTTCACAACAGTCAAGACATATACAATATTCATGTAAACTCGTGTCAAATGTCAATATCAAGAAAAACATCATGTAAGCTCTTAACAACAGTGAAGATATATACAATATTCATGTAAACACGTGTCAAAGGTCAATATCAAGAAAAACATCATGTAAGCTTTTAACAACAGTCAAGTCATATACAATATTCATGTAAACACGTGTCAAATGTCAATATCAAGAAAAGCATCATGTAAGCTCTTAACAACAGTCAAGACATATACAATATTCCTGTAAACACGTGTTAATGTCAATATCAAGAAAAACATCATGTATACTCTTAACAACAGTCAAGAAAAATACAATATTCATGTAAACACGTGTCAAATGTCAATATCAAGAAAAGCATCATGTATCTCTTCACAACAGTCAAGACATATACAATATTCATGTAAACACGTGTCAAATGTCAATATCAAGAAAAGCATCATGTACCTCTTCACAACAGTCAAGACATATACAATATTCATGTAAACACGTGTCAAATGTCAATATCAAGAAAAGCATCATGTATCTCTTCACAACAGTCAAGACATATACAATATTCATGTAAACACGTGTCAAATGTCAATATCAAGAAAAGCATCATGTATCTGTTCACAACAGTCAAGACATATACAATATTCATGTAAACACGTGTCAAATGTCAATATCAAGAAAAGCATCATGTACCTCTTCACAACAGTCAAGACATATACAATATTCATGTAAATACGTGTCAAATGTCAATATCAAGAAAAACATCATGTAAGCTCTTCACAACAGTCAAGACATATACAATATTCATGTAAATACGTGTCAAATGCCAATATCAAGAAAAACATCATGTAAGCTCCTAACAACAGTCAAGACATATACAATATTCATGTAAGCACGTGTCAAATGTCAATATCAAGAAAAGCATCATGTATCTCTTAACAACAGTCAAGACATATACAATGTTCCTGTAAACACGTGTCAAATGTCAATATCAAGAAAAGCATCATGTACCTCTTCACAACAGTCAAGACATATACAATATTCATGTAAACACGTGTCAAATGTCAATATCAAGAAAAACATCATGAAAGCTCTTCACAACAGTCAAGACATATACAATATTCATGTAAACACGTGTCAAATGTCAATATCAAGAAAAGCATCATGTAAGCTCTTAACAACAGTCAAGACATATACAATATTCCTGTAAACACGTGTTAATGTCAATATCAAGAAAAACATCATGTATACTCTTAACAACAGTCAAGAAAAATACAATATTCCTGTAAACACGGGTCAAATGTCAATATCAATAAAAGCATCATGTAAGCTCTTAACAACAGTCAAGACATATACAATATTCATGTAAACACGTGTCAAATGTCAATATCAAGAAAAGCATCATGTAAACTCTTAACAACAGTCAAGACATATACAATATTCATGTAAACACGTGTCAAATGTCAATATCAAGAAAAACATCATGTAAGCTCTTAACAACAGTCAAGACATATACAATATTCATGTAAACACGTGTCAAATGTCAATATCAAGAAAAGCATCATGTACCTCTTCACAACAGTCAAGACATATACAATATTCATGTAAATACGTGTCAAATGTCAATATCAAGAAAAACATCATGTAAGCTCTTCACAACAGTCAAGACATATACAATATTCATGTAAATACGTGTCAAATGCCAATATCAAGAAAAACATCATGTAAGCTCCTAACAACAGTCAAGACATATACAATATTCATGTAAACACGTGTCAAATGTCAATATGAAGAAAAACATCATGTAAGCTCCTAACAACAGTCAAGACATATACAATATTCATGAAAACACGTGTCAAATGTCAATATCCAGAAAAACATCATGTAAGCTCTTAACAACAGTCAAGACATATACAATATTCCTGTAAACACGTGTCAAATGTCAATATCAAGAAAAACATCATGTAAGCTCTTAACAACAGTCAAGACATATACAATATTCATGTAAACACGTGTCAAATGTCAATATCAAGAAAAACATCTTGTAAGCTCTTCACAACAGTCAAGATATATACAATATTCATGTAAACTCGTGTCAAATGTCAATATCAAGAAAAACATCATGTAAGCTTTTAACAACAGTCAAGTCATATACAATATTCCTGTAAACACGTGTCAATGTCAATATCAAGAAAAACATCATGTAAGCTCTTAACAACAGTCAAGAAAAATACAATATTCATGTAAACACGGGTCAAATGTCAATATCAATAAAAGCATCATGTAAGCTCTTAAAAACAGTCAAGACATATACAATATTCATGTAAACACGTGTCAAATGTCAATATCAAGAAAAGCATCATGTAAACTCTTAACAACAGTCAAGACATATACAATATTCATGCAAACACGTGTCAAATGTCAATATCAAGAAAAACATCATGTAAGCTCTTAACAACAGTCAAGACATATACAATATTCCTGTAAACACGTGTCAAATGTCAATATCAAGAAAAGCATCATGTAAGCTCTTAACAACAGTCAAGACATATACAATATTCATGTAGACACGTGTCAAATGTCAATATCAAGAAAAGCATCATGTACCTCTTCACAACAGTCAAGACATATACAATATTCATGTAAATACGTGTCAAATGCCAATATCAAGAAAAACATCATGTAAGCTCCTAACAACAGTCAAGACATATACAATATTCATGTAAACACGTGTCAAATGTCAATATCAAGAAAAGCATCATGTAAGCTCTTCACAACAGTCAAGACATATACAATATTCCTGTAAACACGTGTCAAATGTCAATATCAAGAAAAGCATCATGTACCTCTTCACAACAGTCAAGACATATACAATATTCCTGTAAACACGTGTCAAATGTCAATATCAAGAAAAACATCATGTAAGCTCTTCACAACAGTCAAGACATATACAATATTCATGTAAACACGTGTCAAATGTCAATATCAAGAAAAACATCATGTAAGCTCTTAACAACAGTCAAGACATATACAATATTCATGTAAACACGTGTCAAATGTCAATATCAAGAAAAACATCATGTAAGCTCTTCACAACAGTCAAGATATATACAATATTCATGTAAACTCGTGTCAAATGTCAATATCAAGAAAAACATCATGTAAGCTCTTAACAACAGTCAAGACATATACAATATTCATGTAAACACGTGTCAAATGTCAATATGAAGAAAAATATCATGTATACTCTTAACAACAGTCAAGACATATACAATATTCATGTAAACACGTGTCAAATGTCAATATCAAGAAAAACATCATGTAAGCTCTTAACAACAGTCAAGACATATACAATATTCCGTAAACACGTGTCAAATGTCAATATCAAGAAAAGCATCATGTAAGCTCTTAACAACAGTCAAGACATATACAATATTCATGTAAACACGTGTCAAATGTCAATATCAAGAAAACATCATGTAAGCTCTTAACAACAGTCAAGACATATACAATATTCATGTAAACACGTGTCAAATGTCAATATCAAGAAAAATATCATGTATACTCTTTTAACAACAGTCAAGACATATACAATATTCATGTAAACACGTGTCAAATGTCAATATCTAGAAAAACATCATGTATACTCTTAACAACAGTCAAGAAAAATACAATATTCATGTAAACACGTGTCAAATTTCAATATCAAGAAAAGCATCATGTGAGCTCTTAGCAACAGTCAAGACATATACAATATTCATGTAAACACGTGTCAAATTTCAATATCAAGAAAACCATCATGTAAGCTCTTCACAACAGTCAAGACATATACAATATTCATGTAAACTCGTGTCAAATGTCAATATCAAGAAAAACATCATGTAAGCTCTTAACAACAGTCAAGACATATACAATATTCATGTAAACACATGTCAAATGTCAATATCAAGAAAAACATCATGTAAGCTCTTAACAACAGTCAAGACATATAAAATATTCATGTAAACACGTGTCAAATGTCAATATCAAGAAAAACATCATGTAAGCTCTTAACAACAGTCAAGACATATACAATATTCATGTAAACACATATCAAATATCAATATCAAGAAAAACATCATGTATACTCTTAACAACAGTCAAGACATATACAATATTCATGTAAACACGTGTCAAATGTCAATATCAAGAAAAACATCATGTAAGCTCTTAACAACAGTCAAGACATATACATTATTTCTGTTAACACGTGTCAAATGTCAATATCAAGAAAAGCATCATGTAAGCTCTTAACAACAATCAAGACATATACAATATTCATGTAAACACGTGTCAAATGTCAATATCAAGAAAAGCATCATGTAAGCTCTTCACAACAGTCAAGACATATACAATATTCATGTAAACACGTGTCAAATGTCAATATCAAGAAAAACATCATGTAAGCTCTTCACAACAGTCAAGACATATACAATATTCATGTAGACACGTGTCAAATGTCAATATCAAGAAAAACATCATGTAAGCTCTTAACAACAGTCAAGACATATACAATATTCATGTAAACACGTGTCAAATGTCAATATCAAGAAAAGAATCATGTAAGCTCTTAACAACAGTCAAGACATATACAATATTCCTGTAAACACGTGTCAAATGTCAATATCAAGAAAAGCATCATGTACCTCTTCACAACAGTCAAGACATATACAATATTCATGTAAACACGTGTTAAATGTCAATATCAAGAAAAACATCATGTAAGCTCTTCACAACAGTCAAGACATATACAATATTCATGTAAACACGTGTCAAATGTCAATATCAAGAAAAACATCATGTAAGCTCTTCACAACAGTCAAGACATATACAATATTCATGTAAACTCGTGTCAAATGTCAATATCAAGAAAACCATCATGTAAGCTCTTAACAACAGTCAAGACATATACAATATTCATGAAAACACGTGTCAAATGTCAATATCTAGAAAAATATCATGTATACTCTTAACAACAGTCAAGACATATACAATATTCCTGTAAACACGTGTCAAATATCAATATAAAAAAAAACATCATGTAAGCTCTTCAAAACAGTCAAGACATATACAATATTCATGTAAACTCGTGTCAAATGTCAATATCAAGAAAAACATCATGTAAGCTCTTAACAACAGTGAAGATATATACAATATTCATGTAAACACGTGTCAAAGGTCAATATCAAGAAAAACATCATGTAAGCTTTTAACAACAGTCAAGTCATATACAATATTCATGTAAACACGTGTCAAATGTCAATATCAAGAAAAGCATCATGTAAGCTCTTAACAACAGTCAAGACATATACAATATTCCTGTGAACACGTGTTAATGTCAATATCAAGAAAAATATCATGTATACTCTTAACAACAGTCAAGAAAAATACAATATTCATGTAAACACGTGTCAAATGTCAATATCAAGAAAAGCATCATGTATCTCTTCACAACAGTCAAGACATATACAATATTCATGTAAACACGTGTCAAATGTCAATATCAAGAAAAGCATCATGTACCTCTTCACAACAGTCAAGACATATACAATATTCATGTAAACACGTGTCAAATGTCAATATCAAGAAAAGCATCATGTATCTCTTCACAACAGTCAAGACATATACAATATTCATGTAAACACGTGTCAAATTTCAATATCAAGAAAAGCATCATGTATCTCTTCATAACAGTCAAGACATATACAATATTCATGTAAACACGTGTCAAATGTCAATATCAAGAAAAGCATCATGTACCTCTTCACAACAGTCAAGACATATACAATATTCATGTAAATACGTGTCAAATGTCAATATCAAGAAAAACATCATGTAAGCTCTTCACAACAGTCAAGACATATACAATATTCATGTAAATACGTGTCAAATGCCAATATCAAGAAAAGCATCATGTATCTCTTCATAACAGTCAAGACATATACAATATTCATGTAAACACGTGTCAAATGTCAATATCAAGAAAAGCATCATGTACCTCTTCACAACAGTCAAGACATATACAATATTCATGTAAATACGTGTCAAATGTCAATATCAAGAAAAACATCATGTAAGCTCTTCACAACAGTCAAGACATATACAATATTCATGTAAATACGTGTCAAATGCCAATATCAAGAAAAACTTCATGTAAGCTCCTAACAACAGTCAAGACATATACAATATTCATGTAAACTCGTGTCAAATGTCAATATCAAGAAAAACATCATGTAAGCTCTTAACAACAGTCAAGACATATACAATATTCATGAAAACACGTGTCAAATGTCAATATCAAGAAAAATATCATGTAAGCTCTTAACAACAGTCAAGACATATACAATATTCCTGTAAACACGTGTCAAATATCAATATCAAGAAAACCATCATGTAAGCTCTTCACAACAGTCAAGACATATACAATATTCATGTAAACTCGTGTCAAATGTCAATATCAAGAAAAACATCATGTAAGCTCTTAACAACAGTGAAGATATATACAATATTCATGTAAACACGTGTCAAAGGTCAATATCAAGAAAAACATCATGTAAGCTTTTAACAACAGTCAAGTCATATACAATATTCATGTAAACACGTGTCAAATGTCAATATCAAGAAAAGCATCATGTAAGCTCTTAACAACAGTCAAGACATATACAATATTCCTGTAAACACGTGTTAATGTCAATATCAAGAAAAACATCATGTATACTCTTAACAACAGTCAAGAAAATACAATATTCATATAAACACGTGTCAAATGTCAATATCAAGAAAAGCATCATGTATCTCTTCACAACAGTCAAGACATATACAATATTCATGTAAACACGTGTCAAATGTCAATATCAAGAAAAGCATCATGTACCTCTTCACAACAGTCAAGACATATGCAATATTCATGTAAACACGTGTCAAATGTCAATATCAAGAAAAGCATCATGTATCTCTTCACAACAGTCAAGACATATACAATTTTCATGTAAACACGTGTCAAATGTCAATATCAAGAAAAGCATCATGTATCTCTTCACAACAGTCAAGACATATACAATATTCATGTAAACACGTGTCAAATGTCAATATCAAGAAAAGCATCATGTCCCTCTTCACAACAGTCAAGACATATACAATATTCATGTAAATACGTGTCAAATGTCAATATCAAGAAAAACATCATGTAAGCTCTTCACAACAGTCAAGACATATACAATATTCATGTAAATACGTGTCAAATGCCAATATCAAGAAAAACATCATTTAAGCTCCTAACAACAGTCAAGACATATACAATATTCATGTAAGCACGTGTCACATGTCAATATCAAGAAAAGCATCATGTAAGCTCTTAACAACAGTCAAGACATATACAATGTTCCTGTAAACACGTGTCAAATGTCAATATCAAGAAAAGCATCATGTACCTCTTCACAACAGTCAAGACATATACAATATTCATGTAAACACGTGTCAAATGTTAATATCAAGAAAAACATCATGTAAGCTCTTCACAACAGTCAAGACATATACAATATTCATGTAAACACGTGTCAAATGTCAATATCAAGAAAAGCATCATGTAAGCTCTTAACAACAGTCAAGACATATACAATATTCCTGTAAACACGTGTTAATGTCAATATCAAGAAAAACATCATGTATACTCTTAACAACAGTCAAGAAAAATACAATATTCCTGTAAACACGGGTCAAATGTCAATATCAATAAAAGCATCATGTAAGCTCTTAACAACAGTCAAGACATATACAATATTCATGTAAACACGTGTCAAATGTCAATATCAAGAAAAGCATCATGTAAACTCTTAACAACAGTCAAGACATATACAATATTCATGTAAACACGTGTCAAATGTCAATATCAAGAAAAACATCATGTAAGCTCTTAACAACAGTCAAGACATATACAATATTCATGTAAACACGTGTCAAATGTCAATATCAAGAAAAGCATCATGTAAGCTCTTAACAACAGTCAAGACATATACAATATTCATGTAGACACGTGTCAAATGTCAATATCAAGAAAAGCATCATGTACCTCTTCACAACAGTCAAGACATATACAATATTCATGTAAATACGTGTCAAATGCCAATATCAAGAAAAACATCATGTAAGCTCCGAACAACAGTCAAGACATATACAATATTCATGTAAACACGTGTCAAATGTCAATATCAAGAAAACCATCATGTAAGCTCTTCACAACAGTCAAGACATATACAATATTCCTGTAAACACGTGTCAAATGTCAATATCAAGAAAAGCATCATGTACCTCTTCACAACAGTCAAGACATATACAATATTCCTGTAAACACGTGTCAAATGTCAATATCAAGAAAAACATCATGTAAGCTCTTCACAACAGTCAAGACATATACAATATTCATGTAAACACGTGTCAAATGTCAATATCAAGAAAAACATCATGTAAGCTCTTAACAACAGTCAAGACATATACAATATTCATGTAAACACGTGTCAAATGTCAATATCAAGAAAAACATCATGTAAGCTCTTCACAACAGTCAAGATATATACAATATTCATGTAAGCTCGTGTCAAATGTCAATATCAAGAAAAACATCATGTAAGCTCTTAACAACAGTCAAGACATATACAATATTCATGTAAACACGTGTCAAATGTCAATATGAAGAAAAATATCATGTATACTCTTAACAACAGTCAAGACATATACAATATTCATGTAAACACGTGTCAAATGTCAATATCAAGAAAAACATCATGTAAGCTCTTAACAACAGTCAAGACATATACAATATTCCGTAAACACGTGTCAAATGTCAATATCAAGAAAAGCATCATGTAAGCTCTTAACAACAGTCAAGACATATACAATATTCATGTAAACACGTGTCAAATGTCAATATCAAGAAAAGCATCATGTACCTCTTCACAACAGTCAAGACAAATACAATATTCATGTAAATACGTGTCAAATGCCAATATCAAGAAAAACATCATGTAAGCTCCTAACAACAGTCAAGACATATACAATATTCATGTAAACACGTGTCAAATGTCAATATCAAGAAAAGCATCATGTAAACTCTTCACAACAGTCAAGACATATACAATATTCCTGTAAACACGTGTCAAATGTCAATATCAAGAAAAGCATCATGTACCTCTTCACAACAGTCAAGACATATACAATATTCATGTAAACACGTGTCAAATGTCAATATCAAGAAAAACATCATGTAAGCTCTTCACAACAGTCAAGACATATACAATATTCATGTAAACACGTGTCAAATGTCAATATCAAGAAAAACATCATGTAAGCTCTTAACAACAGTCAAGACATATACAATATTCATGTAAACACGTGTCAAATGTCAATATCAAGAAAAACATTATGTAAGCTCTTCACAACAGTCAAGACATATACAATATTCATGTAAACTCGTGTCAAATGTCAATATCAAGAAAAACATCATGTAAGCTCTTAACAACAGTCAAGACATATACAATATTCCTGTAAACACGTGTCAAATGTCAATACCAAGAAAAACATCATGTAAGCTCCTAACAACAATCAAGACATATACAATATTCATGTAAACACGTGTCAAATGTCAATATCAAGAAAAGCATCATGTAAGCTCTTAACAACAGTCAAGACATATACAATATTCATGTAAACACGTGTCAAATTTCAATATCAAGAAAAACATCATGTAAGCTCTTAACAACAGTCAAGACATATACAATATTCCTGCAAACACGTGTCAAATTTCAATATCAAGAAAAACATCATGTAAGCCCTTAACAACAGTCAAGACATATACAATATTCCTGTAAACACGTGTCAAATTTCAATATCAAGAAAAAACATCATGTAAGCTCTTAGCAACAGTCAAGACATATACAATATTCCTGTAAACACGTGTCAAATGTCAATATCAAGAAAAGCATCATGTAAGCTCTTAACAACAGTCAAGACATATACAATATTCATGTAAACACGTGTCAAATGTCAATATCAAGAAAAGCATCATGTACCTCTTCACAACAGTCAAGACATATACAATATCCATGTAAACACGTGTCAAATGTCAATATCAAGAAAAACATCATGTAAGCTCTTCACAACAGTCAAGACATATACAATATTCATGTAAACACGTGTAAAATGTCAATATCAAGAAAAACATCATGTAAGCTCCTAACAACAGTCAAGACATATACAATATTCATGTAAACACGTGTCAAATGTCAATATTAAGAAAAGCATCATGTAAGCTCTTAACAACAGTCAAGATATATACAATATTCATGTAAACACGTGTCAAATTTCAATATCAAGAAAAACATCATGTAAGCTCTTAACAACAGTCAAGACATATACAATATTCCTGTAAACACGTGTCAAATTTCAATATCAAGAAAAACATCATGTAAGCTCTTAACAACAGTCAAGACATATACAATATTCCTGTAAACACGTGTCAAATTTCAATATCAAGAAAAAACATCATGTAAGCTCTTAGCAACAGTCAAGACATATACAATATTCCTGTAAACACGTGTCAAATGTCAATATCAAGAAAAGCATCATGTAAGCTCTTAACAACAAGGTCATCAACATTAATACTACAAATATGACTGTCAATAATATCAGTGATGAAAACACGAACACCATGAAAATATAGGGCTGACATATAAAGTAGTTCCTGATAGTTTTTATAAGACAACTGTCCTAGTACTATTAGTCTAGTCTGGTAAAAGACTTTTACTTTATAGGAAGACTTTTACTTTATAGGAAGACTTTTACTTTATAGGAAGACTTTTACTTTATAGGAAGACTTTTACTTTATAGGAAGACTTTTACTTTATAGGAAGGGATAATGCGTAACAGATTAAAGGTTCATTGACATATGAGAAACTGATATCTCGTAATAAAAGTGAAGCAGTGTGCGATGACGACCGTGGAGATTTTATAGCGATGACTATAGCTTAAATGTAACGTAGCTCTCCTTAAGAAGCTTTAGCGTCAGCAGCTAAGTTCTGTTCATAAGATTACTGTATTGTGCACAAGCCCTAGAATAAATCATGAGTGATGAAATGTAAACTCCAAATATTGGTGCTGTTAGAATATTACTATACTGATGAATAGATAGTTGACTAATAGAAAAATGATGTACTCACGTTTCCCGTAAGGGTATATATCTCTCGTTTAATCGGATATTCCAGAGCGTGTGGGTCTTATCATGATTTCAATGATAGAGGGTACTACTGAACAAACGGTTCCGAGTGTCTATGTGTAATCACTTTGAAAGCTTAAATGTCGCCACATGACTTTGTTAACAGTTATGGAATATCTGTGTCACATATGACCAGAATATGCTCCATTTGTCCTCATTTAAGACTTATCATTGGGTTTATAACAAGAATAACACGGCGGGTGCCTCCTGTGGAGCAGCAAATACCTACCCTTCCGGAGCACATGTGTTCATCTCCGGTTTTCAGTGTGGTTCGTGTTGTTCGACATTATTTTCTGTGTAGTGTTTTATTAATCATTGTTTGTTCTTTTCCACTTTTTCTTTTGGCCATTGCGTTGTCTGTCTTTATACAATTTACGAATTCTCATTAGCCTTTATGGTATCTTTAAACTTTATTAGAAATTTGCTTTCGAGTTGAGCGTCAAAGTAAGAAGCAGGTATTTGAGATTCAGAAGTATCATTTCCTTCAAGCGCATTTGAATATAATATATTCTCATGATTCCCTGACAGATCTAGATAGCATCAGATAAAAGCGTAGATATATAATTTAATGCGCACAACGCGTTTTTGAAATGCCATTCATCAGGTATGTCCCTCATAATCAAAAGATTGGAAAACCATATACTTCAAAAGTATAGTAAGTCTAATAAGCCATGTCAGTGCCGTAACGCTGACTATTTGGATCAAAAGTATAGTAAGTATAATAAGCCATGTCAGTGCCGTAACGCTGACTATTTGGATCAAAAGTATAGTAAGTCTAATAAGCCATGTCAGTGTCGTAACGCTGACTATTTGGATCAAAAGTATAGTAAGTATAATAAGCCATGTCAGTGCCGTAACGCTGACTATTTGGATCAAAAGTATAATAAGTCTAATAAGCCATGTCAGTGCCGTAACGCTGACTATTTGGATCAAAAGTATAGTAAGTATAATAAGCCATGTCAGTGCCGTAGCGCTAACTATTTGGATCAAAAGTATAGTAAGTATAATAAGCCATGTCAGTCGTAATGCTGACTATTTGGATCAAAAGTATAGTAAGTCTAATAAGCCATGTCAGTGTCGTAACGCTGACTATTTGGATCACAAGTATGGTAAGTATAATAAGCCATGTCAGTCGTAATGCTGACTATTTGGATCAAAAGTATAGTAAGTATAATAAGCCATGTCAGTGTCGTAACGCTGACTATTTGGATCACAAGTATGGTAAGTATAATAAGCCATGTCAGTCGTAATGCTGACTATTTGGATCAAAAGTATAATAAGTCTAATAAGCCATGTCAGTGCCGTAACGCTAACTATTTGGATCAAAAGTATAGTAAGTATAATAAGCCATGTCAGTGCCGTAACGCTAACTATTTGAATCAAAAGCATAGTAAGTATAATAAGCCATGTCAGTGCCGTAACGCTAGCTATTTGGATCAAAAGTATAGTAAGTATAATAAGCCATGTCAGTGCCGTAACGCTGGAGAATGATACTCTCGGGGACTTATAGCCAACCAGCTGGAAATAAAGGTTCCATATGTATTCTTTGGAACCATTTAAGCGTGTCTAATCAAATCAGCGATATATCTATGTTTGCATGGACACTTGTGTATTAAATGTATGACAGAATTAAATGATATGTTTATACTAATGATTAAAACATAACATCATTTAAACACATTAACACATCACATAACAAACATCAAGACATCATTAACATTTTATCTCATACTTTTCCAAACGGTTACTAATCATTTCATTCTACATAAACAGACACTGAACATCCACTTGTTGATTTAATGCTGATTGAGATAGCAAATAAACGTTCGAGAAAACCGACGAGGAAATCAAGATAAACAGACTGGGCACAAGACACAACCAGGACAAACAGACTGGACACAAGACATAGCCAAGACAAACAGACT
Organism: Bathymodiolus septemdierum; assembly: GCA_963383655.1. Lineage (NCBI taxonomy): Eukaryota > Metazoa > Mollusca > Bivalvia > Mytilida > Modiolidae > Bathymodiolus > Bathymodiolus septemdierum. The sequence goes on along the minus strand of OY726517.1, from coordinate 2,972,216 downwards.
GGACACAAGACACAACCAAGACAAACAGACTGGGCACAAGACACAACCAAGACACACAGACTGGGCACAAGACACAACCAAGACACACAGACTGGGCACAAGACACAACCAAGACAAACAGACTGGGCACAAGACACAACCAAGACAAACAGACTGGACACAAGACACAACCAAAACAAACAGACTGGGCAAAAGACACAACCAAGACAAACAGACTGAGCACAAGACACAACCAAGACAAACAGACTGGACACAAGACATAGCCAAGACAAACAGACTGGACACAAGACACAACCAAGACAAACAGACTGGGCACAAGACACAACCAAGACACACAGACTGGGCACAAGACACAACCAAGACACACAGACTGGGCACAAGACACAACCAAGACAAACAGACTGGGCACAAGACACAACCAAGACAAACAGACTGGGCACAAGACACAACCAAAACAAACAGACTGGGCAAAAGACACAACCAAGACAAACAGACTGAGCACAAGACACAACCAAGACAAACAGACTGGACACAAGACATAGCCAAGACAAACAGACTGGACACAAGACACAACCAAGACAAACAGACTGGGCACAAGACACAACCAAGACACACAGACTGGGCACAAGACACAACCAAGACACACAGACTGGGCACAAGACACAACCAAGACAAACAGACTGGGCACAAGACACAACCAAGACAAACAGACTGGACACAAGACATAGCCAAGACAAACAGACTGGACACAAGACACAACCAAGACAAACAGACTGGGCACAAGACACAACCAAGACACACAGACTGGGCACAAGACACAACCAAGACACACAGACTGGGCACAAGACACAACCAAGACACACAGACTGGGCACAAGACACAACCAAGACAAACAGACTGGACACAAGACACAACCAAAACAAACAGACTGGGCAAAAGACACAACCAAGACAAACAGACTGAGCACAAGACACAACCAAGACAAACAGACTGGACAGAAGACATAGCCAAGACAAACAGACTGGACACAAGACACAACCAAGACAAACAGACTGGGCACAAGACACAACCAAGACAAACAGACTGGGCACAAGACACAACCAAGACACACAGACTGGGCACAAGACACAACCAAGACAAACAGACTGGGCACAAGACACAACCAAGACAAACAGACTGAGCACAAGACACAACCAAGACAAACAGACTGGACACAAGACATAGCCAAGACAAACAGACTGGACACAAGACACAACCAAGACAAACAGACTGGGCACAAGACACAACCAAGACACACAGACTGGGCACAAGACACAACCAAGACACACAGACTGGGCACAAGACACAACCAAGACAAACAGACTGGGCACAAGACACAACCAAGACAAACAGACTGGACACAAGACACAACCAAAACAAACAGACTGGGCAAAAGACACAACCAAGACAAACAGACTGAGCACAAGACACAACCAAGACAAACAGACTGGACACAAGACATAGCCAAGACAAACAGACTGGACACAAGACACAACCAAGACAAACAGACTGGGCACAAGACACAACCAAGACACACAGACTGGGCACAAGACACAACCAAGACACACAGACTGGGCACAAGACACAACCAAGACAAACAGACTGGGCACAAGACACAACCAAGACAAACAGACTGGGCACAAGACACAACCAAAACAAACAGACTGGGCAAAAGACACAACCAAGACAAACAGACTGAGCACAAGACACAACCAAGACAAACAGACTGGACACAAGACATAGCCAAGACAAACAGACTGGACACAAGACACAACCAAGACAAACAGACTGGGCACAAGACACAACCAAGACACACAGACTGGGCACAAGACACAACCAAGACACACAGACTGGGCACAAGACACAACCAAGACAAACAGACTGGGCACAAGACACAACCAAGACAAACAGACTGGACACAAGACATAGCCAAGACAAACAGACTGGACACAAGACACAACCAAGACAAACAGACTGGGCACAAGACACAACCAAGACACACAGACTGGGCACAAGACACAACCAAGACACACAGACTGGGCACAAGACACAACCAAGACAAACAGATTGGGCACAAGACACAACCAAGACAAACAGACTGGACACAAGACACAACCAAAACAAACAGACTGGGCAAAAGACACAACCAAGACAAACAGACTGAGCACAAGACACAACCAAGACAAACAGACTGGACAGAAGACATAGCCAAGACAAACAGACTGGACACAAGACACAACCAAGACAAACAGACTGGGCACAAGACACAACCAAGACAAACAGACTGGGCACAAGACACAACCAAGACACACAGACTGGGCACAAGACACAACCAAGACAAACAGACTGGGCACAAGACACAACCAAGACAAACAGACTGAGCACAAGACACAACCAAGACAAACAGACTGGACACAAGACATAGCCAAGACAAACAGACTGGACACAAGACACAACCAAGACAAACAGACTGGGCACAAGACACAACCAAGACACACAGACTGGGCACAAGACACAACCAAGACACACAGACTGGGCACAAGACACAACCAAGACAAACAGACTGGGCACAAGACACAACCAAGACAAACAGACTGGGCACAAGACACAACCAAAACAAACAGACTGGGCAAAAGACACAACCAAGACAAACAGACTGAGCACAAGACACAACCAAGACAAACAGACTGGACACAAGACATAGCCAAGACAAACAGACTGGACACAAGACACAACCAAGACAAACAGACTGGGCACAAGACACAACCAAGACACACAGACTGGGCACAAGACACAACCAAGACACACAGACTGGGCACAAGACACAACCAAGACAAACAGACTGGGCACAAGACACAACCAAGACAAACAGACTGGACACAAGACACAACCAAAACAAACAGACTGGGCAAAAGACACAACCAAGACAAACAGACTGAGCACAAGACACAACCAAGACAAACAGACTGGACAGAAGACATAGCCAAGACAAACAGACTGGACACAAGACACAACCAAGACAAACAGACTGGGCACAAGACACAACCAAGACACACAGACTGGGCACAAGACACAACCAAGACACACAGACTGGGCACAAGACACAACCAAGACAAACAGACTGGGCACAAGACACAACCAAGACAAACAGACTGGGCACAAGACACAACCAAAACAAACAGACTGGGCAAAAGACACAACCAAGACAAACAGACTGAGCACAAGACACAACCAAGACAAACAGACTGGACACAAGACATAGCCAAGACAAACAGACTGGACACAAGACACAACCAAGACAAACAGACTGGGCACAAGACACAACCAAGACACACAGACTGGGCACAAGACACAACCAAGACACACAGACTGGGCACAAGACACAACCAAGACAAACAGACTGGGCACAAGACACAACCAAGACAAACAGACTGGGCACAAGGCACAACCAAAACAAACAGACTGGGCAAAAGTCACAACCAAGACAAACAGACTGAGCACAAGACACAACCAAGACAAACAGACTGGACACAAGACATAGCCAAGACAAACAGACTGGACACAAGACACAACCAAGACAAACAGACTGGGCACAAGACACAACCAAGACACACAGACTGGGCACAAGACACAACCAAGACACACAGACTGGGCACAAGACACAACCAAGACAAACAGACTGGGCACAAGACACAACCAAGACAAACAGACTGGGCACAAGACACAACCAAGACAAACAGACTGGGCACAAGACACAACCAAGTCAAACAGACTGAGCACAAGACACAACCAAGACAAACAGACTGGGCACAAGACACAACCAAGACAAACAGACCGGGCACAAGACACAACCAAGACAAACAGACTGGGCACAAGACACAACCAAGACAAACAGACCGGGCACAAGACACAACCAAGACAAACAGACTGGGCACAAGACACAACCAAAACAAATAGACTGGGCACAAGACACAACCAAGACAAACAGACTGAGCACAAGACACAACCAAGACAAACAGACTGGACACAAGACACAACCAAGACAAACAGATTGGACACAAGACACAACCAAGACAAACAGACTGGACACAAGACACAACCAAGACAAACAGACTGGACACAAGACACAACCAAGACAAACAGACTGGGCACAAGACACAACCAAGACAAACAGACCGGGCACAAGACACAACCAAGACAAACAAAACATACGGTAAAGGTAAGTAACGCGAACACCATCAAAAACTACAGAAGTGATGGTGTAAGCGGGTAAGCAAACAGTTCATGTTACTTATCAGACACCCACCGTGGTACTCGGTATATTGTAAATAAAACATTGTAAATGTCCTGTAAATGTCTTATCGGTGACATGGGGAAGCATCTAAATAAATGGGGAAAGATCCAGTGCTATTTGAGAAATGAATATTTCGAATTAAAGCCATTTTCATAGTTTTGCAAATTATGCACATTTAGCAAATGTATAACGGTTTCACTTTGCAAAGGAACCACTTCTTGTCATTTTCCAACCTTATCCAGAAGTAGCGGTACATTTTATCCGGAATTTGTTGGGTTTTTTTCCATATCAATAAAAGTAATATGCTTAATGGTTGAAAATATAAATCACATAGTAAAAACTTTGGAAAAATATATGTAAAATGTTTACAACAATACTACAAAATAACACTGTACGATTAATTGTATGTTTTTAGATAAATATGTAAAATGTTTGCAACAATATTACACAATAACACTGTACGATTAATTGTATGTTTTTAGATAAATATTAATATTTTTGCCTTTAGTAAGTCAGAAATATGAAGCTTTACTGTCTTATTTTACATATCATGTTGAAATAGTAATTATATATATGATTAAATGAAGACAACATAATCAGTTGAGCTGTACTTACATATATATGAAGACGTCTTGTTTTATTCCATCGTGTTGCCTAATAACTTCGGTTTCTTGTGCCTGATATCTTAATAAATCTTTAGCGTTCGCTAACATAATAATGTAGAAGAAAAATTGCCTTTTTAGCTGATAACCACTTCCGTAACATAATTAACTAGTGATAGTCCTACACGTCATGTCTACTGTGATGTTGTGCTTCCGAGTCCAGGATATACATTAATGGATCTAATTCTACTAGATGAGGATTGGAATTTGTTATTCTCAAATTTGTAAACTTAATTTCTTCGTTAGAAAACAATTTTCTGAAGAAGTTGTCAAATTGTGTTTTAATTCGTAAAAAATATGATAAAATGTGTAACTTAAGAAGGTTATACAGCATCATGTTACATAGTATGTTTTATATTGCAGCAGGTCCCGTGGTGTAATAGCTATCTGTATCGACCCGTGAGTGTTAGATCAGGGATTCGATGATAGGCTCGGAATCGGTATAGCATGGCAGGGTGTGGCGACATATTAGATTTTAGACTAGTCGCTAAGAGAACACTATACTACAGGTGTTCTTGACAACACTATAATACAGGTGTTCTTGACAACACTATAATACAGGTGTTCTTGACAACACTATACTACAGGTGTTCTTGACAACACTATAATACAGGTGTTCTTGACAACACTATAATACAGCTGTTCTTGACAACACTATAATACAGCTGTTCTTTACAACACTATAATACAGCTGTTCTTGACAACACTATAATACAGATGTTCTTGACAACACTATAGTACAGGTGTTCTTTACAACACTATAATACAGCTGTTCTTGACAACACTATAGTACAGGTGTTCTTCACAACACTATAATACAGGTGTTCTTGACAACACTATAATACAGATGTTCTTGACAACACTATAGTACAGGTGTTCTTGACAACACTATAATACAGGTGTTCTTGACAACACTATAATACAGCTGTTCTTTACAACACTATACTACAGCTGTTCTTGACAACACTTTAGTACAGGTGTTCTTGACAACACTATAATACAGCTGTTCTTGACAACACTATAGTACAGGTGTTCTTGACAACACTATAATACAGGTGTTCTTGACAACACTATAATACAGGTGTTCTTGACAACACTATAATACAGGTGTTCTTTACAACACTATAGTACAGGTGTTCTTTACAACACTATAATACAGCTGTTCTTGACAACACTATAATACAGGTGTTCTTGACAACACTATAATACAGGGGTTCTTGACAACACTATAATACAGGGGTTCTTGACAACACTATAATACAGCTGTTCTTGACAACAACATAATACAGATGTTCTTGACAACACTATAATACAGGTGTTCTTGACAACACTATAGTACAGGGGTTCTTGACAACACTATAATACACCTGTTCTTGACAACACTATAGTACAGGTGTTCTTGACAACACTATAATACAGGTGTTCTTGACAACACTATAATACAGATGTTCTTGACAACACTATAGTACAGGTGTTCTTGACAACACTATAATACAGGTGTTCTTGACAACACTATAATACAGCTGTTCTTTACAACACTATAATACAGCTGTTCTTGACAACACTATAGTACAGGTGTTCTTGACAACACTATAATACAGCTGTTCTTGACAACACTATAGTACAGGTGTTCTTGACAACACTATAATACAGGTGTTCTTGACAACACTATAATACAGGTGTTCTTGACAACACTATAATACAGGTGTTCTTTACAACACTATAGTACAGGTGTTCTTTACAACACTATAATACAGATGTTCTTGACAACACTATAATACAGGTGTTCTTGACAACACTATAATACAGGTGTTCTTGACAACACTATAGTACAGGGGTTCTTGACAACACTATAATACAGCTGTTCTTGACAACAACATAATACAGATGTTCTTGACAACACTATAATACAGGTGTTCTTGACAACACTATAGTACAGGGGTTCTTGACAACACTATAATACAGCTGTTCTTGACAACAACATAATACAGATGTTCTTGACAACACTATAATACAGCTGTTCTTGACAACACTATAGTACAGGGGTTCTTGACAACACTATAATACAGCTGTTCTTGACAACAACATAATACAGATGTTCTTGACAACACTATAATACAGCTGTTCTTGACAACAATATAATACAGCTGTTCTTGACAACACTATAATACAGCTGTTCTTGACAACAACATAATACAGATGTTCTTGACAACACTATAGTACAGGGGTTCTTGACAACACTATAATGCAGGTGTTCTTGACAACACTATAGTACAGGTGTTCTTGACAACACTATAATACAGATGTTCTTGACAACACTATAGTACAGGTGTTCTTGACAACACTATAGTACAGGTGTTCTTGACAACACTATAGTACAGGTGTTCTTGACAACACTATAATACAGCTGTTCTTGACAACACTATAGTACAGGTGTTCTTGACAACATTATAGTACAGGTGTTCTTGACAACACTATAATACAGGTGTTCTTGACAACACTATAATACAGCTGTTCTTGACAACAACATAATACAGATGTTCTTGACAACACTATAATACAGCTGTTCTTGACAACACTATAGTACAGGTGTTCTTGACAACACTATAATACAGGTGTTCTTGACAACACTATAATACAGATGTTCTTGACAACACTATAATACAGGTGTTCTTGACAACACTATAATACAGGTGTTCTTGACAACACTATAATACAGGTGTTCTTAACAACACTATAGTACAGGTGTTCTTTACAACACTATAATACAGCTGTTCTTGACAACACTATAGTACAGGGGTTCTTGACAACACTATAATACAGCTGTTCTTGACAACAACATAATACAGATGTTCTTGACAACACTATAATATAGATGTTCTTGACAACAACATAATACAGATGTTCTTGACAACACTATAGTACAGGGGTTCTTGACAACACTATAATGCAGGTGTTCTTGACAACACTATAGTACAGGTGTTCTTGACAACACTATAATACAGCTGTTCTTGACAACACTATAGTACAGGTGTTCTTGACAACACTATAGTACAAGTGTTCTTGACAACACTATAGTACAGGTGTTCTTGACAACACTATAATACAGGTGTTCTTGACAACACTATAATACAGCTGTTCTTCACAACACTATAGTACAGGTGTTCTTGACAAAACTATAGTACAGGTGTTCTTGACAACACTATAGTACAGGTGTTCTTGACAACACTATAATACAGCTGTTCTTGACAACACTATAGTACAGGTGTTCTTGACAACATTATAGTACAGGTGTTCTTGACAACACTATAATACAGGTGTTCTTAACAACACTATAATACAGATGTTCTTGTCAACACTATAGTACAGGTGTTCTTGACAACACTATAATACAGATGTTCTTGACAACACTATAGTACAGGTGTTCTTGACAACACTATAATACAGGTGTTCTTGAAAACACTATAATACAGGTGTTCTTGACAACACTATAGTACAGGTGTGCTTGACAACACTATAATACAGCTGTTCTTGACAACACTATAATACAGATGTTCTTGACAACACTATAATGCAGGTGTTCTTGACAACACTATAGTACAGGTGTTCTTGACAACACTATAATACAGGTGTTCTTGACAACACAATAGTACAGGTGTTCTTGACAACACTATAGTACAGGTGTGCTTGACAACATTATAATACAGCTGTTCTTGACAACACTATAATACAGATGTTCTTGACAACACTATAATACATATGTTCTTGACAACACTATGGTACAGGTGTTCTTGACAACACTATAATACAGGTGTTCTTGACAACACTATAGTACAGGTGTTCTTGACAACACTATAATACAGGTGTTCTTGACAACACTATAATACAGGTGTTCTTGACAACACTATTGTACAGGTGTGCTTGACAACACTATAGTACAGGTGTTCTTGACAACACTATAATACAGGTGTTATTGACAACACTATAATACAGCTGTTCTTGACAACACTATAATACAGCTGTTCTTGACAACACTATAATACAGATGTTCTTGACAACACTATAATACAGCTGTTCTTGACAACACTATAATACAGCTGTTCTTTACAACACTATAATACAGGTGTTCTTGACAACACTATAATACAGCTGTTCTTGACAACACTATAATACAGGTGTTCTTGACAACACTATAATACAGCTGTTCTTGACAACACTATAATACAGATGTTCTTTCAACACTATAATACAGCTGTTCTTGACAACACTATAATACAGCTGTTCTTGACAACACTATAATACAGGTGTTCTTTACAACACTATAATACAGGTGTTCTTTACAACACTATAATACAGCTGTTCTTTACAACACTATAATACAGCTGTTCTTGACAACACTATAATACAGATGTTCTTTACAACACTATACTACAGGTGTTCTTGACAACACTATAATACAGGTGTTCTTGACAACACTATAATACAGCTGTTCTTGACAACACTATAATACAGTTGTTTTTGACAACACTATAATACAGGTGTTCTTTACAACACTATAATACAGCTGTTCTTTACAACACTATAATACAGCTGTTCTTGACAACACTATAATACAGATGTTTTTTACAACACTATAGTACAGGTGTTCTTGACAACACTATAGTACAGGTGTTCTAGACAACGCTATAATACAGCTGTTCTTGACAACACTATTGTACAGGTGTTCTTGACAACACTATAATACAGGTGTTCTTGACAACACTATAATACCGGTGTTCTTGACAACACTATAATACAGGTGTTCTTTACAACACTATAGTACAGGTGTTCTTTACAACACTATAATACAGCTGTTCTTGACAACACTATAGTACAGGGGTTCTTGACAACACTATAATACAGCTGTTCTTGACAACAACATAATACAGATGTTCTTGACAACACTATAATACAGCTGTTCTTGACAACAACATAATACAGGGGTTCTTTACAACACTATAATACAGGTGTTCTTGACAACACTATAATACAGCTGTTCTTGACAACACTATAATACAGATGTTCTTGACAACACTATTATACAGATGTTCTTGACAACATTATAGTACAGGTGTTCTTGACAACACTATAATACAGGTGTTCTTGACAACACTATAGTACAGGTGTTCTTGACAACACTATAATACAGGTGTTCTTGACAACACTATAGTACAGGTGTGCTTGACAACACTATAATACAGGTGTTCTTGACAACAATATAGTACAGGTGTTCTTGACAACACTATAATACAGCTGTTCTTGACAACACTATAATACAGGTGTTCTTGACAACACTATAGTACAGGTGTTCTTGACAACACTATAATACAGGTGTTCTTGACAACACTATAATACAGGTGTTCTTGACAACACTATAGTACAGGTGTGCTTGACAACATTATAATACAGGTGTTCTTGACAACAATATAGTACAGGTGTTCTTTACAACACTATAATACAGCTGTTCTTGACAACACTATAATACAGCTGTTCTTGACAACCCTATAATACAGATGTTCTTGACAACACTATAATACAGCTGTTCTTGACAACACTATAATACAGATGTTCTTTACAACACTATAATACAGATGTTCTTGACAACACTATAATACAGCTGTTCTTGACAACACTATAATACAGGTGTTCTTGACAACACTATAATACAGCTGTTCTTGACAACACTATAATACAGATGTTCTTGACAACACTATAATACAGCTGTTCTTGACAACACTATAATACAGGTGTTCTTTACAACACTATAATACAGGTGTTCTTGACAACACTATAATACAGCTGTTCTTGATAACACTATAATACAGATGTTCTTGACAACACTATACTACAGGTGTTCTTGACAACACTATAATACATGTGTTCTTGACAACACTATAGTACAGGTGTTCTTTACAACACTATAATACAGCTGTTCTTGACAACACTATAATACAGCTGTTCTTGACAACCCTATAATACAGGTGTTCTTGACAACACTATAATACAGATGTTCTTTACAACACTATAATACAGATGTTCTTTACAACACTATAATACAGCTGTTCTTGACAACACTATAATACAGCTGTTCTTGACAACACTATAATACAGGTGTTCTTTACAACTCTATAATACAGATGTTCTTGACAACACTATAATACAGCTGTTCTTGACAACACTATAATACAGATGTTCTTGACAACACTATACTACAGGTGTTCTTGACAACACCATAATACAGGTGTTCTTGACAACACTATAATACAGCTGTTCTTTACAACACTATAACACAGCTGTTCTTTACAACACTATAGTACAGGTGTTCTTGACAACACTATAATACAGGTGTTCTTGACAACACTATAATACAGATGTTCTTTACAACACTATAATACAGGTGTTCTTTACAACACTATAATACAGGTGTTCTTTACAACACTATAATACAGCTGTTCTTTACAACACTATAATACAGCTGTTCTTGACAACACTATAATAAAGATGTTCTTTACAACACTATAATACAGCTGTTCTTTACAACACTATAATACAGGTGTTCTTGACAACACTATAATACAGGTGTTCTTTACAACACTATAATACAGCTGTTCTTTACAACACTATAATACAGCTGTTCTTGACAACACTATAATACAGATGTTTTTTACAACACTATAGTACAGGTGTTCTTGACAACACTATAGTACAGGTGTTCTTGACAACACTATAATACAGATGTTCTTGACAACACTATAATACAGGTGTTCTTTACAACACTATAATACAGGTGTTCTTTACAACATTATAATACAGCTGTTCTTTACAAAACTATAATACAGCTGTTCTTGACAACACTATAATACAGATGTTCTTTACAACACTATACTACAGGTGTTCTTGACAACACTATAATACAGGTGTTCTTGACAACACTATAATACAGCTGTTCTTGACAACACTATAATACAGTTGTTCTTTACAACACTATAATACAGCTGTTCTTTACAACACTATAGTACAGGTGTTCTTGACAACACTATAATACAGGTGTTCTTGACAACACTATAATACAGATGTTCTTTACAACACTATAATACAGCTGTTCTTTACAACACTATAATACAGGTGTTCTTGACAACACTATAATACAGGTGTTCTTTACAACACTATAATACAGCTGTTCTTTACAACACTATAATACAGCTGTTCTTGACAACACTATAATACAGATGTTTTTTACAACACTATAGTACAGGTGTTCTTGACAACACTATAGTACAGGTGTTCTTGACAACACTATAATACAGCTGTTCTTGACAACACTATTGTACAGGTGTTCTTGACAACACTATAATACAGGTGTTATTGACAACACTATAATACAGGTGTTCTTGACAACACTATAATACAGGTGTTCTTTACAACACTATAGTACAGGTGTTCTTTACAACACTATAATACAGCTGTTCTTGACAACACTATAGTACAGGGGTTCTTGACAACACTATAATACAGCTGTTCTTGACAACAACATAATACAGATGTTCTTGACAACACTATAATACAGCTGTTCTTGACAACAACATAATACAGGTGTTCTTTACAACACTATAATACAGGTGTTCTTGACAACACTATAATACAGCTGTTCTTGACAACACTATAATACAGATGTTCTTGACAACACTATAATACAGATGTTCTTGACAACATTATAGTACAGATGTTCTTGACAACACTATAATACAGGTGTTCTTGACAACACTATAGTACAGGTGTTCTTGACAACACTATAATACAGGTGTTCTTGACAACACTATAGTACAGGTGTGCTTGACAACACTATAATACAGGTGTTCTTGACAACAATATAGTACAGGTGTTCTTGACAACACTATAATACAGCTGTTCTTGACAACACTATAATACAGGTGTTCTTGACAACACTATAGTACATGTGTTCTTGACAACACTATAATACAGGTGTTCTTGACAACACTATAATACAGGTGTTCTTGACAACACTATAGTACAGGTGTGCTTGACAACATTATAATACAGGTGTTCTTGACAACACTATAGTACAGGTGTTCTTTACAACACTATAATACAGCTGTTCTTGACAACACTATAATACAGATGTTCTTGACAACACTATACTACAGGTGTTCTTGACAACACCATAATACAGGTGTTCTTGACAACACTATAATACAGCTGTTCTTTACAACACTATAACACAGCTGTTCTTTACAACACTATAGTACAGGTGTTCTTGACAACACTATAATACAGGTGTTCTTGACAACACTATAATACAGATGTTCTTTACAACACTATAATACAGGTGTTCTTTACAACACTATAATACAGGTGTTCTTTACAACACTATAATACAGCTGTTCTTTACAACACTATAATACAGCTGTTCTTGACAACACTATAATAAAGATGTTCTTTACAACACTATAATACAGCTGTTCTTTACAACACTATAATACAGGTGTTCTTGACAACACTATAATACAGGTGTTCTTTACAACACTATAATACAGCTGTTCTTTACAACACTATAATACAGCTGTTCTTGACAACACTATAATACAGATGTTTTTTACAACACTATAGTACAGGTGTTCTTGACAACACTATAGTACAGGTGTTCTTGACAACACTATAATACAGATGTTCTTGACAACACTATAATACAGGTGTTCTTTACAACACTATAATACAGGTGTTCTTTACAACATTATAATACAGCTGTTCTTTACAAAACTATAATACAGCTGTTCTTGACAACACTATAATACAGATGTTCTTTACAACACTATACTACAGGTGTTCTTGACAACACTATAATACAGGTGTTCTTGACAACACTATAATACAGCTGTTCTTGACAACACTATAATACAGTTGTTCTTTACAACACTATAATACAGCTGTTCTTTACAACACTATAGTACAGGTGTTCTTGACAACACTATAATACAGGTGTTCTTGACAACACTATAATACAGATGTTCTTTACAACACTATAATACAGCTGTTCTTTACAACACTATAATACAGGTGTTCTTGACAACACTATAATACAGGTGTTCTTTACAACACTATAATACAGCTGTTCTTTACAACACTATAATACAGCTGTTCTTGACAACACTATAATACAGATGTTTTTTACAACACTATAGTACAGGTGTTCTTGACAACACTATAGTACAGGTGTTCTTGACAACACTATAATACAGCTGTTCTTGACAACACTATTGTACAGGTGTTCTTGACAACACTATAATACAGGTGTTATTGACAACACTATAATACAGGTGTTCTTGACAACACTATAATACAGGTGTTCTTTACAACACTATAGTACAGGTGTTCTTTACAACACTATAATACAGCTGTTCTTGACAACACTATAGTACAGGGGTTCTTGACAACACTATAATACAGCTGTTCTTGACAACAACATAATACAGATGTTCTTGACAACACTATAATACAGCTGTTCTTGACAACAACATAATACAGGTGTTCTTTACAACACTATAATACAGGTGTTCTTGACAACACTATAATACAGCTGTTCTTGACAACACTATAATACAGATGTTCTTGACAACACTATAATACAGATGTTCTTGACAACATTATAGTACAGATGTTCTTGACAACACTATAATACAGGTGTTCTTGACAACACTATAGTACAGGTGTTCTTGACAACACTATAATACAGGTGTTCTTGACAACACTATAGTACAGGTGTGCTTGACAACACTATAATACAGGTGTTCTTGACAACAATATAGTACAGGTGTTCTTGACAACACTATAATACAGCTGTTCTTGACAACACTATAATACAGGTGTTCTTGACAACACTATAGTACATGTGTTCTTGACAACACTATAATACAGGTGTTCTTGACAACACTATAATACAGGTGTTCTTGACAACACTATAGTACAGGTGTGCTTGACAACATTATAATACAGGTGTTCTTGACAACACTATAGTACAGGTGTTCTTTACAACACTATAATACAGCTGTTCTTGACAACACTATAATACAGCTGTTCTTGACAACACTATAATACAGATGTTCTTGACAACACTATAATACAGCTGTTCTTGACAACACTATAATACAGATGTTCTTTACAACACTATAATACAGATGTTCTTGACAACACTATAATACAGCTGTTCTTGACAACACTATAATACAGGTGTTCTTGACAACACTATAATACATCTGTTCTTGACAACACTATAATACAGATGTTCTTTACAACACTATAATACAGCTGTTCTTGACAACAACATAATACAAATGTTCTTGACAACACTATAATACAGCTGTTCTTGACAACAACATAATACAGGTGTTCTTTACAACACTATAATACAGGTGTTCTTGACAACACTATAATACAGCTGTTCTTGACAACACTATAATACAGATGTTCTTGACAACACTATAATACAGATGTTCTTGACAACACTATAATACAGGTGTTCTTTACAACACTATAATACAGGTGTTCTTGACAACACTATAATACAGCTGTTCTTGACAACACTATAATACAGATGTTTTTAACAACACTATAGTACAGGTGTTCTTGACAACACTATAGTACAGGTGTTCTTGACAACACTATAATACAGCTGTTCTTGACAACACTATAGTATAGGTGTTCTTGACAACACTATAATACAGGTGTTCTTGACTAAACTATAATACAGGTGTTCTTGACAACACTATAATACAGGTGTTCTTTACAACACTATAGTACAGGTGTTCTTTACAACACTATAATACAGCTGTTCTTGACAACACTATGGTACAGGGGTTCTTGACAACACTATAATACAGCTGTTCTTGAGAACAACATAAGACAGATGTTCTTGACAACACTATAATACAGCTGTTCTTGACAACAACATAATACAGATGTTCTTGACAACACTATAGTATAGGGGTTCTTGACAACACTATAATGCAGGTGTTCTTGACAACACTATAGTACAGGTGTTCTTGACAACACTATAATACAGCTGTTCTTGACAACACTATAGTACAGGTGTTCTTGACAACACTATAGTACAGGTGTTCTTGACAACACTATAGTACAGGTGTTCTTGACAACACTATAATACAGCTGTTCTTGACAACACTATAGTACAGGTGTTCTTGACAACATTATAGTACAGGTGTTCTTGACAACACTATAATACAGGTGTTCTTGACAACACTATAATACAGCTGTTCTTTACAACACTATAGTACAGGTGTTCTTGACAACACTATAATACAGCTGTTCTTGACAACACTATAGTACAGGTGTTCTTGACAACATTATAGTACAGGTGTTCTTGACAACACTATAATACAGGTGTTCTTGACAACACTATAATACAGCTGTTTTTGACAACAACATAATACAGATGTTGTTGACAACACTATAGTACAAGGGTTATTGACAACACTATAATCCAGGTGTTCTTGACAACACTATAGTACAGGTGTTCTTGACAACACTATAATACAGCTGTTCTTGACAACACTATAGTACAGGTGTTCTTGACAACACTATAGTACAGGTGTTCTTGACAACACTATAGTACAGGTGTTCTTGACAACACTATAATACAGGTGTTCTTGACAACACTATAATACAGCTGTTCTTGACAACACTATAATACAGATGTTCTTTACAACACTATAATACAGCTGTTCTTTACAACACTATAATACAGCTGTTCTTGACAACACTATAGTACAGGTGTTCTTGACAACACCATAATACAGGTGTTCTTGACAACACTATAATACAGATGTTCTTTACAACACTATAATACAGCTGTTCTTTACAACACTATAATACAGGTGTTCTTGACAACACTATAATACAGATGTTCTTGACAACACTATAATACAGGTGTTCTTTACAACACTATAATACAGCTGTTCTTGACAACACTATAATACAGGTGTTCTTTACAACACTATAATACAGGTGTTCTTTACAACACTATAATACAGGTGTTCTTGACAACACTATAATACAACTGTTCTTTACAACAATATAATACAGGTGTTCTTTACAACACTATAATACAGGTGTTCTTGACAACACTATAATACAGATGTTCTTTACAACACTATAATAGAGCTGTTCTTTACAACACTATAATACAGGTGTTCTTTACAACACTATAATAGAGCTGTTCTTTACAACACTATAATACAGGTGTGCTTGACAACACTATAATACAGGTGTTCTTGACAACACTATAATACAGATGTTCTTGACAACACTATAATACAGATGTTCTTTACAACACTATAATACAGATGTTCTTGACAACACTATAATACAGGTGTTCTTGACAACACTATAATACAGGTGTTCTTGACAACACTATAATACAGATGTTCTTGACAACACTATAATACAGATGTTCTTGACAACACTATAATACAGGTTTTCTTGACAACACTATAATACAGGTGTTCTTGACAACACTATAATACAGCTGTTCTTTACAACACTATAATACAGCTGTTCTTTACAACACTATAGTACAGGTGTTCTTGACAACACTATAATACAGGTGTTCTTGACAACACTATAATACAGATGTTCTTTACAACACTATAATACAGCTGTTCTTTACAACACTATAATACAGGTGTTCTTGACAACATTATAATACAGGTGTTCTTGACAACACTATAATACAGATGTTCTTTACAACACTATAATACAGCTGTTCTTGACAACACTATAATACAGCTGTTCTTTACAACACTATAGTACAGGTGTTCTTGACAACACTATAATACAGGTGTTCTTGACAACACTATAATACAGATGTTCTTTACAACACTATAATACAGCTGTTCTTTACAACACTATAATACAGGTGTTCTTGACAACACTATAATACAGGGGTTCTTGACAACACTATAATACAGGGGTTCTTGACAACACTATAATACAGCTGTTCTTGACAACAACATAATACAGATGTTCTTGACAACACTATAATACAGGTGTTCTTGACAACACTATAGTACAGGGGTTCTTGACAACACTATAATACACCTGTTCTTGACAACACTATAGTACAGGTGTTCTTGACAACACTATAATACAGGTGTTCTTGACAACACTATAATACAGATGTTCTTGACAACACTATAGTACAGGTGTTCTTGACATCACTATAATACAGGTGTTCTTGACAACACTATAATACAGCTGTTCTTTACAACACTATAATACAGCTGTTCTTGACAACACTATAGTACAGGTGTTCTTGACAACACTATAATACAGCTGTTCTTGACAACACTATAGTACAGGTGTTCTTGACAACACTATAATACAGGTGTTCTTGACAACACTATAATACAGGTGTTCTTGACAACACTATAATACAGGTGTTCTTTACAACACTATAGTACAGGTGTTCTTTACAACACTATAATACAGATGTTCTTGACAACACTATAATACAGGTGTTCTTGACAACACTAAAATACAGGTGTTCTTGACAACACTATAGTACAGGGGTTCTTGACAACACTATAATACAGCTGTTCTTGACAACAACATAATACAGATGTTCTTGACAACACTATAATACAGGTGTTCTTGACAACACTATAGTACAGGGGTTCTTGACAACACTATAATACAGCTGTTCTTGACAACAACATAATACAGATGTTCTTGACAACACTATAATACAGCTGTTCTTGACAACACTATAGTACAGGGGTTCTTGACAACACTATAATACAGCTGTTCTTGACAACAACATAATACAGATGTTCTTGACAACACTATAATACAGCTGTTCTTGACAACAATATAATACAGCTGTTCTTGACAACACTATAATACAGCTGTTCTTGACAACAACATAATACAGATGTTCTTGACAACACTATAGTACAGGGGTTCTTGACAACACTATAATGCAGGTGTTCTTGACAACACTATAGTACAGGTGTTCTTGACAACACTATAATACAGATGTTCTTGACAACACTATAGTACAGGTGTTCTTGACAACACTATAGTACAGGTGTTCTTGACAACACTATAGTACAGGTGTTCTTGACAACACTATAATACAGCTGTTCTTGACAACACTATAGTACAGGTGTTCTTGACAACATTATAGTACAGGTGTTCTTGACAACACTATAATACAGGTGTTCTTGACAACACTATAATACAGCTGTTCTTGACAACAACATAATACAGATGTTCTTGACAACACTATAATACAGCTGTTCTTGACAACACTATAGTACAGGTGTTCTTGACAACACTATAATACAGGTGTTCTTGACAACACTATAATAGAGATGTTCTTGACAACACTATAATACAGGTGTTCTTGACAACACTATAATACAGGTGTTCTTGACAACACTATAATACAGGTGTTCTTAACAACACTATAGTACAGGTGTTCTTTACAACACTATAATACAGCTGTTCTTGACAACACTATAGTACAGGGGTTCTTGACAACACTATAATACAGCTGTTCTTGACAACAACATAATACAGATGTTCTTGACAACACTATAATACAGATGTTCTTGACAACAACATAATACAGATGTTCTTGACAACACTATAGTACAGGGGTTCTTGACAACACTATAATGCAGGTGTTCTTGACAACACTATAGTACAGGTGTTCTTGACAACACTATAATACAGCTGTTCTTGACAACACTATAGTACAGGTGTTCTTGACAACACTATAGTACAAGTGTTCTTGACAACACTATAGTACAGGTGTTCTTGACAACACTATAATACAGGTGTTCTTGACAACACTATAATACAGCTGTTCTTCACAACACTATAGTACAGGTGTTTTTGACAAAACTATAGTACAGGTGTTCTTGACAACACTATAGTACAGGTGTTCTTGACAACACTATAATACAGCTGTTCTTGACAACACTATAGTACAGGTGTTCTTGACAACATTATAGTACAGGTGTTCTTGACAACACTATAATACAGGTGTTCTTAACAACACTATAATACAGATGTTCTTGTCAACACTATAGTACAGGTGTTCTTGACAACACTATAATACAGATGTTCTTGACAACACTATAGTACAGGTGTTCTTGACAACACTATAATACAGGTGTTCTTGACAACACTATAATACAGGTGTTCTTGACAACACTATAGTACAGGTGTGCTTGACAACACTATAATACAGCTGTTCTTGACAACACTATAATACAGATGTTCTTGACAACACGATAATGCAGGTGTTCTTGACAACACTATAGTACAGGTGTTCTTGACAACACTATAATACAGGTGTTCTTGACAACACTATAGTACAGGTGTTCTTGACAACACTATAGTACAGGTGTTCTTGACAACACTATAGTACAGGGGTTCTTGACAACACTATAATACAGCTGTTCTTGACAACACTATAGTACAGGTGTTCTTGACAACACTATAATACAGATGTTCTTGACAACACTATAGTACAGGTGTTCTTGACAACACTATAGTACAGGTGTTCTTGACAACACTATAATACAGGTGTTCTTGACAACACTATAATACAGGTGTTCTTGACAACACTATTGTACAGGTGTGCTTGACAACACTATAGTACAGGTGTTCTTGACAACACTATAATACAGGTGTTATTGACAACACTATAATACAGCTGTTCTTGACAACACTATAATACAGCTGTTCTTTACAACACTATAATACAGGTGTTCTTGACAACACTATAATACAGCTGTTCTTGACAACACTATAATACAGGTGTTCTTGACAACACTATAATACAGCTGTTCTTGACAACACTATAATACAGATGTTCTTTACAACACTATAATACAGCTGTTCTTGACAACACTATAATACAGCTGTTCTTGACAACACTATAATACAGGTGTTCTTTACAACACTATAATACAGGTGTTCTTTACAACACTATAATACAGCTGTTCTTTACAACACTATAATACAGCTGTTCTTGACAACACTATAATACAGATGTTCTTTACAACACTATACTACAGGTGTTCTTGACAACACTATAATACAGGTGTTCTTGACAACACTATAATACAGCTGTTCTTGACAACACTATAATACAGTTGTTCTTGACAACACTATAATACAGGTGTTCTTTACAACACTATAATACAGCTGTTCTTTACAACACTATAATACAGCTGTTCTTGACAACACTATAATACAGATGTTTTTTACAACACTATAGTAAAGGTGTTCTTGACAACACTATAGTACAGGTGTTCTAGACAACACTATAATACAGCTGTTCTTGACAACACTATTGTACAGGTTTTCTTGACAACACTATAATACAGGTGTTCTTGACAACACTATAATACAGGTGTTCTTGACAACACTATAATACAGGTGTTCTTTACAACACTATAGTACAGGTGTTCTTTACAACACTATAATACAGGTGTTCTTGACAACACTATAGTACAGGGGTTCTTGACAACACTATAATACAGCTGTTCTTGACAACAACATAATACAGATGTTCTTGACAACACTATAATACAGCTGTTCTTGACAACACTATAATACAGCTGTTCTTGACAACACTATAATACAGATGTTCTTGACAACACTATTATACAGATGTTCTTGACAACATTATAGTACAGGTGTTCTTGACAACACTATAATACAGGTGTTCTTGACAACACTATAGTACAGGTGTTCTTGACAACACTATAATACAGGTGTTCTTGACAACACTATAGTACAGGTGTGCTTGACAACACTATAATACAGGTGTTCTTGACAACAATATAGTACAGGTGTTCTTGACAACACTATAATACAGCTGTTCTTGACAACACTATAATACAGGTGTTCTTGACAACACTATAGTACAGGTGTTCTTGACAACACTATAATACAGGTGTTCTTGACAACACTATAATACAGGTGTTCTTGACAACACTATAGTACAGGTGTGCTTGACAACATTATAATACAGGTGTTCTTGACAACAATATAGTACAGGTGTTCTTTACAACACTATAATACAGCTGTTCTTGACAACACTATAATACAGCTGTTCTTGACAACCCTATAATACAGATGTTCTTGACAACACTATAATACAGCTGTTCTTGACAACACTATAATACAGATGTTCTTTACAACACTATAATACAGATGTTCTTGACAACACTATAATACAGCTGTTCTTGACAACACTATAATACAGGTGTTCTTGACAACACTATAATACAGCTGTTCTTGACAACACTATAATACAGATGTTCTTGACAACACTATAATACAGCTGTTCTTGACAACACTATAATACAGCTGTTCTTGACAACCCTATAATACAGGTGTTCTTGACAACACTATAATACAGATGTTCTTTACAACACTATAATACAGATGTTCTTTACAACACTATAATACAGCTGTTCTTGACAACACTATAATACAGCTGTTCTTGACAACACTATAATACAGGTGTTCTTTACAACTCTATAATACAGATGTTCTTGACAACACTATAATACAGCTGTTCTTGACAACACTATAATACAGATGTTCTTGACAACACTATACTACAGGTGTTCTTGACAACACCATAATACAGGTGTTCTTGACAACACTATAATACAGCTGTTCTTTACAACACTATAATACAGCTGTTCTTTACAACACTATAGTACAGGTGTTCTTGACAACACTATAATGCAGGTGTTCTTGACAACACTATAATACAGATGTTCTTTACAACACTATAATACAGGTGTTCTTTACAACACTATAATACAGGTGTTCTTTACAACACTATAATACAGCTGTTCTTTACAACACTATAATACAGCTGTTCTTGACAACACTATAATAAAGATGTTCTTTACAACACTATAATACAGCTGTTCTTTACAACACTATAATACAGGTGTTCTTGACAACACTATAATACAGGTGTTCTTTACAACACTATAATACAGCTGTTCTTTACAACACTATAATACAGCTGTTCTTGACAACACTATAATACAGATGTTTTTTACAACACTATAGTACAGGTGTTCTTGACAACACTATAGTACAGGTGTTCTTGACAACACTATAATACAGATGTTCTTGACAACACTATAATACAGGTGTTCTTTACAACACTATAATACAGGTGTTCTTTACAACATTATAATACAGCTGTTCTTTACAAAACTATAATACAGCTGTTCTTGACAACACTATAATACAGATGTTCTTTACAACACTATACTACAGGTGTTCTTGACAACACTATAATACAGGTGTTCTTGACAACACTATAATACAGCTGTTCTTGACAACACTATAATACAGTTGTTCTTTACAACACTATAATACAGCTGTTCTTTACAACACTATAGTACAGGTGTTCTTGACAACACTATAATACAGGTGTTCTTGACAACACTATAATACAGATGTTCTTTACAACACTATAATACAGATGTTCTTTACAACACTATAATACAGGTGTTCTTGACAACACTATAATACAGGTGTTCTTTACAACACTATAATACAGCTGTTCTTTACAACACTATAATACAGCTGTTCTTGACAACACTATAATACAGATGTTTTTTACAACACTATAGTACAGGTGTTCTTGACAACACTATAGTACAGGTGTTCTTGACAACACTATAATACAGCTGTTCTTGACAACACTATTGTACAGGTGTTCTTGACAACACTATAATACAGGTGTTATTGACAACACTATAATACAGGTGTTCTTGACAACACTATAATACAGGTGTTCTTTACAACACTATAGTACAGGTGTTCTTTACAACACTATAACACAGCTGTTCTTGACAACACTATAGTACAGGGGTTCTTGACAACACTATAATACAGCTGTTCTTGACAACAACATAATACAGATGTTCTTGACAACACTATAATACAGCTGTTCTTGACAACAACATAATACAGGTGTTCTTTACAACACTATAATACAGGTGTTCTTGACAACACTATAATACAGCTGTTCTTGACAACACTATAATACAGATGTTCTTGACAACACTATAATACAGATGTTCTTGACAACATTATAGTACAGATGTTCTTGACAACACTATAATACAGGTGTTCTTGACAACACTATAGTACAGGTGTTCTTGACAACACTATAATACAGGTGTTCTTGACAACACTATAGTACAGGTGTGCTTGACAACACTATAATACAGGTGTTCTTGACAACAATATAGTACAGGTGTTCTTGACAACACTATAATACAGCTGTTCTTGACAACACTATAATACAGGTGTTCTTGACAACACTATAGTACATGTGTTCTTGACAACACTATAATACAGGTGTTCTTGACAACACGATAATACAGGTGTTCTTGACAACACTATAGTACAGGTGTGCTTGACAACATTATAATACAGGTGTTCTTGACAACACTATAGTACAGGTGTTCTTTACAACACTATAATACAGCTGTTCTTGACAACACTATAATACAGCTGTTCTTGACAACACTATAATACAGATGTGCTTGACAACACTATAATACAGCTGTTCTTGACAACACTATAATACAGATGTTCTTTACAACACTATAATACAGATGTTCTTGACAACACTATAATACAGCTGTTCTTGACAACACTATAATACAGGTGTTCTTGACAACACTATAATACATCTGTTCTTGACAACACTATAATACAGATGTTCTTTACAACACTATAATACAGCTGTTCTTGACAACAACATAATACAAATGTTCTTGACAACACTATAATACAGCTGTTCTTGACAACAACATAATACAGGTGTTCTTTACAACACTATAATACAGGTGTTCTTGACAACACTATAATACAGCTGTTCTTGACAACACTATAATACAGATGTTCTTGACAACACTATAATACAGATGTTCTTGACAACACTATAATACAGGTGTTCTTTACAACACTATAATACAGGTGTTCTTGACAACACTATAATACAGCTGTTCTTGACAACACTATAATACAGATGTTTTTAACAACACTATAGTACAGGTGTTCTTGACAACACTATAGTACAGGTGTTCTTGACAACACTATAATACAGCTGTTCTTGACAACACTATAGTACAGGTGTTCTTGACAACACTATAATACAGGTGTTCTTGACTAAACTATAATACAGGTGTTCTTGACAACACTATAATACAGGTGTTCTTTACAACACTATAGTACAGGTGTTCTTTACAACACTATAATACAGCTGTTCTTGACAACACTATGGTACAGGGGTTCTTGACAACACTATAATACAGCTGTTCTTGAGAACAACATAAGACAGATGTTCTTGACAACACTATAATACAGCTGTTCTTGACAACAACATAATACAGATGTTCTTGACAACACTATAGTACAGGGGTTCTTGACAACACTATAATGCAGGTGTTCTTGACAACACTATAGTACAGGTGTTCTTGACAACACTATAATACAGCTGTTCTTGACAACACTATAGTACAGGTGTTCTTGACAACACTATAGTACAGGTGTTCTTGACAACACTATAGTACAGGTGTTCTTGACAACACTATAATACAGCTGTTCTTGACAACACTATAGTACAGGTGTTCTTGACAACATTATAGTACAGGTGTTCTTGACAACACTATAATACAGGTGTTCTTGACAACACTATAATACAGCTGTTCTTTACAACACTATAGTACAGGTGTTCTTGACAACACTATAATACAGCTGTTCTTGACAACACTATAGTACAGGTGTTCTTGACAACATTATAGTACAGGTGTTCTTGACAACACTATAATACAGGTGTTCTTGACAACACTATAATACAGCTGTTGTTGACAACAACATAATACAGATGTTGTTGACAACACTATAGTACAGGGGTTATTGACAACACTATAATCCAGGTGTTCTTGACAACACTATAGTACAGGTGTTCTTGACAACACTATAATACAGCTGTTCTTGACAACACTATAGTACAGGTGTTCTTGACAACACTATAGTACAGGTGTTCTTGACAACACTATAGTACAGGTGTTCTTGACAACACTATAATACAGGTGTTCTTGACAACACTATAATACAGCTGTTCTTGACAACACTATAATACAGATGTTCTTTACAACACTATAATACAGCTGTTCTTTACAACACTATAATACAGGTGTTCTTGACAACATTATAATACAGGTGTTCTTGACAACACTATAATACAGATGTTCTTTACAACACTATAATACAGCTGTTCTTGACAACACTATAATACAACTGTTCTTTACAACACTATAGTACAGGTGTTCTTGACAACACTATAATACAGGTGTTCTTGACAACACTATAATACAGATGTTCTTTACAACACTATAATACAGCTGTTCTTTACAACACTATAATACAGGTGTTCTTGACAACACTATAATACAGGGGTTCTTGACAACACTATAATACAGGGGTTCTTGACAACACTATAATACAGCTGTTCTTGACAACAACATAATACAGATGTTCTTGACAACACTATAATACAGGTGTTCTTGACAACACTATAGTACAGGGGTTCTTGACAACACTATAATACACCTGTTCTTGACAACACTATAGTACAGGTGTTCTTGACAACACTATAATACAGGTGTTCTTGACAACACTATAATACAGATGTTCTTGACAACACTATAGTACAGGTGTTCTTGACAACACTATAATACAGGTGTTCTTGACAACACTATAATACAGCTGTTCTTTACAACACTATAATACAGCTGTTCTTGACAACACTATAGTACAGGTGTTCTTGACAACACTATAATACAGCTGTTCTTGACAACACTATAGTACAGGTGTTCTTGACAACACTATAATACAGGTGTTCTTGACAACACTATAATACAGGTGTTCTTGACAACACTATAATACAGGTGTTCTATACAACACTATAGTACAGGTGTTCTTTACAACACTATAATACAGATGTTCTTGACAACACTATAATACAGGTGTTCTTGACAACACTAAAATACAGGTGTTCTTGACAACACTATAGTACAGGGGTTCTTGACAACAATATAATACAGCTGTTCTTGACAACAACATAATACAGATGTTCTTGACAACACTATAATACAGGTGTTCTTGACAACACTATAGTACAGGGGTTCTTGACAACACTATAATACAGCTGTTCTTGACAACAACATAATACAGATGTTCTTGACAACACTATAATACAGCTGTTCTTGACAACACTATAGTACAGGGGTTCTTGACAACACTATAATACAGCTGTTCTTGACAACAACATAATACAGATGTTCTTGACAACACTATAATACAGCTGTTCTTGACAACAATATAATACAGCTGTTCTTGACAACACTATAATACAGCTGTTCTTGACAACAACATAATACAGATGTTCTTGACAACACTATAGTACAGGGGTTCTTGACAACACTATAATGCAGGTGTTCTTGACAACACTATAGTACAGGTGTTTTTGACAACACTATAATACAGATGTTCTTGACAACACTATAGTACAGGTGTTCTTGACAACACTATAGTACAGGTGTTCTTGACAACACTATAGTACAGGTGTTCTTGACAACACTATAATACAGCTGTTCTTGACAACACTATAGTACAGGTGTTCTTGACAACATTATAGTACAGGTGTTCTTGACAACACTATAATACAGGTGTTCTTGACAACACTATAATACAGCTGTTCTTGACAACAACATAATACAGATGTTCTTGACAACACTATAATACAGCTGTTCTTGACAACACTATAGTACAGGTGTTCTTGACAACACTATAATACAGGTGTTCTTGACAACACTATAATAGAGATGTTCTTGACAACACTATAATACAGGTGTTCTTGACAACACTATAATACAGGTGTTCTTGACAACACTATAATACAGGTGTTCTTAACAACACTATAGTACAGGTGTTCTTTACAACACTATAATACAGCTGTTCTTGACAACACTATAGTACAGGGGTTCTTGACAACACTATAATACAGCTGTTCTTGACAACAACATAATACAGATGTTCTTGACAACACTATAATACAGATGTTCTTGACAACAACATAATACAGATGTTCTTGACAACACTATAGTACAGGGGTTCTTGACAACACCATAATGCAGGTGTTCTTGACAACACTATAGTACAGGTGTTCTTGACAACACTATAATACAGCTGTTCTTGACAACACTATAGTACAGGTGTTCTTGACAACACTATAGTACAAGTGTTCTTGACAACACTATAGTACAGGTGTTCTTGACAACACTATAATACAGGTGTTCTTGACAACACTATAATACAGCTGTTCTTCACAACACTATAGTACAGGTGTTTTTGACAAAACTATAGTACAGGTGTTCTTGACAACATTATAGTACAGGTGTTCTTGACAACACTATAATACAGGTGTTCTTAACAACACTATAATACAGATGTTCTTGTCAACACTATAGTACAGGTGTTCTTGACAACACTATAATACAGATGTTCTTGACAACACTATAGTACAGGTGTTCTTGACAACACTATAATACAGGTGTTCTTGACAACACTATAATACAGGTGTTCTTGACAACACTATAGTACAGGTGTGCTTGACAACACTATAATACAGCTGTTCTTGACAACACTATAATACAGATGTTCTTGACAACACGATAATGCAGGTGTTCTTGACAACACTATAGTACAGGTGTTCTTGACAACACTATAATACAGGTGTTCTTGACAACACTATAGTACAGGTGTTCTTGACAACACTATAGTACAGGTGTTCTTGACAACACTATAGTACAGGGGTTCTTGACAACACTATAATACAGCTGTTCTTGACAACACTATAGTACAGGTGTTCTTGACAACACTATAATACAGATGTTCTTGACAACACTATAGTACAGGTGTTCTTGACAACACTATAGTACAGGTGTTCTTGACAACACTATAATACAGGTGTTCTTGACAACACTATAATACAGGTGTTCTTGACAACACTATTGTACAGATGTGCTTGACAACACTATAGTACAGGTGTTCTTGACAACACTATAATACAGGTGTTATTGACAACACTATAATACAGCTGTTCTTGACAACACTATAATACAGCTGTTCTTGACAACACTATAATACAGATGTTCTTGACAACACTATAATACAGCTGTTCTTGACAACACTATAATACAGCTGTTCTTTACAACACTATAATACAGGTGTTCTTGACAACACTATAATACAGCTGTTCTTGACAACACTATAATACAGGTGTTCTTGACAACACTATAATACAGCTGTTCTTGACAACACTATAATACAGATGTTCTTTACAACACTATAATACAGCTGTTCTTGACAACACTATAATACAGCTGTTCTTGACAACACTATAATACAGGTGTTCTTTACAACACTATAATACAGGTGTTCTTTACAACACTATAATACAGCTGTTCTTTACAACACTATAATACAGCTGTTCTTGACAACACTATAATACAGATGTTCTTTACAACACTATACTACAGGTGTTCTTGACAACACTATAATACAGGTGTTCTTGACAACACTATAATACAGCTGTTCTTGACAACACTATAATACAGTTGTTCTTGACAACACTATAATACAGGTGTTCTTTACAACACTATAATACAGCTGTTCTTTACAACACTATAATACAGCTGTTCTTGACAACACTATAATACAGATGTTTTTTACAACACTATAGTGCAGGTGTTCTTGACAACACTATAGTACAGGTGTTCTAGACAACACTATAATACAGCTGTTCTTGACAACACTATTGTACAGGTGTTCTTGACAACACTATAATACAGGTGTTCTTGACAACACTATAATACAGGTGTTCTTGACAACACTATAATACAGGTGTTCTTTACAACACTATAGTACAGGTGTTCTTTACAACACTATAATACAGCTGTTCTTGACAACACTATAGTACAGGGGTTCTTGACAACACTATAATACAGCTGTTCTTGACAACAACATAATACAGATGTTCTTGACAACACTATAATACAGCTGTTCTTGACAACACTATAATACAGCTGTTCTTGACAACACTATAATACAGATGTTCTTGACAACACTATTATACAGATGTTCTTGACAACATTATAGTACAGGTGTTCTTGACAACACTATAATACAGGTGTTCTTGACAACACTATAGTACAGGTGTTCTTGACAACACTATAATACAGGTGTTCTTGACAACACTATAGTACAGGTGTGCTTGACAACACTATAATACAGGTGTTCTTGACAACAATATAGTACAGGTGTTCTTGACAACACTATAATACAGCTGTTCTTGACAACACTATAATACAGGTGTTCTTGACAACACTATAGTACAGGTGTTCTTGACAACACTATAATACAGGTGTTCTTGACAACACTATAATACAGGTGTTCTTGACAACACTATAGTACAGGTGTGCTTGACAACATTATAATACAGGTGTTCTTGACAACAATATAGTACAGGTGTTCTTTACAACACTATAATACAGCTGTTCTTGACAACACTATAATACAGCTGTTCTTGACAACCCTATAATACAGATGTTCTTGACAACACTATAATACAGCTGTTCTTGACAACACTATAATACAGATGTTCTTTACAACACTATAATACAGATGTTCTTGACAACACTATAATACAGCTGTTCTTGACAACACTATAATACAGGTGTTCTTGACAACACTATAATACAGCTGTTCTTGACAACACTATAATACAGATGTTCTTGACAACACTATAATACAGCTGTTCTTGACAACACTATAATACAGGTGTTCTTTACAACACTATAATACAGGTGTTCTTGACAACACTATAATACAGCTGTTCTTGATAACACTATAATACAGATGTTCTTGACAACACTATACTACAGGTGTTCTTGACAACACTATAATACATGTGTTCTTGACAACACTATAGTACAGGTGTTCTTTACAACACTATAATACAGCTGTTCTTGACAACACTATAATACAGCTGTTCTTGACAACCCTATAATACAGGTGTTCTTGACAACACTATAATACAGATGTTCTTTACAACACTATAATACAGATGTTCTTTACAACACTATAATACAGCTGTTCTTGACAACACTATAATACAGCTGTTCTTGACAACACTATAATACAGGTGTTCTTTACAACTCTATAATACAGATGTTCTTGACAACACTATAATACAGCTGTTCTTGACAACACTATAATACAGATGTTCTTGACAACACTATACTACAGGTGTTCTTGACAACACCATAATACAGGTGTTCTTGACAACACTATAATACAGCTGTTCTTTACAACACTATAATACAGCTGTTCTTTACAACACTATAGTACAGGTGTTCTTGACAACACTATAATGCAGGTGTTCTTGACAACACTATAATACAGATGTTCTTTACAACACTATAATACAGGTGTTCTTTACAACACTATAATACAGGTGTTCTTTACAACACTATAATACAGCTGTTCTTTACAACACTATAATACAGCTGTTCTTGACAACACTATAATAAAGATGTTCTTTACAACACTATAATACAGCTGTTCTTTACAACACTATAATACAGGTGTTCTTGACAACACTATAATACAGGTGTTCTTTACAACACTATAATACAGCTGTTCTTTACAACACTATAATACAGCTGTTCTTGACAACACTATAATACAGATGTTTTTTACAACACTATAGTACAGGTGTTCTTGACAACACTATAGTACAGGTGTTCTTGACAACACTATAATACAGATGTTCTTGACAACACTATAATACAGGTGTTCTTTACAACACTATAATACAGGTGTTCTTTACAACATTATAATACAGCTGTTCTTTACAAAACTATAATACAGCTGTTCTTGACAACACTATAATACAGATGTTCTTTACAACACTATACTACAGGTGTTCTTGACAACACTATAATACAGGTGTTCTTGACAACACTATAATACAGCTGTTCTTGACAACACTATAATACAGTTGTTCTTTACAACACTATAATACAGCTGTTCTTTACAACACTATAGTACAGGTGTTCTTGACAACACTATAATACAGGTGTTCTTGACAACACTATAATACAGATGTTCTTTACAACACTATAATACAGATGTTCTTTACAACACTATAATACAGGTGTTCTTGACAACACTATAATACAGGTGTTCTTTACAACACTATAATACAGCTGTTCTTTACAACACTATAATACAGCTGTTCTTGACAACACTATAATACAGATGTTTTTTACAACACTATAGTACAGGTGTTCTTGACAACACTATAGTACAGGTGTTCTTGACAACACTATAATACAGCTGTTCTTGACAACACTATTGTACAGGTGTTCTTGACAACACTATAATTCAGGTGTTATTGACAACACTATAATACAGGTGTTCTTGACAACACTATAATACAGGTGTTCTTTACAACACTATAGTACAGGTGTTCTTTACAACACTATAACACAGCTGTTCTTGACAACACTATAGTACAGGGGTTCTTGACAACACTATAATACAGCTGTTCTTGACAACAACATAATACAGATGTTCTTGACAACATTATAATACAGCTGTTCTTGACAACAACATAATACAGGTGTTCTTTACAACACTATAATACAGGTGTTCTTGACAACACTATAATACAGCTGTTCTTGACAACACTATAATACAGATGTTCTTGACAACACTATAATACAGATGTTCTTGACAACATTATAGTACAGATGTTCTTGACAACACTATAATACAGGTGTTCTTGACAACACTATAGTACAGGTGTTCTTGACAACACTATAATACAGGTGTTCTTGACAACACTATAGTACAGGTGTGCTTGACAACACTATAATACAGGTGTTCTTGACAACAATATAGTACAGGTGTTCTTGACAACACTATAATACAGCTGTTCTTGACAACACTATAATACAGGTGTTCTTGACAACACTATAGTACATGTGTTCTTGACAACACTATAATACAGGTGTTCTTGACAACACTATAATACAGGTGTTCTTGACAACACTATAGTACAGGTGTGCTTGACAACATTATAATACAGGTGTTCTTGACAACACTATAGTACAGGTGTTCTTTACAACACTATAATACAGCTGTTCTTGACAACACTATAATACAGCTGTTCTTGACAACACTATAATACAGATGTTCTTGACAACACTATAATACAGCTGTTCTTGACAACACTATAATACAGATGTTCTTTACAACACTATAATACAGATGTTCTTGACAGCACTATAATACAGCTGTTCTTGACAACACTATAATACAGGTGTTCTTGACAACACTATAATACATCTGTTCTTGACAACACTATAATACAGATGTTCTTTACAACACTATAATACAGCTGTTCTTGACAACAACATAATACAAATGTTCTTGACAACACTATAATACAGCTGTTCTTGACAACAACATAATACAGGTGTTCTTTACAACACTATAATACAGGTGTTCTTGACAACACTATAATACAGCTGTTCTTGACAACACTATAATACAGATGTTCTTGACAACACTATAATACAGATGTTCTTGACAACACTATAATACAGGTGTTCTTTACAACACTATAATACAGGTGTTCTTGACAACACTATAATACAGCTGTTCTTGACAACACTATAATACAGATGTTTTTAACAACACTATAGTACAGGTGTTCTTGACAACACTATAGTACAGGTGTTCTTGACAACACTATAATACAGCTGTTCTTGACAACACTATAGTACAGGTGTTCTTGACAACACTATAATACAGGTGTTCTTGACTAAACTATAATACAGGTGTTCTTGACAACACTATAATACAGGTGTTCTTTACAACACTATAGTACAGGTGTTCTTTACAACACTATAATACAGCTGTTCTTGACAACACTATGGTACAGGGGTTCTTGACAACACTATAATACAGCTGTTCTTGAGAACAACATAAGACAGATGTTCTTGACAACACTATAATACAGCTGTTCTTGACAACAACATAATACAGATGTTCTTGACAACACTATAGTACAGGGGTTCTTGACAACACTATAATGCAGGTGTTCTTGACAACACTATAGTACAGGTGTTCTTGACAACACTATAATACAGCTGTTCTTGACAACACTATAGTACAGGTGTTCTTGACAACACTATAGTACAGGTGTTCTTGACAACACTATAGTACAGGTGTTCTTGACAACACTATAATACAGCTGTTCTTGACAACACTATAGTACAGGTGTTCTTGACAACATTATAGTACAGGTGTTCTTGACAACACTATAATACAGGTGTTCTTGACAACACTATAATACAGCTGTTCTTTACAACACTATAGTACAGGTGTTCTTGACAACACTATAATACAGCTGTTCTTGACAACACTATAGTACAGGTGTTCTTGACAACATTATAGTACAGGTGTTCTTGACAACACTATAATACAGGTGTTCTTGACAACACTATAATACAGCTGTTGTTGACAACAACATAATACAGATGTTGTTGACAACACTATAGTACAGGGGTTATTGACAACACTATAATCCAGGTGTTCTTGACAACACTATAGTACAGGTGTTCTTGACAACACTATAATACAGCTGTTCTTGACAACACTATAGTACAGGTGTTCTTGACAACACTATAGTACAGGTGTTCTTGACAACACTATAGTACAGGTGTTCTTGACAACACTATAATACAGGTGTTCTTGACAACACTATAATACAGCTGTTCTTGACAACACTATAATACAGATGTTCTTTACAACACTATAATACAGCTGTTCTTTACAACACTATAATACAGCTGTTCTTGACAACACTATAGTACAGGTGTTCTTGACAACACCATAATACAGGTGTTCTTGACAACACTATAATACAGATGTTCTTTACAACACTATAATACAGCTGTTCTTTACAACACTATAATACAGGTGTTCTTGACAACACTATAATACAGATGTTCTTGACAACACTATAATACAGGTGTTCTTTACAACACTATAATACAGCTGTTCTTGACAACACTATAATACAGGTGTTCTTTACAACACTATAATACAGGTGTTCTTTACAACACTATAATACAGGTGTTCTTGACAACACTATAATACAACTGTTCTTTACAACAATATAATACAGGTGTTCTTTACAACACTATAATACAGGTGTTCTTGACAACACTATAATACAGATGTTCTTTACAACACTATAATAGAGCTGTTCTTTACAACACTATAATACAGGTGTTCTTTACAACACTATAATAGAGCTGTTCTTTACAACACTATAATACAGGTGTTCTTGACAACACTATAATACAGGTGTTCTTGACAACACTATAATACAGATGTTCTTGACAACACTATAATACAGATGTTCTTTACAACACTATAATACAGATGTTCTTGACAACACTATAATACAGGTGTTCTTGACAACACTATAATACAGGTGTTCTTGACAACACTATAATACAGATGTTCTTGACAACACTATAATACAGATGTTCTTGACAACACTATAATACAGGTTTTCTTGACAACACTATAATACAGGTGTTCTTGACAACACTATAATACAGCTGTTCTTTACAACACTATAATACAGCTGTTCTTTACAACACTATAGTACAGGTGTTCTTGACAACACTATAATACAGGTGTTCTTGACAACACTATAATACAGATGTTCTTTACAACACTATAATACAGCTGTTCTTTACAACACTATAATACAGGTGTTCTTGACAACATTATAATACAGGTGTTCTTGACAACACTATAATACAGATGTTCTT
Source organism: Bathymodiolus septemdierum (assembly GCA_963383655.1). Lineage (NCBI taxonomy): Eukaryota > Metazoa > Mollusca > Bivalvia > Mytilida > Modiolidae > Bathymodiolus > Bathymodiolus septemdierum. The sequence goes on along the minus strand of OY726517.1, from coordinate 2,936,103 downwards.
TACAACACTATAATACAGATGTTCTTGACAACACTATACTACAGGTTTTCTTGACAACACTATAATACAGGTGTTCTTGACAACATTATAATACAGCTGTTCTTTACAACACTATAATACAGCTGTTCTTTACAACACTATAGTACAGGTGTTCTTGACAACACTATAATACAGGTGTTCTTGACAACACTATAATACAGATGTTCTTTACAACACTATAATACAGCTGTTCTTTACAACACTATAGTACAGGTGTTCTTGACAACACTATAATACAGGTGTTCTTGACAACACTATAGTACAGGTGTTCTTGACAACACTATAATACAGGTGTTCTTGACAACACTATAATACAGGTGTTCTTGACAACACTATAGTACAGGTGTGCTTGACAACATTATAATACAGGTGTTCTTGACAACAATATAGTACAGGTGTTCTTTACAACACTATAATACAGCTGTTCTTGACAACACTATAATACAGCTGTTCTTGACAACCCTATAATACAGATGTTCTTGACAACACTATAATACAGCTGTTCTTGACAACACTATAATACAGATGTTCTTTACAACACTATAATACAGATGTTCTTGACAACACTATAATACAGCTGTTCTTGACAACACTATAATACAGGTGTTCTTGACAACACTATAATACAGCTGTTCTTGACAACACTATAATACAGATGTTCTTGACAACACTATAATACAGCTGTTCTTGACAACACTATAATACAGGTGTTCTTTACAACACTATAATACAGGTGTTCTTGACAACACTATAATACAGCTGTTCTTGATAACACTATAATACAGATGTTCTTGACAACACTATACTACAGGTGTTCTTGACAACACTATAATACATGTGTTCTTGACAACACTATAGTACAGGTGTTCTTTACAACACTATAATACAGCTGTTCTTGACAACACTATAATACAGCTGTTCTTGACAACCCTATAATACAGGTGTTCTTGACAACACTATAATACAGATGTTCTTTACAACACTATAATACAGATGTTCTTTACAACACTATAATACAGCTGTTCTTGACAACACTATAATACAGCTGTTCTTGACAACACTATAATACAGGTGTTCTTTACAACTCTATAATACAGATGTTCTTGACAACACTATAATACAGCTGTTCTTGACAACACTATAATACAGATGTTCTTGACAACACTATACTACAGGTGTTCTTGACAACACCATAATACAGGTGTTCTTGACAACACTATAATACAGCTGTTCTTTACAACACTATAATACAGTTGTTCTTTACAACACTATAGTACAGGTGTTCTTGACAACACTATAATGCAGGTGTTCTTGACAACACTATAATACAGATGTTCTTTACAACACTATAATACAGGTGTTCTTTACAACACTATAATACAGGTGTTCTTTACAACACTATAATACAGCTGTTCTTTACAACACTATAATACAGCTGTTCTTGACAACACTATAATAAAGATGTTCTTTACAACACTATAATACAGCTGTTCTTTACAACACTATAATACAGGTGTTCTTGACAACACTATAATACAGGTGTTCTTTACAACACTATAATACAGCTGTTCTTTACAACACTATAATACAGCTGTTCTTGACAACACTATAATACAGATGTTTTTTACAACACTATAGTACAGGTGTTCTTGACAACACTATAGTACAGGTGTTCTTGACAACACTATAATACAGATGTTCTTGACAACACTATAATACAGGTGTTCTTTACAACACTATAATACAGGTGTTCTTTACAACATTATAATACAGCTGTTCTTTACAAAACTATAATACAGCTGTTCTTGACAACACTATAATACAGATGTTCTTTACAACACTATACTACAGGTGTTCTTGACAACACTATAATACAGGTGTTCTTGACAACACTATAATACAGCTGTTCTTGACAACACTATAATACAGTTGTTCTTTACAACACTATAATACAGCTGTTCTTTACAACACTATAGTACAGGTGTTCTTGACAACACTATAATACAGGTGTTCTTGACAACACTATAATACAGATGTTCTTTACAACACTATAATACAGATGTTCTTTACAACACTATAATACAGGTGTTCTTGACAACACTATAATACAGGTGTTCTTTACAACACTATAATACAGCTGTTCTTTACAACACTATAATACAGCTGTTCTTGACAACACTATAATACAGATGTTTTTTACAACACTATAGTACAGGTGTTCTTGACAACACTATAGTACAGGTGTTCTTGACAACACTATAATACAGCTGTTCTTGACAACACTATTGTACAGGTGTTCTTGACAACACTATAATACAGGTGTTATTGACAACACTATAATACAGGTGTTCTTGACAACACTATAATACAGGTGTTCTTTACAACACTATAGTACAGGTGTTCTTTACAACACTATAACACAGCTGTTCTTGACAACACTATAGTACAGGGGTTCTTGACAACACTATAATACAGCTGTTCTTGACAACAACATAATACAGATGTTCTTGACAACACTATAATACAGCTGTTCTTGACAACAACATAATACAGGTGTTCTTTACAACACTATAATACAGGTGTTCTTGACAACACTATAATACAGCTGTTCTTGACAACACTATAATACAGATGTTCTTGACAACACTATAATACAGATGTTCTTGACAACATTATAGTACAGATGTTCTTGACAACACTATAATACAGGTGTTCTTGACAACACTATAGTACAGGTGTTCTTGACAACACTATAATACAGGTGTTCTTGACAACACTATAGTACAGGTGTGCTTGACAACACTATAATACAGGTGTTCTTGACAACAATATAGTACAGGTGTTCTTGACAACACTATAATACAGCTGTTCTTGACAACACTATAATACAGGTGTTCTTGACAACACTATAGTACATGTGTTCTTGACAACACTATAATACAGGTGTTCTTGACAACACTATAATACAGGTGTTCTTGACAACACTATAGTACAGGTGTGCTTGACAACATTATAATACAGGTGTTCTTGACAACACTATAGTACAGGTGTTCTTTACAACACTATAATACAGCTGTTCTTGACAACACTATAATACAGCTGTTCTTGACAACACTATAATACAGATGTTCTTGACAACACTATAATACAGCTGTTCTTGACAACACTATAATACAGATGTTCTTTACAACACTATAATACAGATGTTCTTGACAACACTATAATACAGCTGTTCTTGACAACACTATAATACAGGTGTTCTTGACAACACTATAATACATCTGTTCTTGACAACACTATAATACAGATGTTCTTTACAACACTATAATACAGCTGTTCTTGACAACAACATAATACAAATGTTCTTGACAACACTATAATACAGCTGTTCTTGACAACAACATAATACAGGTGTTCTTTACAACACTATAATACAGGTGTTCTTGACAACACTATAATACAGCTGTTCTTGACAACACTATAATACAGATGTTCTTGACAACACTATAATACAGATGTTCTTGACAACACTATAATACAGGTGTTCTTTACAACACTATAATACAGGTGTTCTTGACAACACTATAATACAGCTGTTCTTGACAACACTATAATACAGATGTTTTTAACAACACTATAGTACAGGTGTTCTTGACAACACTATAGTACAGGTGTTCTTGACAACACTATAATACAGCTGTTCTTGACAACACTATAGTACAGGTGTTCTTGACAACACTATAATACAGGTGTTCTTGACTAAACTATAATACAGATGTTCTTGACAACACTATAATACAGGTGTTCTTTACAACACTATAGTACAGGTGTTCTTTACAACACTATAATACAGCTGTTCTTGACAACACTATGGTACAGGGGTTCTTGACAACACTATAATACAGCTGTTCTTGAGAACAACATAAGACAGATGTTCTTGACAACACTATAATACAGCTGTTCTTGACAACAACATAATACAGATGTTCTTGACAACACTATAGTACAGGGGTTCTTGACAACACTATAATGCAGGTGTTCTTGACAACACTATAGTACAGGTGTTCTTGACAACACTATAATACAGCTGTTCTTGACAACACTATAGTACAGGTGTTCTTGACAACACTATAGTACAGGTGTTCTTGACAACACTATAGTACAGGTGTTCTTGACAACACTATAATACAGCTGTTCTTGACAACACTATAGTACAGGTGTTCTTGACAACATTATAGTACAGGTGTTCTTGACAACACTATAATACAGGTGTTCTTGACAACACTATAATACAGCTGTTCTTTACAACACTATAGTACAGGTGTTCTTGACAACACTATAATACAGCTGTTCTTGACAACACTATAGTACAGGTGTTCTTGACAACATTATAGTACAGGTGTTCTTGACAACACTATAATACAGGTGTTCTTGACAACACTATAATACAGCTGTTGTTGACAACAACATAATACAGATGTTGTTGACAACACTATAGTACAGGGGTTATTGACAACACTATAATCCAGGTGTTCTTGACAACACTATAGTACAGGTGTTCTTGACAACACTATAATACAGCTGTTCTTGACAACACTATAGTACAGGTGTTCTTGACAACACTATAGTACAGGTGTTCTTGACAACACTATAGTACAGGTGTTCTTGACAACACTATAATACAGGTGTTCTTGACAACACTATAATACAGCTGTTCTTGACAACACTATAATACAGATGTTCTTTACAACACTATAATACAGCTGTTCTTTACAACACTATAATACAGCTGTTCTTGACAACACTATAGTACAGGTGTTCTTGACAACACCATAATACAGGTGTTCTTGACAACACTATAATACAGATGTTCTTTACAACACTATAATACAGCTGTTCTTTACAACACTATAATACAGGTGTTCTTGACAACACTATAATACAGATGTTCTTGACAACACTATAATACAGGTGTTCTTTACAACACTATAATACAGCTGTTCTTGACAACACTATAATACAGGTGTTCTTTACAACACTATAATACAGGTGTTCTTTACAACACTATAATACAGGTGTTCTTGACAACACTATAATACAACTGTTCTTTACAACAATATAATACAGGTGTTCTTTACAACACTATAATACAGGTGTTCTTGACAACACTATAATACAGATGTTCTTTACAACACTATAATAGAGCTGTTCTTTACAACACTATAATACAGGTGTTCTTTACAACACTATAATAGAGCTGTTCTTTACAACACTATAATACAGGTGTTCTTGACAACACTATAATACAGGTGTTCTTGACAACACTATAATACAGATGTTCTTGACAACACTATAATACAGATGTTCTTTACAACACTATAATACAGATGTTCTTGACAACACTATAATACAGGTGTTCTTGACAACACTATAATACAGGTGTTCTTGACAACACTATAATACAGATGTTCTTGACAACACTATAATACAGATGTTCTTGACAACACTATAATACAGGTTTTCTTGACAACACTATAATACAGCTGTTCTTGACAACACTATAATACAGCTGTTCTTTACAACACTATAATACAGCTGTTCTTTACAACACTATAGTACAGGTGTTCTTGACAACACTATAATACAGGTGTTCTTGACAACACTATAATACAGATGTTCTTTACAACACTATAATACAGCTGTTCTTTACAACACTATAATACAGGTGTTCTTGACAACATTATAATACAGGTGTTCTTGACAACACTATAATACAGATGTTCTTTACAACACTATAATACAGATGTTCTTGACAACACTATACTACAGGTTTTCTTGACAACACTATAATACAGGTGTTCTTGACAACACTATAATACAGCTGTTCTTTACAACACTATAATACAGCTGTTCTTTACAACACTATAGTACAGGTGTTCTTGACAACACTATAATACAGGTGTTCTTGACAACACTATAATACAGATGTTCTTTACAACACTATAATACAGCTGTTCTTTACAACACTATAGTACAGGTGTTCTTGACAACACTATAATACAGGTGTTCTTGACAACACTATAATACAGCTGTTCTTTACAACACTATAATACAGGTGTTCTTTACAACACTATAATACAGGTGTTCTTGACAACACTATAGTACAGGTGTTCTTTACAACACTATAATACAGGTGTTCTTGACAACACTATAATACAGGTGTTCTTGACAACACTATAATACAGGTGTTCTTTACAACACTATAATACAGCTGTTCTTTACAACACTATAATACAGCTGTTCTTGACAACACTATAATACAGATGTTTTTTACAACACTATAGTACAGGTGTTTTTGACAACACTATAGTACAGGTGTTCTTGACAACACTATAATACAGCTGTTCTTGACAACACTATAATACAGCTGTTCTTGACAACACTATAGTACAGGTGTTCTTTACAACACTATAATACAGCTGTTCTTGACAACACTATAGTACAGGGGTTCTTGACAACACTATAATACAGCTGTTCTTGACAACAACATAATACAAATGTTCTTGACAACACTATAATACAGCTGTTCTTGACAACAACATAATACAGGTGTTCTTTACAACACTATAATACAGGTGTTCTTGACAACACTATAATACAGCTGTTCTTGACAACACTATAATACAGATGTTCTTGACAACACTATAATACAGATGTTCTTGACAACACTATAATACAGGTGTTCTTTACAACACTATAATACAGGTGTTCTTGACAACACTATAATACAGCTGTTCTTGACAACACTATAATACAGATGTTTTTTACAACACTATAGTACAGGTGTTCTTGACAACACTATAGTACAGGTGTTCTTGACAACACTATAATACAGCTGTTCTTGACAACACTATAGTACAGGTGTTCTTGACAACACTATAATACAGGTGTTCTTGACTAAACTATAATACAGGTGTTCTTGACAACACTATAATACAGGTGTTCTTTACAACACTATAGTACAGGTGTTCTTTACAACACTATAATACAGCTGTTCTTGACAACACTATGGTACAGGGGTTCTTGACAACACTATAATACAGCTGTTCTTGAGAACAACATAATACAGATGTTCTTGACAACACTATAATACAGCTGTTCTTGACAACAACATAATACAGATGTTCTTGACAACACTATAATACAGGTGTTCTTGACAACACTATAATACAGATGTTCTTTACAACACTATAATACAGCTGTTCTTTACAACACTATAATAGAGCTGTTCTTTACAACACTATAATACAGGTGTTCTTGACAACACTATAATACAGGTGTTCTTGACAACACTATAAAACAGATGTTCTTTACAACACTATAATACAGCTGTTCTTTACAACACTATAATACAGCTGTTCTTGACAACACTATAGTACAGGTGTTCTTGACAACACCATAATACAGGTGTTCTTTACAACACTATAATACAGATGTTCTTTACAACACTATAATACAGCTGTTCTTTACAACACTATAATACAGGTGTTCTTGACAACACTATCATACAGATGTTCTTGACAACACTATAATACAGGTGTTCTTTACAACACTATAATACAGCTGTTCTTGACAACACTATAATACAGGTGTTCTTTACAACACTATAATACAGGTGTTCTTTACAACACTATAATACAGGTGTTCTTGACAACACTATAATACAACTGTTCTTTACAACAATATAATACAGGTGTTCTTTACAACACTATAATACAGGTGTTCTTGACAACACTGTAATACAGATGTTCTTTACAACACTATAATAGAGCTGTTCTTTACAACACTATAATACAGGTGTTCTTTACAACACTATAATAGAGCTGTTCTTTACAACACTATAATACAGGTGTTCTTGACAACACTATAATACAGGTGTTCTTGACAACACTATAATACAGATGTTCTTGACAACACTATAATACAGATGTTCTTTACAACACTATAATACAGATGTTCTTGACAACACTATAATACAGGTGTTCTTGACAACACTATAATACAGGTGTTCTTGACAACACTATAATACAGATGTTCTTGACAACACTATAATACAGATGTTCTTGACAACACTATAATACAGATGTTCTTTACAACACTATAATACAGATGTTCTTGACAACACTATAATACAGGTGTTCTTGACAACACTATAATACAGGTGTTCTTTACAACACTATAATACAGATGTTCTTTACAACACTATAATACAGGTGTTCTTGACAACACTATAATACAGCTGTTCTTTACAACACTATAATACAGGTGTTCTTGACAACACTATAATACAGCTGTTCTTGACAACACTATAGTACAGGTGTTCTTTACAACACTATAATACAGGTGTTCTTGACAACACTATAATACAGCTGTTCTTTACAACACTATAATACAGCTGTTCTTTACAACACTATAATACAGGTGTTCTTGAGAACACTATAATACAGGTGTTCTTTACAACACTATAATACAGCTGTTCTTTACAACACTATAATACAGCTGTTCTTGACAACACTATAATACAGATGTTTTTTACAACACCATAGTACAGGTGTTCTTGACAACACTATAGTACAGGTGTTCTTGACAACACTATAATCAAGCTGTTCTTGACAACACTATAGTACAGGTGTTCTTGACAACACTATAATACAGGTGTTCTTGACAACACTATAATACAGGTGTTCTTGACAACACTATAATACAGGTGTTCTTTACAACACTATAGTACAGGTGTTCTTTACAACACTATAATACAGCTGTTCTTGACAACACTATAGTACAGGGGTTCTTGACAACACTATAATACAGCTGTTCTTGACAACAACATAATACAGATGTTCTTGACAACACTATAATACAGCTGTTCTTGACAACAACATAATACAGGTGTTCTTTACAACACTATAATACAGGTGTTCTTGACAACACTATAATACAGCTGTTCTTGACAACACTATAATACAGATGTTCTTGACAACACTATAATACAGATGTTCTTGACAACACTATAATACAGGTGTTCTTTACAACACTATAATACAGGTGTTCTTGACAACACTATAATACAGCTGTTCTTGACAACATTATAATACAGATGTTTTTTACAACACTATAGTACAGGTGTTCTTGACAACACTATAGTACAGGTGTTCTTGACAACACTATAATACAGCTGTTCTTGACAACACTATAGTACAGCTGTTCATGACAACACTATAATACAGGTGTTCTTGACAACACTATAATACAGGTGTTCTTGACAACACTATAATACAGGTGTTCTTTACAACACTATAGTACAGGTGTTCTTTACAACACTATAATACAGCTGTTCTTGACAACACTATAGTACAGGGGTTCTTGACAACACTATAATACAGCTGTTCTTGACAACAACATAATACAGATGTTCTTGACAACACTATAATACAGCTGTTCTTGACAACAACATAATACAGATGTTCTTGACAACACTATAGTACAGGGGTTCTTGACAACACTATAATGCAGGTGTTCTTGACAACACTATAGTACAGGTGTTCTTGACAACACTATAATACAGCTGTTCTTGACAACACTATAGTACAGGTGTTCTTGAAAACACTATAGTACAGGTGTTCTTGACAACACTATAGTACAGGTGTTCTTGACAACACTATAATACAGGTGTTCTTGACAACACTATAATACAGCTGTTCTTGACAACACTATAGTACAGGTGTTCTTGACAACATTATAGTACAGGTGTTCTTGACAACACTATAATACAGGTGTTCTTGACAACACTATAATACAGATGTTCTTGACAACACTATAGTACAGGTGTTCTTGACAACACTATAATACAGATGTTCTTGACAACACTATAGTACAGGTGTTCTTGACAACACTATAATACAGGTGTTCTTGACAACACTATAATACAGGTGTTCTTGACAACACTATAGTACAGGTGTGCTTGACAACACTATAATACAGCTGTTCTTGACAACACTATAATACAGATGTTCTTGACAACACTATAATGCAGGTGTTCTTGACAACACTATAGTACAGGTGTTCTTGACAACACTATAATACAGGTGTTCTTGACAACACTATAGTACAGGTGTTCTTGACAACACTATAGTACAGGTGTGCTTGACAACACTATAATACAGCTGTTCTTGACAACACTATAATACAGATTTTCTTGACAACACTATAATACAGATGTTCTTGACAAAACTATAGTACAGGTGTTATTGACAACACTATACTACAGCTGTTCTTGACAACGCTATAATACAGGTGTTCTTGACAACACTATAGTACAGGTGTTCTTGACAACACTATAATACAGGTGTTCTTGACAACACTATAATACAGGTGTTCTTGACAACACTATAGTACATGTGTGCTTGACAACACTATAATACAGGTGTTCTTGACAACACTATAGTACAGGTGTTCTTGACAACACTATAATACAGCTGTTCTTGACAACACTATAATACAGGTGTTCTTGACAACACTATAGTACAGGTGTTCTTGACAACACTATAATACAGGTGTTCTTGACAACACTATAATACAGGTGTTCTTGACAACACTATAGTACAGGTGTGCTTGACAACACTATAATACAGGTGTTCTTGACAACACTATAGTACAGGTGTTCTTTACAACACTATAATACAGCTGTTCTTGACAACACTATAATACAGGTATTCTTGACAACACTATAAAACAGGTGTTCTTGACAACACTATAGTACAGGTGTTCTTGACAACACTATAGTACAGGTGTTCTTGACAACACTATAATACAGCTGTTCTTGACAATACTATAATACAGCTGTTCTTGACAACACTATAGTACAGGTGTTCTTGACAACACTATTGTACAGGTGTTCTTGACAACACTATAATACAGGTGTTCTTGACAACACTATAGTACAGGTGTTCTTGACAACACTATAATACAGATGTTCTTGACAACACTATAGTACAGGTGTTCTTGACAACACTATAATACAGGTGTTCTTGACAACACTATAATACAGGTGTTCTTGACAACACTATAGTACAGGTGTTCTTGACAACACTATAATGCAGGTGTTCTTGACAACACTATAACACAGGTGTTCTTGACAACACTATAATACAGGTGTTCTTGACAACACTATAATACAGGTGTTCTTGACAACACTATAATACAGATGTTCTTGACAACACTATAGTACAGGTGTTCTTGACAACACTATAGTACAGGTGATCTTGACAACACTATAATACAGCTGTTCTTGACAACAATATAGTACAGGTGTTCTTGACAACACTATAATACAGGTGTTTTTGACAACACTATAATACAGCTGTTCTTGACAACACTATAGTACAGGTGTTCTTGACAACACTATAATACAGATGTTCTTGACAACACTATAACACAGATGTTCTTGACAACAATATAATACAGGTGTTCTTGACAACACTATAATACAGATGTTCTTGACAACACTATAGTACAGGTGTTCTTGACAACGCTATAATACAGCTGTTCTTGACAACAATATAATACAGGTGTTCTTGACAACAACATAATACAGGTGTTCTTGACAACACTATAATACAGATGTTCTTGATAACAATATAGTACAGGTGTTCTTGACAACACTATAATACAGCTGTTCTTGACAACAATATAATACAGGTGTTCTTGACAACACTATAGTACAGGTGTTCTTGACAACACTATAATACAGCTGTTCTTGACAACAACATAATACAGGTGTTCTTGACAACACTATAATACAGATGTTCTTGACAACAATATAATACAAGTGTTCTTGACAACACTATAGTACAGGTGTTCTTGACAACACTATAATACAGCTGTTCTTGACAACAACATAATACAGGTGTTCTTGACAACACTATAATACAGATGTTCTTGACAACAATATAATACAGGTGTTCTTGACAACACAATATATAGCACAATATTTCGTTTATTTACGTTAGTTGTGGTTGCTTGCGTATAGTGGTGTTCAACACATATTGTATTAGCTTTTTGTTTTGTTTTTCCACGTCTTGAATACCCTATGTTGCCAGTTTCTCTGGGCTGTCGTTTTTTGATGTTCTTTAACGGTTATTTTCTACTGATATTGCCTTACTTACATGGATGCAATTCAAGAATTTAAGTTCTCCATCACTTTTGATCATACAGTACACTACAGTACAGCTTCATATCAGAGTCTTCAGTATTTCTAAATGTAATGTTGTTTTTTTCTTTCGTACTTTTAAGACACCAACATTGCGTGAAGAATACAAAAAAGACTTTACTAACTATGAAATCGATTCAAATTAAATTCTCGTTAATAATTGTGTAAATTTGACGTAAAAGTAAGATTATTAAATGTAATAAGAGTACTGATATGTTTACTAACTAGTCCGCCTTCAGTCAAGATCAACTAGGTTCATTTTGCCTGAAGTAGCAACGTTCATTTATAATAATTTACATAGTTAGGCGCTCAACATCCGAAAAAGTTCGATAAGAACGAAATTAAATTTATTACACTGGATATATGAGAAGCATTTTAAGTAATAAATATGTAATATTGCTACTTTTGAAAGCTAATTATGCTTTGAGCTTTCACAAATTGTATTACTGCTACATCATATATGAGTTTTATTCTTCATTGTTTTCTTCTAATGAATCTAGAATTACATTTGGAGACATATAATTGACAGAACGTCGGACTTAATCGACAGTTGATGGTTTTATTTGTTATTTGTACTGATCCCTCGGGAAGAAAAGAGATATTTGATAAATTTTCTTGAGAAAATAATCACAAATTATATCAACATGTTATGAATGAACGACTGACATATTATTTGCATCTATCCTACATTTTGTTTTTGTTGTTTCTTTAGTATATCGGTGCAAATTGTAGACATTTTAAATCATTTCTGTGCACTTAATATTTTGATGTTTTCATGCTCCTAAGCTGGTTTTTCTCTATTGAGAAACATAATGTTTTCCTGGAAATTTAAGTCTCAGTTAAGTTGAAATTGTTAAATTCGCTTAACTAAACCAAACAACATCATGTTATATTTTTAAACTGTCGACAATGAAGTCTATCTTTAAACTGTCGACCATGAAGTCTATGTTGTATGTCATTTTATTGTTGTGATAGGTTGTTAACAAATTGACAAATTCAAAGTTGACATATAATTGTATATGACATTTTATATATACATGTTATTGTTGTGATATGTTGTTGACAAAGTCAAAGTTGACATATAATTGTATATGACATTTTATATATACATTTCATTGTTGTGATAGGTTGTTGACAAATTGACAAATTCAAAGTTGACATATAATTGTATATGACATTTTATATATACATTTTATTGTTGTGATAGGTTGTTGACAAATTGACAAATTCAAAGTTGACATATAATTGTATATGACATTTTATATATACATTTTATTGCTGTGATAGGTTGTTGACAAATTGACAAAGTCAAAGTTGACATATAATTGTATATGACATTTTATATATACATGTTATTGTTGTGATAGGTTGTTGACAAATTGACAAATTCAAAGTTGACATATAATTTTATATGACATTTTATATATACATTTCCACACATTACTTTGGTTTTCTTTGCTTGTTGTAGAAAATGCCGCCATACTGTTTGAAATGCTTCCGTGATTGAGCTGTAAAGCACTTAACAGACAGCGTTGTAATAGACTATACCGTTTTCTGTCAGAGTTATACGACCTGTCTAACAAATGGCCATTCCTACTGTCTAAATGACAATTTACACCAAAATACAAACTGGAAGTGTTATCGAAATACTTGTAACGGCTTTCTGTTTAATTAAAGGGGGATATTGGCAATACAACGCAATAATCAATTACCTTTAATTATTCTCTTCTCACAAAGTCAGATTGAATTGTCAATCACTGGAAAAAGATGCAGGGAAAATCTCAATTACAGATACCATATCTTGTAATGGCAAAAGTTGAAATGTTTGAAACGAAGATTCAATTTGACCAAGCAAAGATAAGCAAGTTAAACAACCATACAGTAAGATTAATGTGTTCAATCTTATCTGACATCGTGATAGCGATGCAATATTGTATGTAATAATGGCGCCAAAAGTGATGACTTCCTGTGTGCAATGATCCTGTACTGTCAAATGTTCTTCTGATAAATTTATAAATTGTCGTCTGTGTGCCCATGGATCATCGGGGTATAAAATAGGACGTAGTGTTTCCAATCAGCATAACAACTCTTCCGACAGGGAAATACTATAATTGTGTGGAGCGAATCAATTTCCCACATGTTCCATAGGACGGGCTGTACTTGAATGTATGGGAAATGTAGCGCTCATTACAACTTGTAGCTGCAAAAGAACAATAGCTTGTTATAGGTCGTCGTTGTAAGGCAACATTATCCGCCCGTATGCTATATATACCTTTGTGTGTCCGTGCCAATCTAAGTTTCAACCCAACAGTTGATTTGACAGCCATTGCTATACAGTTATTTAAAATGTAAATAACAACTCTTCATTATGACATTGTATTACACCTTTGATAATGTTTTCTATTTATTTGATTAGATTCGTGGACATTGAGAAGATTGATATAATAACATTGATAATATCTATATTACAATGTTGCCATGACAATGACAAAGTTTTCTCTACTATTTCTGTTTGTAGTGAATGGTTAGTTGGTTACTATGACAATGCCACTCTTTTCTCTACTATTACTGTTTGTAGTGAATGGTTAGTTGGTTACCATGACAATGACAAAGTGTTCTCTACTATTACTGTTTGTAGTGAATAGTTAGTTGGTTTCCATGACAATGACAAAGTTTTCTCTACTATTACTGTTTGTAGTGAATGGTTAGTTGGTTACCATGTCGATGACAAAGTTTTCTCTACTATTACTGTTTGTAGTGAATGGTTAGTTGGTTACCATGTCGATGACAAAGTTTTCTCTACTATTATTGTTTGTAGTGAATGGTTAGTTGGTTTCCATGACAATGACAAAGTTTTCTCTACTATTACTGTTTGTAGTGAATGGTTAGTTGGTTACCATGTCGATGACAAAGTTTTCTCTACTATTACTGTTTGTAGTGAATGGTTAGTTGGTTACCATGACAATGACAATGTTTTCTCTACTATTACTGTTTGTAGTGAATAGTTAGTTGGTTACCATGACAATGACAAAGTTTTCTCTACTATTACTGTTCGTAGTGAATGGTTAGTTGGTTATCATGACAATGACAAAGATTTCTCTACTATTACTGTTTGTAGTGAATGGTTAGTTGGTTACCATGACAATGACAAAGTTTTCTCTACTATTGCTGTTTGTAGTGAATGGTTAGTTGGTTACCATGACAATGACAAAGATTTCTCTACTATTACTGTTTGTAGTGAATGGTTAGTTGGTTACCATGACGATGACAAAGTTTTCTCTACTATTACTGTTTGTAGTGAATGGTTAGTTGGTAACCATGACGATGACAAAGTTTTCTCTACTATTACTGTTTGTAGTGAATGGTTAGTTGGTTCCCATGACAATGACAAAGTTTTCTCTATTATTACTGTTTGTAGTGAATGGTTAGTTAGTTACCATGACGATGACAAAGTTTTCTCTACTATTACTGTTTGTAGTGATTGGTTAGTTGGTTACCATGACAATGACAAATTTTCTCTACTATTACTGTTTGTAGTGAATGGTTAGTTGGTTATCATGGCGATGACAAAGTTTTCTCTACTATTACTGTTTGTAGTGAATGGTTAGTTGGTTACCATGACAATGACAAAGTTTTCTCTACTATTACTGTTTGTAGTGAATGGTTAGTTGGTTATCATGGCGATGACAAAGTTTTCTCTACTATTACTGTTTGTTGTGAATGGTTAGTTGTTTCCATGACAATGACAAAGTTTTCTCTACTGTTACTGTTTGTAGTGAATGGTTAGTTGGTTACCATGACAATGACAAAGTTTTATCTACTATTACTGTTTGTAGTGAATGGTTAGTTGGTTACCATGACGATGGCAACGTTTTCTCTACTATTACTGTTTGTAGTGAATGGTTAGTTGGTTACCATGACAATGACAAAGTTTTCTCAACTATTACTGTTTATAGTGAATGGCTAGTTGGTTACCATGACAATGACAAAGTGTTCTCTACTATTACTGTTTGTAGTCAATGGTTGGTTGGTTACCATGACAATGACAATGTTTTCTCTACTATTACTGTTTGTAGTGAATGGTTAGTTGGTTACCATGACAATGACAAAGTTTTCTCTACTATTACTGTTTGTAGTGAATAGTTAGTTGGTTTCCATGACAATGACAAAGTTTTCTCTACTATTACTGTTCGTAGTGAATGGTTAGTTGGTTATCATGACAATGACAAAGTTTTCTCTACTATTACTGTTCGTAGTGAATGGTTAGTTGGTTACCATGACAATGACAAAGTTTTCTCTACTATTACTGTTTGTAGTGAATGGTTAGTTGGTTACCATGACGATGACAAAGTTTTCTCTACTATTACTGTTTGTAGTGAATGGTTAGTTGGTTATCATGATAATGATAAAGTTGTCTCTACTATTACTGTTTGTAGTGAATGGTTAGTTGGTTACCATGACAATGACAAAGTTTTCTCTACTATTACTGTTTGTAGTGAATGGTTAGTTGGCTACCATGACAATGACAAAGTTTTCTCTACTATTTCTGTTTGTAGTGAATGGTTAGTTGGTTACCATGACAATGACACAGTTTTCTCTACTATTACTGTTTGTAGTGAATGGTGGGTTGGTTACCATGACGATGACAAAGTTTTCTCTACTATTACTGTTTGTAGTGGATGGTTAGTTGGTTGCCATGACAATGACAAAGTTTTCTCTACTATTACTGTTTATAGTGAATGGTTAGTTGTTTCCATGACAATGACAAAGTTTTCTCTACTATTACTGTTTGTAGTGAATGGTTAGTTGGTTTCCATGACAATGACAAAGTTTTCTCTACTATTACTGTTTGTAGTGAATGGTTAGTTGGTTACCATGACAATGACAAAGTTTTCTCTACTATTACTGTTCGTAGTGAATGGTTAGTTGGTTATCATGACAATGACAAAGTGTTCTCTACTATTACTGTTTGTAGTAAATGGTTAGTTGGTTTCCATGACAATGACAAAGTTTTCTCTACTATTACTGTTTGTAGTGAATGGTTAGTTGGTTACCATGACGATGACAAAGTTTTCTCTACTATTACTGTTTGTAGTGAATGGTTAGTTGGTTACCATGACGATGACAAAGTTTTCTCTACTAATACTGTTTGTAGTGAATGGTTAGTTGGTTACCATGACGATGGCTAAGTTTTCTCTACTATTACTGTTTGTAGTGAATGGTTAGTTGGTTATCATGATAATGATAAAGTTGTCTCTACTATTACTGTTTGTAGTGAATGGTTAGTTGGTTACCATGACAATGACAAAGTTTTCTCTACTATTACTGTTTGTAGTGAATGATTAGTTGGCTACCATGACAATGACAAAGTTTTCTCTACTATTTCTGTTTGTAGTGAATGGTTAGTTGGTTACCATGACAATGACACAGTTTTCTCTACTATTACTGTTTGTAGTGAATGGTGGGTTGGTTACCATGACGATGACAAAGTTTTCTCTACTATTACTGTTTGTAGTGGATGGTTAGTTGGTTGCCATGACAATGACAAAGTTTTCTCTACTATTACTGTTTGTAGTGAATGGTTAGTTGGTTACCATGACAATGACACAGTTTTCTCTACTATTACTGTTTGTAGTGAATGGTTAGTTGGTTACCGTGACGATGACAAAGTTATTCTCTACTATTACTGTTTGTAGTGAATGGTTAGTTGGTTACCATGACGATGACAAAGTATTCTCTACTATTACTGTTTGTAGTGAATGGTTAGTTGGTTACCATGACGATGATAAAGTTTTTTCTACTATTACTGTTTGTAGTGAATGGTTAGTTGGTTACCATGACGATGACAAAGTATTCTCTACTATTACTGTTTGTAGTGAATGGTTAGTTGGTTACCATGACAATGACACAGTTTTCTCTACTATTACTGTTTGTAGTGAATGGTTAGTTGGCTACCATGACGATGACAAAGTTTTCTCTACTATTACTGTTTGTAGTGAATGGTTGGTTGGTTACCATGACGATGGCTACGTTTTCTCTACTATTACTGTTTGTAGTGAATGGTTAGTTGGTTACCATGACGATGACAAGGTTTTCTCTACTATTATTGTTTGTAGTGAATGGTTAGTTGGTTACCATGACAATGACAAAGTTTTCTCTACTATTACTGTTTGTAGTGAATGGTTAGTTGGTTTCCAACGTAGCTTCAGTATATCTTTGATTCCTTTACAGATAGGGGCCCGGGTGGCTCAATGAGTGAGGTCGTTGGATCTAGCAGCTAATTCAAGCCTATCACCAATACGGCGTGGATTCGCGCCCAGTTTTGTAAATAACAAAAAGGGTGAACTCGACTCACAAGTGATAAAGTTTACCAGTTGCTTGCCCAGCATCGGTGGTACTCTCCGGGTACTCCGGCTTCCTCCACCACTAAAACTGGTCGCCATGATATAGCTGAAATATTGCTGAAAGTGGCGTTAAACACTAAAATTCTAAATTAAAATTAAAATTCCTTTACAGAAAGGTGTTCCTAACAATGACAAGAAGTAGGCTAATGTACCAAAGGCCCCTAGTAGTTATAAGTTGAATCATCACTTCGACATGTTAATGGTGGGCACCATGACTAAATGTGACTGATGACAACGTATATGCTATATTTGTGACTGATGACAACGTATATGTTCTAGTGACTGATGACAACGTATATGTTCTATTTAATGGTGGGCACCATGACTACATGTGACTGATGACAACGTATATGTTCTATTTATTGGTGGGCGCCATGACTAAATGTGACTGATGACAACGTATATGTTCTAGTGACTGGTGACAACGTATATGTTCTATTTAATGGTGGGCGCCATGACTACATGTGACTGATGACAACGTATATGTTCTAGTGACTGATGATAACGTATATGTTCTATTTAATGGTGGGCGCCATGACTAAATGTGACTGATGACAACGTATATGTTCTAGTGACTAATGTCAACGTATATGTTCTATTTAATGGTGGGCGCCATGACTACATGTGACTGATGACAACGTGTATGTTCTATTTATGTTAGTCACAATCCCATCAATCTTCCTCGCCTTTTCACTGAATATTGATGGTATATAACTAGCAGCGGATATTCACCATTAGTAAAGCGATATGGCGCACTAATTGAAATGGAATTGCATAGACTGTTATGGACACATGTGTTCTCCATGTGGTCATATTGGGATTCGTGTTCCTCAATGTGTTTTCCATGGGGTCATATTGGGATTCGTGTTCCTCAATGTGTTCTCCATAGGGTCATATTGGGATTCGTGTTCCTCAATGTGATCTCCATAGGGTCATATTGGGATTCGTGTTCCTCAATGTGTTCTCCATGAGGTCATATTGGGTTTCGTGTTCCTCAGTGTGTTTGTGTACCATTGTGTGTTTTTTCGACGCTTGATATCTTCATGTTTCAGCTATATCACGACTACCTGACTTAATGGTCAGGAAAACCACGAAAGGTTTTAGCGTACTACAATGTAACCTCTGGGCATGGGTAAGTGTCTGGAAACTTATCAGCATGTTTGTAACTAGATTAACACGACGAATGCCACTAGTGGAACTGTTTACCCTTCCGGAGCACATGGGTTCACCCCAAGTTGTAATGGGGTTCGTGTTACTTGACCTTTAGTTGTATGTGTATGTTTGGTAGATCTTAGTTTGTCCTGTTGTACTTTTTCTTTTGTCATTGTGTTGTCTGCTCCTCTTATTGCGATTCCTCTTTGGTATCTTCAAACTCTTCTTACACTTGATCAGATTAAATCTCTTCTTACACTTGATCAGATTAAATCTCTTCTTACACTTGATCAGATTAAATCTCTTCTTACACTTTGATCAGATTAAATCTCTTCTTACACTTGATCAGATTAAATCTCTTCTTACACTTGATCAGATTAAATTTCTTCTTACACTTTGATCAGATTATATCTATCTGTTTCTACTGTAACATTCAACCACATTGCAATATAATAGATCGCTTATATACAATATAAAATGTTCCATGGATCACAAAACAGATAAGATACAAATTACGACTGATGAGAATAATATTTCATGTATCTAATACGTCTTTAAATAATTGTAGTTGACGGCAGCTAGACTAAGGAAAATACATTATAATATTGTTAGATCAAACTGATAAGAAATAAAGGCATTTCTTCGTTCAAATCAGATTATTTTCTTTACGTTATATAATTAAGAACATGCTGTTTCAGTACACATGTACAAGATATGATTATAAAGGACAAAGATGATAATGTCCATGTATTCTATAGGTGTAAATGACTTTCATTTGGAGCCTTTGAACCGTAATGAGACCGGGAGGTTTGGCGCTTTAATATCTGATTAAACCCACCATTTCGTTAGAAATGCCTGTACCAAGTCAGGGTCATTACGGTTTTCAGTTTTCCGGTTGTTGACTGATTTTGTCTGTTTAAATAATTATGAGTTTTGACTTTCCCTTTGGAAGATTGCTCGGAGTTCGGTAATTTTGTTATTACCCTTATTCACTACGAGATTATGATAGGGCCCATTGAACTAATATAACACCGCCAGTTTTTATTTAAATACTTGTACCATGACAGGAAAGTCAGCACTCGTGTTTGTGGGTAAGGGGTATCAATTTTACACTTTTCTACGGTTTTGATATTTGATTTTGGAATTTTTCCGAAAGTGTGGAATTTTTTAATTTTTAATTTTATATGATTGGAATAAATAAGTAATTTATTTAAAAATCTTCAACAGCATACCTATATAGCTGTAATACATATCATTTACTCAAGGTACGATTATACCATGACCATCAACCATCAAGACATCAACATATCTTTTCCTAATACACGCCTACTTATAATACTTTAGGTACTATTATACCATGACCATCAAATATCAAGTCATCAACATATCTTTTCCTAATACACGTCTATTTATAATACTTAAGGTACTATTATACCATGACCATCAACTATCAAGACATCAACATATCTTTTCCTAATACACGTCTATTTATAATACCCAAGGTACAATTATACCATGACCATCAACTATCAAGACATCAATATATCATTTCCTAATACACGTCTATTTATAATACTCAAGGTACGATTATACCATGACCATCAACTATCAAGACATCAATATATCATTTCCTAATACACGCCTACTTATAATACTTAAGGTACTATTATACCATGACCATCAAATATCAAGACATCAACATATCTTTTCCTAATACACGTCTATTTATAATACTTAAGGTACTATTATACCATGACCATCAACTATCAAGACATCAACATATCTTTTCCTAATACACGTCTATTTATAATACCCAAGGTACAATTATACCATGACCATCAACTATCAAGACATCAATATATCATTTCCTAATACACGTCTATTTATAATACTCAAGGTACGATTATACCATGACCATCAACTATCAAGACATCAATATATCATTTCCTAATACACGTCTACTTATTATACTTAAGGTACGATTATACCATGACCATCAACTATCAAGACATCAATATATCATTTCCTAATACACGTCTACTTATAATACTTAAGGTACGATTATACCATGACCATACATTATCAAGTCAGTAATATATCATTTCCTAATACACGTCTATTTATAATACTTAAGGTACTATTATACCATGACCATCAATTATCAAGACATCAACATATCTTTTCCTAATATACGTCTATTTATAATACTCAAGGTACGAATATACCATGACCATCAAATATCAAGACATCAATATATCATTTCTTAATACACGTCTACTTATAATAACTTCAGGCGTCTAGCTTAGCAGATTAAGCGTCCTTGTTTTACATCAATTACACTTCCAAATGGGCAACAAGTAAAAAATAAATTAAAAGCTTACTCATATGGCTAAACATTCCACCCAGAAAATAAACGTAACATGTACTTTACAAAATACACAGTTAATTCATAATCGATACATGATAATTATGAAGGTACATGTATCACTGTATATACTAGTCCGAGATTCCTCTGTCGTTTAACGGCTTTTATAAAGTTGCTGTAGCCGTTCAACGTCAGAGCGTGATACATACGGAAAACAGCGGATTTGCTTCTCCAACTCTGGGTCAGCACATTTCCACGTTTCGTGGCTATCGGATTTTATTTTCTATCAGAAACCCTTATATAAATCGCTTCACCAATCATTTTTTCTATTCATTCATAAACATCTTACCCTCAGAAAGTGGTGTTACACTCCATTACAGCACGATTTTGCCTTAGAACCTATGATTTCGACATTTGTCTTCCATTTTTCAAACATTTGTCACGTGACTACGAGAAAACTACGATTACCGCAATGTATCATGGGAGATGATTTGCATATAAACAAACAAACAAATATTTTTATTGCCAATCATAGGTGTCTGTTAAGGCAGAACAATTAACATAAAATTTAATACAGTTGATTATATTGATTGGTAATGATTTTAACAGCAAATTTAGTGAATTACAGATAACCATAAAAAAAAAAAATGTTGTAGTACCTTGTCCAAAAAGGGGGAACGTAACACATGCTCTTTCCGAAGCCCGTTGGTAACACTCTGCCATTGAATTCTGTATTATTTCCTTCTGCTCTGCTTTGATCTGTAGATGGACTGTTTGTCCTGCAGAATACGCTTAAATGTGTCGTCTTCCATGTGATTTGAATGTTGTTTACGTATGCAAATAATGCTCCAAATAATTTGGCACGCTGCATTAATTAGCTCCCATCATGCAATGTGTTGCTGTCATCATTCAGTTAGTATCGCGAGATCACGTGTGTAGATTCGAAAATGGAAGTCAAATGGCGGAATCCGATAGCCACGAAACGTGGAAATGTGCCGATCCAGAGCTGGAGAGGCAAACCCGCTGTAATCCGTATATATCACGCTCTGACGTTGAACGGCTACAGCAACTTTATAAAAGCCGTTAAACGACAGAGGAATCTCGGACTACGTATATACCTTCTATATTTAACGTCTTCAGTGGTGCCCAAGCTTACAATTTTTTAAAGTAAATAAATATAGAAGAACCGATATAAAAACAGAATTGTAAAAGAGTAAATACCCAGATGTATACGTTATCACCACCCTAGGTATAGATAGAGTATTAGTAGTGTAAATGTTGAGAAATAACATGCAGTGCATACGTCATACGGTGATATGTTTGTGAATGATTGTCTATGACGTCTACGCCACTTCTATTTTCTATTACCTAGTCTGTTTCTATGTAAATTCTAATGACTTTTCATCAGGGTTTATATTTGCATCCTTTCTTCTAATGTGTATTAACATGCATTTGAATATTATCTATATTGTAAAGGTGTCAAGAAGGATTCAGTTTAGTCTTGTTGTCGATATGACCTTATATCTATATTGTATTATATTTACTTTTGATGATGTCCCTTCTAAACAAGGAAAGGATTATGATAAGATTTTATGATATGTATATATTATCTGGATGTGAATTGAAAGATACCGAAAATATTAGCCTGCCGAGCCAGAATATGAAGTTTGGTGGCGAGTATTTTCGCTGGAAAAATCACATGATTCAAAATACGCTTCCTCAAAACATAGTTCATAAGTAGTTTGCAAATATACCATTCATTTTTTACAGATTTATATAATTGTTAAGATTGTTGAATTTTCCTTTAATGGTGATATTCATTGTTTTTTTTATCACAAACATCAAATTCGGCATTTCACCGGTTTTGTTTACCAATGCCGTTCCGTTTTAAAAAGCATAAAGGTCACGACCTCGCTTATGACATAACAATTATGACATCTCAGCAGAGGTTATCAAGAATTGTGACAAGTACATTTTCATAGGACGATGTTTGTTGATATTGCTGACACGACAGTTCCTAATTTAATATATATTTAAAAAATAAAATATTAACTAGTTAATGGTGTTGCTGAATTTTATTTACTTTATCGTTTAAATGTTGGGAGAATTTGGTGATAACTCCTGCTTACTGTTGATAAGTACAGCTCAGCTCACGCGAACTTTGATGCGAGTTTTGCTTATGGAGTCAGCAGGTAGATATAACGGGAGGGAAGGATGATAACACATAAATATATGCATCGAAGTTACATAACGGCATACACCACAGTAGACAATAAACATGCAATATATCGACAAATACAGAAAGCAGCATCGGTGGTATAATGGTTAGCGTGTTCACATCGAGTGCGTTAGATCGTGGGTTCGGCACCCATCAGGGTCAAACAAGGTACTATACAATTGGTATTGGCTGCTACTTTGCTAAGCTACAGATTTAAGCAGTAAGACCAAAGGCTGCTTGGTTCGGAATCAGGATAATTTGTCCGAGTGGAGCGACATACCCTTGGACTCTCATTTCCGTAAGGTAAACATATAAAGATCCAGTTAAACGTGTTCGTCTATTTCAAAGAAAACATCAGCACCATTTCGTTGAATGTTAAAAGGTGACAAATTGCTCATTTTACGGTAAGCAGATATCACTCACTTATAAGTACAGATATAGATACGAAATAAACCATTTGCATTAATTTTCTTTTCATTAATGCCTCAATATCAATTGACATTGGGTTTTTTATACATAATTTGTCTAGTTTTAGATCAAGTATTTACATTGTATTAATCTTCCGCCATACATTCTGAAGTAGAACAAAGATTCACGAGTTCGCATTTAGTTGTTTTCTCGCAAGACAACACCAGATAAATTACGTCGATTTTCTTTTAATCTGTTGCTGTTCTCATCTCTGTTGGGGCGACAGTTTGACTGAAGAAATTCATTAATGTATTGTTAGACGAACTTTCTTGGGGAAAATAATGTTTATATCATCTAATGACATTATCGGCTTTCCGTCATTTCCTCGGTAAGGTTTCCACTCCGTCAAATTACTAGGCTTTACTGACATCAATCCTAGAATAATTCTATATACACTGAAGACGCATGCTGCATACTAATTTGATGAATGAACTTTAAGGTTAAAATTCACTTAGCAATCAATGCTGATAGACATTCATACATTGTACGGTGTGTGGATGATTTAACAGAAGAATGTGTAATTCAAAAAATAGAAACAAGGAAAGATACGATATGTTGCATTGTGGTTATCGAGCATCTGGGTGATCACCTGTTATTAGTGATTTTTCAGAGATCCATTTTTATTCACATAACATTTTATAGATATTGAGAAAATTCACGAGAACATAGGTCATGAATCGTGATTGACACCTCAGTTGGGGTGGGCGTTATATCAGATAGCTTCCCCAGAATCGTGATTGACACCTCAGTTGGGGTGGGCGTTATGTCAGATAGCTTCCACAGCCTATATGGTATTAAGATATTGAAACATAAAACTAACAATTACACACCTCCATTGACCTGAATGACAACAAGTAGGGAAAACAACAACAATGTTTTCATCAGATATGTTAAGTCCCCGAGGGTACCATCTGATGACGGACTATTATTCCCCGAGGGTACCATCTGATGATGGACTATTATTCCCCGAGGGTATCATCTGATGATGGACTATTATTCCCCGAGGGTACCATCTGATGATGGACTATTATTCCCCGAGGGTATCATCTGATGATGGACTATTATTCCCCGAGGGTATCACCTGATGACGGACTATTATTCCCCGAGGGTATCACCTGATGACGGACTATTATTCCCCGAGGGTATCATCTGAAGATGGACTATTAATTCCCGAGAGCATCACCTGATGATCGACTATTATTCCCCGAGGGTACCACTTGATGATGGACTATTATTCCCCGAGGGTATCACATGATGACGACTATTATTCCCCGAGGGTATCACCTGATGATAGACTATTATTCCCCGAGAGTATCACCTGATGACGGACTATTATTCCCCGAGGGTATCATCTGATGACGGAGTATTATTCCCCGTGGGTATCACCTGATGATCAACTATTATTCCCCGAGGATATCATCTGATGACGGACTATTAGTTCCTTAGGGTATCACCTGATGATGGACTATTATTCCCCGAGGGTATCACCTGATGACGGACTATTAGTTCCTTAGGGTATCATCTGATGACGGATTATTATTCCCCGAGGGTATCACTTGATGATGGACTATTATTCCCCGAGGGTATCACCTGATGGCGGACTATTAGTTCCTTAGGGTATCATCTGATAGCGGATTATTATTCCCCAAGGGTATCACCGGATGATGAACTATTATTCCTCGAGGGTATCACCTGATGACGGACTATTAGTTCCTTATGGTATCATCTGATGATGGACTATTATTCCCCGAGGGTATCACCTGATGATGGACTATTATTCCCTGAGGGTATCACCTGATGACGTACTATTAGTTCCTTAGGGTATCATCTGATGACGGACTATTATTCCCCGAGGGTATCACCTGATGATGAACTATTATTCCCCGAGGGTATCACCTGATGACAGACTATGAGTTCCTTAGGGTCTCATCTGATGACGATTATTATTCCCCGAGGGTATCACCTGATGATGGACTATTATTCCCCGAGGGTATCATCTGATGATGGACTATTATTCCCCGAGGGTATCATCTGATGACGGACTATTAGTCCCTTAGGGTATCATCTGATGATGGACTATTATTCCCCGAGAGTATCACCTGATGACGGACTATTATTCCCCGAGGGTATCACCTGATGACGGACTATGAGTTCCTTTGGGTCTCATCTGATGACGGATTATTATTCCCCGAGGGTATCACCTGATGATGGACTATTATTCTCCGAGGGTATCACCCGATGGCGGACTATTATTCTCCGAGGGTATCATCTGATGATCGACTATTAGTCCCTTAGGGTATCACCTGATGACGGATTATTATTCCACGAGGGTATCATCTGATGACGGACTATTATTCCCCGAGGGTATCACCGGATGATAGACTATTATTCCCCGGGGGCATCACCTGATGATGGACTATTATTCCCCGAGGATATCATCTGATGATGGACTATTAGTCCCTTAGGGTATCATCTGCCAGGTAGTCAGTGGTTTATTAAATATATTTATTACTATATAATGTAATCATTGTATATATTTATTACCATATAATGTAATTATTGTATGCTATATAATGTAATTATTGTATATAATGTAATCATTGTATATATTTATTACTTTATAATGTAATTATTGTATATAATGTAATCATTGTATATATTTATTACTTTATAATGTAATCTTTGTATATAATGTAATCATTGTATATATTTATTACTATATAATGTAATCTTTATATATAATGTAATGATTGTATATATTTATTACTGTATAATGTAATCATTGTATATATTTATTACTTTAGGATGTAATCATTGTATATATTTATTACTTTATAATGTAATCATTGTATATATTTATTACTATATAATGTAATCATTGTATATATTTATTACTATATAATGTAATCTTTGTATATAATGTAATCATTGTATATATTTATTACTTTATAATGTAATCATTGTATATATTTATTACTTTAGGATGTAATCATTGTATATATTTATTACTTTATAATGTATTCATTGTATATATTTATTACTTTATAATGTATTCATTGTATATATTTATTACTTTATAATGTAATCATTGTATATATTTATTACTTTATAATGTAATCATTGTATATATTTATTACTTTAGGATGTATTCATTGTATATATTTATTACTTTATAATGTATTCATTGTATATATTTATTACTTTAGGATGTAATCATTGTATATATTTATTACTTTAGGATGTAATCATTGTATATATTTATTACATTAGGATGTAATCATTGTAAATAAAATATAAGAAAACCTCGATGATTTTCAGGTTGTTTTTATTGTGTAATATTTGTTGTTTTTATTGTGTAATATTTGTTGTTTTTATTGTGTAATATTTGTTGTTTTTATTGTGTAATATTTGTTTGTAAGTTAAAATGTAAGTGTTTTTACAACAAATGAATAATCAACTGCAACCATTATTTAATGGTAGATGGTACCCAAGTTTAAATGAACAATTAGGAAATAACTGTATTGTATTTGAAAATTTCACGGCATCAATTGGAGATTTGATGGTCGGAAGTTGAGTTTACTGGCGACGCGTTAGCGAAGCCAGTAAACGGATATTTGCGACCATTAAATCGACAATTGATGACGTGAAATTCCTAATACAATACAGTTATCTCCATTCTAATGTAATCATGTGTAGGGTAGACATACATACATCATAATTGTATATTTCCGTATTATTGACAAGATGACATAAACGGTAATCAGCTAAGATTAAAAAACAAATAGTTCATGCTATTTCAACCGTGGAATTGGTGAAAATTACACCATTAAATCGACAATTGATGCCGTGAAATATTCAAATACAATTCAGTTATCTCCATTCAAATGTAATCATGTGTATTGCTACATAGTTGACAAGATGACGTAAGCGGCAATCGTCTAAAATATCCCATGATTTTCAACCGTGGAATTGATACCATGAAAATTACAGCATTGTCCAATCACAAACCAGGGATATTAAACAACTACATTAGAATTTGTGATTGAAAGTATGTAAATCAAATGTAATTTCAACTGCATAAACTCAAATGCAACAAATACAGGTAAAAACTTAGGTATAAACAACAAAATCTACACTCGTTTTGGCTGCTCTTTTAGTCATAGCAATTTAATAGGAAATACATTAACAAAACAAACATTTACAACGCGTTGAAGAGTAGAACTGAAATAGAAATACAGACAGTTATCACCTAACGGCTGCTCGGTATTCCATAGCAGCAATCTTAATTGACGATACATTCCGTCATTCCTCCTTCACAACAAGGTGCTGGGCAATCCGTAGCAGCATTCAATTCAAACTGAATTCAGACGAGTATTTGGAAATCATCGATATTGAAATATGCTCAGCACATCACATCCCTTTCAGCTATTTGACGACACCGTTAACCCATTTACATTGCTATGACGACATACGATTTCCTGCAAAAACATTCCACTGAAAGTATAGATGAAAAAAAAAAAATTATAATTAGAGTAAAGATTGGTTTGGGTTGGTTTTAAAGTTTTCTTCCATGTAATTAACTGGCACCTGCGGAATATAACCGATTGCTGTGCCTTTAAGTAAAACCTGACACGAGCAATTCGTGCATGAATGAAGTAAAGTAGGCCTATACGTCCTATAATATATGTACATGTAAAATTATATTTATTTTCACGCAATTAAAACGGACAGTCGTAGCCGTGATCGTATGGTAGTTGGATTTGCAACTACCTATGCGATCAGTGTCTATCACCACTGATGTTGTGAGTTCCAATCTCGATCAGGGAAGGAAGTACCACATTATGTGATAAAGTTTGTCAGTGACTTGCGACAGGTAAGTGGTTTTCTCTGGGTTCTCCGGTTTCCTCCAAAATATTAAACCGACCGCCACGATATAGCTGAAATATTGTTGAATGTAGCGCTAAACACCAGCAAACAAACAAACAAACAAACAGCATGCACTAAATGAATTTGATATTTACAGTTTCTATCCCCTCAGGTGATCTTAGCATCGCTATCCAGTTTATGTCCTTCGATTGTCTTGATCCTAACATCGCTATCCAGTTTATGCCCTTTGATTGTCTTGATCCTAGCATCGCTATCCAGTTTATGCCCTTTGATTGTCTTGATCCTAGCATCGCTATCCAGTTTATGTCCTTTGATTGTCTTGATCCTTCCATCGCTATCCAGTTTATGCTCTTTGATTGTCTTGATCCTAGCATAGCTATCCAGTTTATGCACTTTGATTGTCTTGATCCTAGCATCGCTATCCAGTTTATGCCCTTTGATTGTCTTGATCCTATCATCGCTATCCAGTTTATGTCCTTTGATTGTCTTGATCCTAGCATTGCTATCCAGCTTATGTCCTTTGATTGTCTTGATCCTAGCATCGCTATCCAGTTTATGCCCTTTGATTGTCTTGATCCTAGCATCGCTATCCAGTTTATGTCCTTTGATTGTCTAGATCCTAGCATCGCTATCCAGATTATTCCCTTTGATTGTCTTGATCCAAGCATCGCTATCCAGACTATGCCCTTTGATTGTCTTGATCCTAGCATCGCTATCCAGTTTATGCCCTTTGATTGTCTTGATCCTAGCATCGCTATCCAGTTGATGTCCTTTGATTGTCTTGATCCTAGCATCGCTATCCAGATTATTCCCTTTGATTGTCTTGATCCAAGCATCGCTATCCAGATTATGCCCTTTGATTGTCTTGATCCTAGCATTGTTATCTAGTTTATGTCCTTTGATTGTCTTGATCCTAGCATCGCTATTCAGTTTATGTCCTTTGATTGTCTTGATCCTAGCATCGCTATCCAGATTATGCCCTTTGATTGTCTTGATCCTAGCATCGCTATCCAGTTTATGCCCTTTGATTGTCTTGATCCTAGCATCGCCATCCAGTTTATGCCCTTTGATTGTCTTGATCCTAGCATCGCTATCCAGTTTATGCCCTTTGATTGTCTTGATCCTAGCATCGCTATCCAGTTTATGCCCTTTGATTGTCTTGATCCTAGCATCGCTATCCAGATTATGCCCTTTGATTGTCTTGATCCTAGCATCGCTATCCAGTGTATGCCCTTTGATTGTCTTGATCCTAGCATCGCTATCCAGATTATGCCTTTGATTGTCTTGATCCTAGCATCGCTATCCAGTTTATGTCTTTTGATTGTCTTGATCCTAGCATCTCTATCCAGATTATGCCTTTTGATTGTCTTGATCCTAGCATCACTATCCAATTTAGGCCCTTTGATTGTCTTGATTCTAGCATCGCTATACAGTTTATGTCCTCTGATTGTCTTGATCCTAGCATCGCTATCCAGATTATGCCCTTTGATTGTCTTGATCCTAGCTTCGCTATCCAGTTTATGCGCTTTGATTGTCCTGCTCTCAAAGACTTTATGAGATCAGTTTGAAGATATCAAATAGGCAATCAATATATGTCAATCAAAGAAGGACAGACAACATAATGGACAATAGTACAATCAATATATGTCAATCAAAGAAGGACAGACAACATAATGGACAATAGTACAATCAATATATGTCAATCAAAGAAAGACAGACAGCATAATGGACAATAGTACAATCAATATATGTCAATCAATGAAGGACAGACACATAATGGACAATAGTACAATCAATATATGTCAATCAAAGAAGGACAGACAACATAATGGACAATAGTACAATCAATATATGTCAATCAAAGAAGAACAGACAACATAATGAACAACAGTACAATCAATATATGTCAATCAAAGAAGGACAGACAACATAATGGACAATAGTACAATCAATATATGTCAATCAAAGAAGGACAGACAACATAATGAACAATAGTACAATCAATATATGTCAATCAAAGAAGGACAGACAACATACTGGACAATAGTACAATCAATATATGTCAATCAAAGAAGGACAGACAACATAATGGACAACAGTACAATCAATATATGTCAATCAAAGAAGGACAGACAACATAATGAACAACAGTACAATCAATATATGTCAATCAAAGAAGGACAGACAACATAATGGGCAATAGTACAATCAATATATGTCAATCAAAGAAGGACAGACAACATAATGGACAATAGTACAATCAATATATGTCAATCAAAGAAGGACAGACAACATAATGGACAATAGTACAATCAATATATGTCAATCAAAGAAGGACAGACAACATAATGGCAAAGAATGGACAATAGTATAAACAACGATCTACAAAACACAATACAAACAAATAAAAAAAGAGGAACATTAACCACCCAAAAAGCAGGGATGAACTAATGTGCTCCGGAAGGGCATACAGTTCCTACTTCACTAGTGGCACCTTCGTGTTAGTCTAGTTGCAAACCCTTTGATTAGTCATGAATAAAGAAATGATCAGGAAGTGCTTACGACAAGTCGAACATATCCTTTGTCATTTGTGACACAGATATTCCGTAACAGTTAACTAAGTCACGGTGACGACTGAGAAACTTTCAAAATGATAACAGCAGCAGCCCACTATCAAGGAAATCCTGATAGGACCCACAATCTCTGGAATATATGATCAACTGAGAGAGTATATACAGGTACTGCTGGAATGTTGCTACATAGTAATGGAAAGTTCACAATGTTGTTACATAGTAATGGAAAGTTCACAATGTTGCTACATAGTAATCGAAAGTTCACAATGTTGTTGCATAGTAATGGAAAGTTCACAATGTTGCTACATAGTAATGGAAAGTTCACAATGCTGCTACATATTAATGGAAAGTTCACAATGTTGCTACATAGTAATGGAAAGTTCACAATGTTGCTACATAGTAATGGAAAGTTCACAATGTTGTTGCATAGTAATGGAAAGTTCACAATGTTGTTACATAGTAATGTAAAGTTCACAATGTTGCTACATAGTAATGTAAAGTTCACAATGTTGTTGCATAGTAATGGAAAGTTCACAATGTTGTTACATAGTAATGGAAAGTTCACAATGTTGTTACATAGTAATGGAAAGTTCACAATGTTGTTACATAGTAATGGAAAGTTCACAATGTTGCTACATATTAATGGAAAGTTCACAATGTTGTTACATAGTAATGGAAAGTTCACAATGTTGCTACATATTAATGTAAAGTTCACAATGTTGATACATAGTAATGGAAAGTTCACAATGTTGTTACATAGTAATGGAAAGTTCACAATGTTGCTACATATTAATGTAAAGTTCACAATGTTGCTACATAGTAATGGAAAGTTCACAATGTTGCTACATAGTAATGGAAAGTTCACAATGTTGTTACATAGTAATGGAAAGTTCACAATGTTGCTACATATTAATGGAAAGTTCACAATGTTGCTACATAGTAATGGAAAGTTCACAATGTTGCTACATATTAATGGAACGTTCACAATGTTGTTACATAGTAATGGAAAGTTCACAATGTTGCTACATAGTAATGGAAAGTTCACAATGTTGTTACATAGTAATGGAAAGTTCACAATGTTGCTACATAGTAATGGAAAGTTCACAATGTTGCTACATAGTAATGGAAAGTTCACAATGTTGCTACATATTAATGGAAAGTTCACAATGTTGCTACATAGTAATGGA
The DNA here is from genome assembly GCA_963383655.1 of Bathymodiolus septemdierum. Classification (NCBI taxonomy): domain Eukaryota; kingdom Metazoa; phylum Mollusca; class Bivalvia; order Mytilida; family Modiolidae; genus Bathymodiolus; species Bathymodiolus septemdierum. The sequence continues at coordinate 2,902,542 of OY726517.1, read as the reverse complement.
AAGTTCACAATGTTGCTACATAGTAATGGAAAGTTCACAATGTTGCTACATATTAATGTAAAGTTCACAATGTTGCTACATAGTAATGGAAAGTTCACAATGTTGCTACATAGTAATGGAAAGTTCACAATGTTGCTACATAGTAATGGAAAGTTCACAATGTTGCTACATAGTAATGGAAAGTTCACAATGTTGCTACATAGTAATGGAAAGTTCACAATGTTGCTACATATTAATGTAAAGTTCACAATGTTGCTACATAGTAATGGAAAGTTCACAATGTTGCTACATAGTAATGGAAAGTTCACAATGTTGTTACATAGTAATGGAAAGTTCACAATGTTGTTACATAGTAATGGAAAGTTCACAATGTTGCTACATAGTAATGGAAAGTTCACAATGTTGTTACATAGTAATGGAAAGTTCACAATGTTGCTACATAGTAATGGAAAGTTCACAATGTTGCTACATAGTAATGGAAAGTTCACAATGTTGCTACATAGTAATGGAAAGTTCACAATGTTGTTACATAGTAATGGAAAGTTCACAATGTTGCTACATAGTAATGGAAAGTTCACAATGTTGCTACATAGTAATGGAAAGTTCACAATGTTGCTACATATTAATGGAAAGTTCACAATGTTGTTACATAGTAATGGAAAGTTCACAATGTTGCTACATATTAATGGAAAGTTCACAATGTTGCTACATAGTAATGGAAAGTTCACAATGTTGTTACATAGTAATGTAAAGTTCACAATGTTGCTACATAGTAATGGAAAGTTCACAATGTTGCTACATAGTAATGGAAAGTTCACAATGTTGTTACATAGTAATGGAAAGTTCACAATGTTGCTACATAGTAATGGAAAGTTCACAATGTTGCTACATAGTAATGGAAAGTTCACAATGTTGTTACATATTAATGGAAAGTTCACAATGTTGTTACATAGTAATGGAAAGTTCACAATGTTGCTACATAGTAATGGAAAGTTCACAATGTTGCTACATATTAATGGAAAGTTCACAATGTTGTTACATAGTAATGGAAAGTTCACAATGTTGCTACATATTAATGGAAAGTTCACAATGTTGCTACATAGTAATGGAAAGTTCACAATGTTGCTACATAGTAATGGAAAGTTCACAATGTTGCTACATAGTAATGGAAAGTTCACAATGTTGTTACATAGTAATGGAAAGTTCACAATGTTGTTACATAGTAATGGAAAGTTCACAATGTTGTTACATAGTAATGGAAAGTTCACAATGTTGCTACATATTAATGGAAAGTTCACAATGTTGCTATATATTAATGGAAAGTTCACAATGCTGCTACATAGTAATGGAAAGTTCACAATGTTGTTGCATAGTAATGGAAAGTTCACAATGTTGCTACATAGTAATGGAAAGTTCACAATGTTGCTACATATTAATGGAAAGTTCACAATGTTGCTACATAGTAATGGAAAGTTCACAATGTTGCTACATAGTAATGGAAAGTTCACAATGCTGCTACATAGTAATGGAAAGTTCACAATGTTGTTACATATTAATGGAAAGTTCACAATGTTGTTACATAGTAATGGAAAGTTCACAATGTTGTTACATAGTAATGGAAAGTTCACAATGTTGTTACATAGTAATGGAAAGTTCACAATGTTGTTACATAGTAATGGAAAGTTCACAATGTTGCTACATATTAATGGAAAGTTCACAATGTTGTTACATAGTAATGGAAAGTTCACAATGTTGCTACATATTAATGTAAAGTTCACAATGTTGATACATAGTAATGGAAAGTTCACAATGTTGTTACATAGTAATGGAAAGTTCACAATGTTGCTACATATTAATGTAAAGTTCACAATGTTGCTACATAGTAATGGAAAGTTCACAATGTTGCTACATAGTAATGGAAAGTTCACAATGTTGTTACATAGTAATGGAAAGTTCACAATGTTGCTACATATTAATGGAAAGTTCACAATGTTGCTACATAGTAATGGAAAGTTCACAATGTTGCTACATATTAATGGAAAGTTCACAATGTTGCTACATAGTAATGGAAAGTTCACAATGTTGCTACATAGTAATGGAAAGTTCACAATGTTGCTACATATTAATGGAAAGTTCACAATGTTGCTACATAGTAATGGAAAGTTCACAATGTTGCTACATAGTAATGGAAAGTTCACAATGTTGCTACATATTAATGTAAAGTTCACAATGTTGCTACATAGTAATGGAAAGTTCACAATGTTGCTACATAGTAATGGAAAGTTCACAATGTTGCTACATAGTAATGGAAAGTTCACAATGTTGCTACATAGTAATGGAAAGTTCACAATGTTGTTACATAGTAATGGAAAGTTCACAATGTTGCTACATAGTAATGGAAAGTTCACAATGTTGCTACATATTAATGTAAAGTTCACAATGTTGCTACATAGTAATGGAAAGTTCACAATGTTGCTACATAGTAATGGAAAGTTCACAATGTTGTTACATAGTAATGGAAAGTTCACAATGTTGTTACATAGTAATGGAAAGTTCACAATGTTGCTACATAGTAATGGAAAGTTCACAATGTTGTTACATAGTAATGGAAAGTTCACAATGTTGCTACATAGTAATGGAAAGTTCACAATGTTGCTACATAGTAATGGAAAGTTCACAATGTTGCTACATAGTAATGGAAAGTTCACAATGTTGTTACATAGTAATGGAAAGTTCACAATGTTGCTACATAGTAATGGAAAGTTCACAATGTTGCTACATAGTAATGGAAAGTTCACAATGTTGCTACATATTAATGGAAAGTTCACAATGTTGTTACATAGTAATGGAAAGTTCACAATGTTGCTACATATTAATGGAAAGTTCACAATGTTGCTACATAGTAATGGAAAGTTCACAATGTTGTTACATAGTAATGTAAAGTTCACAATGTTGCTACATAGTAATGGAAAGTTCACAATGTTGTTACATAGTAATGGAAAGTTCACAATGTTGCTACATAGTAATGGAAAGTTCACAATGTTGTTACATAGTAATGGAAAGTTCACAATGTTGCTACATAGTAATGGAAAGTTCACAATGTTGCTACATAGTAATGGAAAGTTCACAATGTTGTTACATATTAATGGAAAGTTCACAATGTTGTTACATAGTAATGGAAAGTTCACAATGTTGCTACATAGTAATGGAAAGTTCACAATGTTGCTACATATTAATGGAAAGTTCACAATGTTGTTACATAGTAATGGAAAGTTCACAATGTTGTTACATAGTAATGGAAAGTTCACAATGTTGCTACATAGTAATGGAAAGTTCACAATGTTGCTACATATTAATGGAAAGTTCACAATGTTGCTACATAGTAATGGAAAGTTCACAATGTTGCTACATATTAATGGAAAGTTCACAATGTTGTTACATAGTAATGGAAAGTTCACAATGTTGCTACATAGTAATGGAAAGTTCACAATGTTGCTACATATTAATGGAAAGTTCACAATGTTGTTACATATTAATGGAAAGTTCACAATGTTGTTACATAGTAATGGAAAGTTCACAATGTTGCTACATAGTAATGGAAAGTTCACAATGTTGCTACATATTAATGGAAAGTTCACAATGTTGTTACATAGTAATGGAAAGTTCACAATGTTGTTACATAGTAATGGAAAGTTCACAATGTTGCTACATATTAATGGAAAGTTCACAATGTTGCTACATATTAATGGAAAGTTCACAATGTTGCTACATAGTAATGGAAAGTTCACAATGTTGCTACATATTAATGGAAAGTTCACAATGTTGCTACATAGTAATGGAAAGTTCACAATGTTGCTACATAGTAATGGAAAGTTCACAATGTTGCTACATAGTAATGGAAAGTTCACAATGTTGTTACATAGTAATGGAAAGTTCACAATGTTGTTACATAGTAATGGAAAGTTCACAATGTTGTTACATAGTAATGGAAAGTTCACAATGTTGCTACATATTAATGGAAAGTTCACAATGTTGCTATATATTAATGGAAAGTTCACAATGCTGCTACATAGTAATGGAAAGTTCACAATGTTGTTGCATAGTAATGGAAAGTTCACAATGTTGCTACATAGTAATGGAAAGTTCACAATGTTGCTACATATTAATGGAAAGTTCACAATGTTGCTACATAGTAATGGAAAGTTCACAATGTTGCTACATAGTAATGGAAAGTTCACAATGCTGCTACATAGTAATGGAAAGTTCACAATGTTGTTACATATTAATGGAAAGTTCACAATGTTGTTACATAGTAATGGAAAGTTCACAATGTTGCTACATATTAATGGAAAGTTCACAATGTTGCTACATAGTATTGGAAAGTTCACAATGTTGCTACATAGTAATGGAAAGTTCACAATGTTGCTACATAGTAATGGAAAGTTCACAATGTTGCTACATATTAATGGAAAGTTCACAATGTTGCTACATAGTAATGTAAAGTTCACAATGTTGCTACATAGTAATGGAAAGTTCACAATGTTGCTACATAGTAATGGAAAGTTCACAATGTTGCTACATAGTAATGGAAAGTTCACAATGTTGCTACATAGTAATGGAACGTTCACAATGTTGTTACATAGTAATGGAAAGTTCACAATGTTGTTACATAGTAATGGAAAGTTCACAATGCTGTTACATAGTAATGGAAAGTTCACAATGTTGCTACATAGTAATGGAAAGTTCACAATGTTGTTACATAGTAATGGAAAGTTCACAATGTTGCTACATAGTAATGGAAAGTTCACAATGTTGCTACTTAGTAATGGAAAGTTCACAATGTTGTTACATAGTAATGGAAAGTTCACAATGTTGCTACATAGTAATGGAAAGTTCACAATGTTGTTACATATTAATGGAAAGTTCACAATGTTGCTACATAGTAATGGAAAGTTCACAATGTTGCTACTTAGTAATGGAAAGTTCACAATGTTGCTACATAGTAATGGAAAGTTCACAATGTTGTTACATAGTAATGGAAAGTTCACAATGTTGTTACATAGTAATGGAAAGTTCACAATGTTGTTACATAGTAATGGAAAGTTCACAATGTTGTTACATAGTAATGGAAAGTTCACAATGTTGCTACATAGTAATGGAAAGTTCACAATGTTGCTACATATTAATGGAAAGTTCACAATGTTGTTACATATTAATGGAAAGTTCACAATGTTGTTACATAGTAATGGAAAGTTCACAATGTTGCTACATAGTAATGTAAAGTTCACAATGTTGCTACATAGTAATGGAAAGTTCACAATGTTGCTACATAGTAATGGAAAGTTCACAATGTTGCTACTTAGTAATGGAAAGTTCACAATGTTGCTACATAGTAATGTAAAGTTCACAATGTTGCTACATAGTAATGGAAAGTTCACAATGTTGCTACATAGTAATGGAAAGTTCACAATGTTGCTACATAGTAATGGAAAGTTCACAATGTTGTTACATAGTAATGGAAAGTTCACAATGTTGTTACATATTAATGGAAAGTTCACAATGTTGCTACATAGTAATGGAAAGTTCACAATGTTGCTACATAGTAATGGAAAGTTCACAATGTTGCTACATAGTAATGGAAAGTTCACAATGTTGCTACATATTAATGGAAAGTTCACAATGTTGCTACATAGTAATGGAAAGTTCACAATGTTGCTACATAGTAATGGAAAGTTCACAATGTTGCTACATAGTAATGGAAAGTTCACAATGTTGCTACACAGTAATGGAAAGTTCACAATGTTGTTACATAGTAATGGAAAGTTCACAATGTTGCTACATAGTAATGAAAAGTTCACAATGTTGCTACATAGTAATGGAAAGTTCACAATGTTGCTACATATTAATGTAAAGTTCACAATGTTGCTACATATTAATGGAAAGTTCACAATGTTGCTACATAGTAATGGAAAGTTCACAATGTTGCTACATAGTAATGGAAAGTTCACAATGTTGCTACATAGTAATGGAAAGTTCACAATGTTGCTACATAGTAATGGAAAGTTCACAATGTTGCTACATATTAATGGAAAGTTCACAATGCTGCTACATAGTAATGGAAAGTTCACAATGTTGTTGCATAGTAATGGAAAGTTCACAATGTTGCTACATAGTAATGGAAAGTTCACAATGCTGCTACATAGTAATGGAAAGTTCACAATGTTGCTACATAGTAATGGAAAGTTCACAATGTTGTTACATAGTAATGGAAAGTTCACAATGTTGCTACATAGTAATGGAAAGTTCACAATGTTGCTACATAGTAATGGAAAGTTCACAATGTTGCTACATAGTAATGGAAAGTTCACAATGTTGTTACATAGTAATGGAAAGTTCACAATGTTGCTACATAGTAATGGAAAGTTCACAATGCTGCTACATAGTAATGGAAAGTTCACAATGTTGTTGCATAGTAAAGGAAAGTTCACATTGTTGCTACATAGTAATGGAAAGTTCACAATGCTGCTACATAGTAATGGAAAGTTCGCAATGTTGCTACATAGTAATGGAAAGTTCACAATGTTGCTACATATTAATGGAAAGTTCACAATGTTGCTACATATTAATGGAAAGTTCACAATGCTGCTACATAGTAATGGAAAGTTCACAATGTTGTTGCATAGTAATGGAAAGTTCACAATGTTGCTACATAGTAATGGAAAGTTCACAATGTTGTTACATAGTAATGGAAAGTTCACAATGTTGTTACATAGTAATGGAAAGTTCACAATGTTGTTACATAGTAATGGAAAGTTCACAATGTTGCTACATATTAATGGAAAGTTCACAATGTTGCTACATAGTAATGGAAAGTTCACAATGTTGTTGCATAGTAATGGAAAGTTCACAATGCTGCTACATAGTAATGGAAAGTTCACAATGTTGCTACATATTAATGGAAAGTTCACAATGTTGCTACATATTAATGTAAAGTTCACAATGCTGCTACATAGTAATGGAAAGTTCACAATGTTGTTACATAGTAATGGAAAGTTCACAATGTTGCTACATAGTAATGGAAAGTTCACAATGTTGCTACACAGTAATGGAAAGTTCACAATGTTGTTACATAGTAATGGAAAGTTCACAATGTTGTTACATAGTAATGTAAAGTTCACAATGTTGCTACATAGTAATGGAAAGTTCACAATGCTGCTACATAGTAATGGAAAGTTCACAATGCTGCTACATAGTAATGGAAAGTTCACAATGCTGCTACATAGTAATGGAATGTTCACAATGTTGCTACATATTAATGGAAAGTTCACAATGTTGTTACATAGTAATGGAAAGTTCACAATGTTGCTACATAGTAATGGAAAGTTCACAATGTTGCTACATAGTAATGGAAAGTTCACAATGCTGCTACATAGTAATGGAATGTTCACAATGTTGCTACATAGTAATGGAAAGTTCACAATGCTGCTACATAGTAATGGAAAGTTCACAATGTTGTTACATAGTAATGGAAAGTTCACAATGTTGCTACATATTAATGTAAAGTTCACAATGTTGCTACATAGTAATGGAAAGTTCACAATGTTGCTACATAGTAATGGAAAGTTCACAATGTTGTTACATAGTAATGTAAAGTTCACAATGTTGCTACATATTAATGGAAAGTTCACAATGTTGCTACATATTAATGTAAAGTTCACAATGTTGCTACATAGTAATGGAAAGTTCACAATGTTGTTACATAGTAATGGAAAGTTCACAATGTTGCTACATAGTAATGGAAAGTTCACAATGTTGCTACTTAGTAATGGAAAGTTCACAATGTTGCTACATAGTAATGGAAAGTTCACAATGTTGCTACATAGTAATGGAAAGTTCACAATGTTGCTGCATAGTAATGGAAAGTTCACAATGTTGTTACATAGTAATGGAAAGTTCACAATGTTGCTACATAGTAATGGAAAGTTCACAATGTTGTTACATAGTAATGTAAAGTTCACAATGTTGCTACATATTAATGGAAAGTTCACAATGTTGCTACATAGTAATGGAAAGTTCACAATGTTGCTACATAGTAATGGAAAGTTCACAATGTTGCTACATAGTAATGGAAAGTTCACAATGTTGCTACATAGTAATGGAAAGTTCACAATGTTGCTACATAGTAATGGAAAGTTCACAATGTTGTTACATAGTAATGGAAAGTTCACAATGTTGCTACATAGTAATGGAAAGTTCACAATGCTGCTACATAGTAATGGAAAGTTCACAATGTTGTTACATAGTAATGGAAAGTTCACAATGTTGCTACATAGTAATGGAAAGTTCACAATGTTGTTACATAGTAATGTAAAGTTCACAATGTTGTTACATAGTAATGGAAAGTTCACAATGTTGCTACATAGTAATGGAAAGTTCACAATGCTGCTACATAGTAATGGAAAGTTCACAATGTTGTTACATAGTAATGGAAAGTTCACAATGTTGCTACATAGTAATGGAAAGTTCACAATGTTGTTACATAGTAATGGAAAGTTCACAATGTTGCTACATAGTAATGGAAAGTTCACAATGTTGTTACATAGTAATGTAAAGTTCACAATGTTGCTACATATTGATGGAAAGTTCACAATGTTGCTACATAGTAATGTAAAGTTCACAATGTTGCTACATAGTAATGGAAAGTTCACAATGTTGCTACATATTAATGGAAAGTTCACAATGTTGCTACATAGTAATGGAAAGTTCACAATGTTGCTACATAGTAATGGAAAGTTCACAATGTTGCTACATAGTAATGGAAAGTTCACAATGTTGCTACATAGTAATGGAAAGTTCACAATGTTGCTACATAGTAATGGAAAGTTCACAATGTTGTTACATAGTAATGGAAAGTTCACAATGTTGCTACATAGTAATGGAAAGTTCACAATGTTGTTACATAGTAATGGAAAGTTCACAATGTTGCTACATATTAATGGAAAGTTCACAATGTTGCTACATATTAATGGAAAGTTCACAATGTTGCTACATAGTAATGGAAAGTTCACAATGTTGTTACATAGTAATGGAAAGTTCACAATGTTGTTACATAGTAATGGAAAGTTCACAATGTTGCTACATATTAATGTAAAGTTCACAATGTTGTTACATAGTAATGGAAAGTTCACAATGTTGTTACATAGTAATGGAAAGTTCACAATGTTGTTACATAGTAATGGAAAGTTCACAATGTTGCTACATAGTAATGTAAAGTTCACAATGTTGCTACATATTAATGTAAAGTTCACAATGTTGTTACATAGTAATGGAAAGTTCACAATGTTGTTACATAGTAATGGAAAGTTCACAATGTTGTTACATAGTAATGGAAAGTTCACAATGTTGCTACATAGTAATGTAAAGTTCACAATGTTGCTACATATTAATGGAAAGTTCACAATGTTGCTACATATTAATGGAAAGTTCACAATGTTGTTACATAGTAATGGAAAGTTCACAATGTTGCTACATAGTAATGTAAAGTTCACAATGTTGCTACATAGTAATGGAAAGTTCACAATGTTGTTACATAGTAATGGAAAGTTCACAATGTTGCTACATAGTAATGTAAAGTTCACAATGTTGTTACATAGTAATGGAAAGTTCACAATGTTGCTACATATTAATGTAAAGTTCACAATGTTGCTACATAGTAATGTAAAGTTCACAATGTTGCTACATATTAATGGAAAGTTCACAATGTTGCTACATATTAATGGAAAGTTCACAATGTTGTTACATAGTAATGGAAAGTTCACAATGTTGCTACATAGTAATGTAAAGTTCACAATGTTGCTACATAGTAATGGAAAGTTCACAATGTTGCTACATAGTAATGGAAAGTTCACAATGTTGCTACATAGTAATGGAAAGTTCACAATGTTGTTACATAGTAATGTAAAGTTCACAATGTTGCTACATAGTAATGGAAAGTTCACAATGTTGCTACATAGTAATGGAAAGTTCACAATGTTGTTACATAGTAATGTAAAGTTCACAATGTTGCTACATATTAATGGAAAGTTCACAATGTTGCTACATAGTAATGGAAAGTTCACAATGTTGCTACATAGTAATGTAAAGTTCACAATGTTGCTACATATTAATGGAACGTTCACAATGTTGCTACATATTAATGGAAAGTTCACAATGTTGCTACATAGTAATGGAAAGTTCACAATGTTGTTACATATTAATGGAAAGTTCACAATGTTGCTACATAGTAATGGAAAGTTCACAATGTTGTTACATAGTAATGTAAAGTTCACAATGTTGCTACATATTAATGGAAAGTTCACAATGTTGCTACATAGTAATGGAAAGTTCACAATGTTGTTACATATTAATGGAAAGTTCACAATGTTGCTACATAGTAATGGAAAGTTCACAATGTTGTTACATAGTAATGGAAAGTTCACAATGTTGCTACATAGTAATGTAAAGTTCACAATGTTGCTACATATTAATGGAAAGTTCACAATGTTGCTACATAGTAATGGAAAGTTCACAATGTTGTTACATAGTAATGGAAAGTTCACAATGTTGCTACATAGTAATGGAAAGTTCACAATGTTGTTACATAGTAATGGAAAGTTCACAATGTTGCTACATAGTAATGTAAAGTTCACAATGTTGCTACATAGTAATGGAAAGTTCACAATGTTTCTACATAGTAATGGAAAGTTCACAATGTTGCTACACATTAATGTAAAGTTCACAATGTTGCTACATAGTAATGGAAAGTTCACAATGTTGTTACATAGTAATGGAAAGTTCACAATGTTGCTACATATTAATGGAAAGTTCACAATGTTGCTACATATTAATGGAAAGTTCACAATGTTGCTACATAGTAATGGAAAGTTCACAATGTTGCTACATAGTAATGGAAAGTTCACAATGTTTCTACATAGTAATGGAAAGTTCACAATGTTGCTACATATTAATGTAAAGTTCACAATGTTGTTACATAGTAATGGAAAGTTCACAATGTTGTTACATAGTAATGTAAAGTTCACAATGTTGCTACATATTAATGGAAAGTTCACAATGTTGCTACATAGTAATGGAAAGTTCACAATGTTGCTACATAGTAATGGAAAGTTCACAATGTTGCTACATAGTAATGGAAAGTTCACAATGTTGCTACATAGTAATGGAAAGTTCACAATGTTGCTACATAGTAATGGAAAGTTCACAATGTTGCTACATAGTAATGTAAAGTTCACAATGTTGCTACATATTAATGGAACGTTCACAATGTTGCTACATATTAATGGAAAGTTCACAATGTTGCTACATAGTAATGGAAAGTTCACAATGTTGTTACATAGTAATGTAAAGTTCACAATGTTGCTACATATTAATGGAAAGTTCACAATGTTGCTACATAGTAATGGAAAGTTCACAATGTTGTTACATATTAATGGAAAGTTCACAATGTTGCTACATAGTAATGGAAAGTTCACAATGTTGTTACATAGTAATGGAAAGTTCACAATGTTGCTACATAGTAATGTAAAGTTCACAATGTTGCTACATATTAATGGAAAGTTCACAATGTTGCTACATAGTAATGGAAAGTTCACAATGTTGTTACATAGTAATGGAAAGTTCACAATGTTGCTACATAGTAATGGAAAGTTCACAATGTTGTTACATAGTAATGGAAAGTTCACAATGTTGCTACATAGTAATGTAAAGTTCACAATGTTGCTACATAGTAATGGAAAGTTCACAATGTTTCTACATAGTAATGGAAAGTTCACAATGTTGCTACATATTAATGTAAAGTTCACAATGTTGTTACATAGTAATGGAAAGTTCACAATGTTGTTACATAGTAATGGAAAGTTCACAATGTTTCTACATAGTAATGGAAAGTTCACAATGTTGCTACATATTAATGTAAAGTTCACAATGTTGTTACATAGTAATGGAAAGTTCACAATGTTGTTACATAGTAATGGAAAGTTCACAATGTTGTTACATAGTAATGGAAAGTTCACAATGTTGCTACATAGTAATGGAAAGTTCACAATGTTTCTACATAGTAATGGAAAGTTCACAATGTTGCTACATATTAATGTAAAGTTCACAATGTTGTTACATAGTAATGGAAAGTTCACAATGTTGTTACATAGTAATGTAAAGTTCACAATGTTGCTACATATTAATGGAAAGTTCACAATGTTGCTACATAGTAATGGAAAGTTCACAATGTTGTTACATATTAATGGAAAGTTCACAATGTTGCTACATAGTAATGGAAAGTTCACAATGTTGTTACATAGTAATGGAAAGTTCACAATGTTGCTACATAGTAATGTAAAGTTCACAATGTTGCTACATATTAATGGAAAGTTCACAATGTTGCTACATAGTAATGGAAAGTTCACAATGTTGTTACATAGTAATGGAAAGTTCACAATGTTGCTACATAGTAATGGAAAGTTCACAATGTTGTTACATAGTAATGGAAAGTTCACAATGTTGCTACATAGTAATGTAAAGTTCACAATGTTGCTACATAGTAATGGAAAGTTCACAATGTTTCTACATAGTAATGGAAAGTTCACAATGTTGCTACATATTAATGTAAAGTTCACAATGTTGTTACATAGTAATGGAAAGTTCACAATGTTGTTACATAGTAATGGAAAGTTCACAATGTTGTTACATAGTAATGGAAAGTTCACAATGTTGCTACATAGTAATGGAAAGTTCACAATGTTTCTACATAGTAATGGAAAGTTTACAATGTTGCTACATATTAATGTAAAGTTCACAATGTTGTTACATAGTAATGGAAAGTTCACAATGTTGTTACATAGTAATGTAAAGTTCACAATGTTGCTACATATTAATGGAAAGTTCACAATGTTGCTACATAGTAATGGAAAGTTCACAATGTTGCTACATAGTAATGGAAAGTTCACAATGTTGCTACATAGTAATGGAAAGTTCACAATGTTGCTACATAGTAATGGAAAGTTCACAATGTTGCTACATAGTAATGGAAAGTTCACAATGTTGTTACATAGTAATGGAAAGTTCACAATGTTGCTACATAGTAATGGAAAGTTCACAATGCTGCTACATAGTAATGGAAAGTTCACAATGTTGTTACATAGTAATGGAAAGTTCACAATGTTGCTACATAGTAATGGAAAGTTCACAATGTTGTTACATAGTAATGTAAAGTTCACAATGTTGTTACATAGTAATGGAAAGTTCACAATGTTGCTACATAGTAATGGAAAGTTCACAATGCTGCTACATAGTAATGGAAAGTTCACAATGTTGTTACATAGTAATGGAAAGTTCACAATGTTGCTACATAGTAATGGAAAGTTCACAATGTTGTTACATAGTAATGGAAAGTTCACAATGTTGCTACATAGTAATGGAAAGTTCACAATGTTGTTACATAGTAATGTAAAGTTCACAATGTTGCTACATATTAATGGAAAGTTCACAATGTTGCTACATAGTAATGGAAAGTTCACAATGTTGTTACATAGTAATGGAAAGTTCACAATGTTGCTACATAGTAATGTAAAGTTCACAATGTTGCTACATAGTAATGGAAAGTTCACAATGTTGCTACATATTAATGGAAAGTTCACAATGTTGCTACATAGTAATGGAAAGTTCACAATGTTGCTACATAGTAATGGAAAGTTCACAATGTTGCTACATAGTAATGGAAAGTTCACAATGTTGCTACATAGTAATGGAAAGTTCACAATGTTGCTACATAGTAATGGAAAGTTCACAATGTTGTTACATAGTAATGGAAAGTTCACAATGTTGCTACATAGTAATGGAAAGTTCACAATGTTGTTACATAGTAATGGAAAGTTCACAATGTTGCTACATATTAATGGAAAGTTCACAATGTTGCTACATATTAATGGAAAGTTCACAATGTTGCTACATAGTAATGGAAAGTTCACAATGTTGTTACATAGTAATGGAAAGTTCACAATGTTGTTACATAGTAATGGAAAGTTCACAATGTTGCTACATATTAATGTAAAGTTCACAATGTTGTTAAATAGTAATGGAAAGTTCACAATGTTGTTACATAGTAATGGAAAGTTCACAATGTTGTTACATAGTAATGGAAAGTTCACAATGTTGCTACATAGTAATGTAAAGTTCACAATGTTGCTACATAGTAATGGAAAGTTCACAATGTTGTTACATAGTAATGGAAAGTTCACAATGTTGTTACATAGTAATGGAAAGTTCACAATGTTGTTACATAGTAATGGAAAGTTCACAATGTTGCTACATAGTAATGTAAAGTTCACAATGTTGCTACATATTAATGGAAAGTTCACAATGTTGCTACATATTAATGGAAAGTTCACAATGTTGTTACATAGTAATGGAAAGTTCACAATGTTGCTACATAGTAATGTAAAGTTCACAATGTTGCTACATAGTAATGGAAAGTTCACAATGTTGCTACATAGTAATGGAAAGTTCACAATGTTGCTACATATTAATGGAAAGTTCACAATGTTGTTACATAGTAATGGAAAGTTCACAATGTTGCTACATAGTAATGTAAAGTTCACAATGTTGCTACATAGTAATGGAAAGTTCACAATGTTGCTACATAGTAATGGAAAGTTCACAATGTTGTTACATAGTAATGTAAAGTTCACAATGTTGCTACATAGTAATGGAAAGTTCACAATGTTGCTACATAGTAATGGAAAGTTCACAATGTTGTTACATAGTAATGTAAAGTTCACAATGTTGCTACATATTAATGGAAAGTTCACAATGTTGCTACATAGTAATGGAAAGTTCACAATGTTGTTACATAGTAATGTAAAGTTCACAATGTTGCTACATATTAATGGAAAGTTCACAATGTTGTTACATAGTAATGTAAAGTTCACAATGTTGCTACATATTAATGGAAAGTTCACAATGTTGCTACATAGTAATGGAAAGTTCACAATGTTGCTACATAGTAATGGAAAGTTCACAATGTTGCTACATATTAATGGAACGTTCACAATGTTGCTACATATTAATGGAAAGTTCACAATGTTGCTACATAGTAATGGAAAGTTCACAATGTTGTTACATATTAATGGAAAGTTCACAATGTTGCTACATAGTAATGGAAAGTTCACAATGTTGTTACATAGTAATGTAAAGTTCACAATGTTGCTACATATTAATGGAAAGTTCACAATGTTGCTACATAGTAATGGAAAGTTCACAATGTTGTTACATATTAATGGAAAGTTCACAATGTTGCTACATAGTAATGGAAAGTTCACAATGTTGTTACATAGTAATGGAAAGTTCACAATGTTGCTACATAGTAATGTAAAGTTCACAATGTTGCTACATATTAATGGAAAGTTCACAATGTTGCTACATAGTAATGGAAAGTTCACAATGTTGTTACATAGTAATGGAAAGTTCACAATGTTGCTACATAGTAATGGAAAGTTCACAATGTTGTTACATAGTAATGGAAAGTTCACAATGTTGCTACATAGTAATGTAAAGTTCACAATGTTGCTACATAGTAATGGAAAGTTCACAATGTTTCTACATAGTAATGGAAAGTTCACAATGTTGCTACATATTAATGTAAAGTTCACAATGTTGTTACATAGTAATGGAAAGTTCACAATGTTGTTACATAGTAATGGAAAGTTCACAATGTTGTTACATAGTAATGGAAAGTTCACAATGTTGCTACATAGTAATGGAAAGTTCACAATGTTTCTACATAGTAATGGAAAGTTCACAATGTTGCTACATATTAATGTAAAGTTCACAATGTTGTTACATAGTAATGGAAAGTTCACAATGTTGTTACATAGTAATGGAAAGTTCACAATGTTGTTACATAGTAATGGAAAGTTCACAATGTTGCTACATAGTAATGTAAAGTTCACAATGTTGCTACATATTAATGGAAAGTTCACAATGTTGCTACACAGTAATGGAAAGTTCACAATGTTGTTACATAGTAATGGAAAGTTCACAATGTTGTTACATAGTAATGGAAAGTTCACAATGTTGCTACATAGTAATGTAAAGTTCACAATGTTGCTACATATTAATGGAAAGTTCACAATGTTGTTACATAGTAATGGAAAGTTCACAATGTTGCTACATAGTAATGGAAAGTTCACAATGTTGTTACATAGTAATGGAAAGTTCACAATGTTGCTACATATTAATGGAAAGTTCACAATGTTGCTACATAGTAATGGAAAGTTCACAATGTTGCTACATATTAATGGAAAGTTCACAATGTTGCTACATATTAATGGAAAGTTCACAATGTTGCTACATATTAATGGAAAGTTCACAATGCTGCTACATATTAATGTAAAGTTCACAATGTTGCTACATAGTAATGGAAAGTTCACAATGTTGCTACATAGTAATGGAAAGTTCACAATGTTGCTACATATTAATGGAAAGTTCACAATGTTGCTACATATTAATGGAAAGTTCACAATGCTGCTACATATTAATGTAAAGTTCACAATGTTGCTACATAGTAATGGAAAGTTCACAATGTTGCTACATATTAATGTAAAGTTCACAATGTTGCTACATAGTAATGGAAAGTTCACAATGTTGCTACATAGTAATGGAAAGTTCACAATGTTGTTACATAGTAATGGAAAGTTCACAATGTTGCTACATATTAATGGAAAGTTCACAATGTTGCTACATAGTAATGGAAAGTTCACAATGTTGCTACATAGTAATGGAAAGTTCACAATGTTGTTACATAGTAATGGAAAGTTCACAATGTTGCTACATATTAATGGAAAGTTCACAATGTTGCTACATAGTAATGGAAAGTTCACAATGTTGTTACATAGTAATGGAAAGTTCACAATGTTGCTACATAGTAATGGAAAGTTCACAATGTTGCTACATATTAATGGAAAGTTCACAATGTTGCTACATAGTAATGGAAAGTTCACAATGTTGCTACATAGTAATGGAAAGTTCACAATGTTGCTACATATTAATGGAAAGTTCACAATGTTGCTACATAGTAATGGAAAGTTCACAATGTTGCTACATATTAATGTAAAGTTCACAATGTTGCTACATAGTAATGGAAAGTTCACAATGTTGCTACATATTAATGGAAAGTTCACAATGTTGCTACATAGTAATGGAAAGTTCACAATGTTGCTACATAGTAATGGAAAGTTCACAATGTTGCTACATATTAATGGAAAGTTCACAATGTTGCTACATAGTAATGGAAAGTTCACAATGTTGCTACATAGTAATGGAAAGTTCACAATGTTGCTACATAGTAATGGAAAGTTCACAATGTTGCTACATATTAATGGAAAGTTCACAATGTTGCTACATAGTAATGGAAAGTTCACAATGTTGCTACATAGTAATGGAAAGTTCACAATGTTGCTACATATTAATGGAAAGTTCACAATGTTGCTACATAGTAATGGAAAGTTCACAATGTTGCTACATAGTAATGGAAAGTTCACAATGTTGCTACATATTAATGGAAAGTTCACAATGTTGCTACATAGTAATGGAAAGTTCACAATGTTGCTACATATTAATGTAAAGTTCACAATGTTGCTACATAGTAATGGAAAGTTCACAATGTTGCTACATATTAATGGAAAGTTCACAATGTTGCTACATAGTAATGGAAAGTTCACAATGTTGCTACATAGTAATGGAAAGTTCACAATGTTGCTACATAGTAATGTAAAGTTCACAATGTTGCTACATAGTAATGGAAAGTTCACAATGTTGTTACATAGTAATGGAAAGTTCACAATGTTGCTACATAGTAATGGAAAGTTCACAATGTTGCTACATATTAATGGAAAGTTCACAATGTTGCTACATAGTAATGGAAAGTTCACAATGTTGCTACATAGTAATGGAAAGTTCACAATGTTGCTACATAGTAATGGAAAGTTCACAATGTTGCTACATATTAATGGAAAGTTCACAATGTTGCTACATATTAATGGAAAGTTCACAATGTTGCTACATATTAATGGAAAGTTCACAATGTTGCTACATAGTAATGGAAAGTTCACAATGTTGCTACATAGTAATGGAAAGTTCACAATGTTGCTACATATTAATGTAAAGTTCACAATGTTGTTACATAGTAATGGAAAGTTCACAATGTTGCTACATAGTAATGGAAAGTTCACAATGTTGCTACATAGTAATGGAAAGTTCACAATGTTGCTACATAGTAATGGAAAGTTCACAATGTTGTTACATAGTAATGGAAAGTTCACAATGTTGTTACATAGTAATGGAAAGTTCACAATGTTGCTACATAGTAATGGAAAGTTCACAATGTTGCTACATATTAATGTAAAGTTCACAATGTTGCTACATAGTAATGGAAAGTTCACAATGTTGCTACATAGTAATGGAAAGTTCACAATGTTGCTACATAGTAATGGAAAGTTCACAATGTTGCTACATATTAATGGAAAGTTCACAATGTTGTTACATAGTAATGGAAAGTTCACAATGTTGTTACATAGTAATGTAAAGTTCACAATGTTGCTACATATTAATGGAAAGTTCACAATGTTGTTACATAGTAATGGAAAGTTCAAAATGTTTCTACATAGTAATGTAAAGTTCACAATGTTGCTACATATTAATGGAAAGTTCACAATGTTGCTACATATTAATGGAAAGTTCAAAATGTTGCTACATAGTAATGGAAAGTTCACAATGTTGCTACATAGTAATGGAAAGTTCACAATGTTGCTACATAGTAATGGAAAGTTCACAATGTTGCTACATAGTAATCGAAAGTTCACAATGTTGCTACATAGTAATGGAAAGTTCACAATGTTGTTACATATTAATGTAAAGTTCACAATGTTGCTACATATTAATGTAAAGTTCACAATGTTGCTACATAGTAATGGAAAGTTCACAATGTTGTTACATAGTAATGGAAAGTTCACAATGTTGCTACATAGTAATGGAAAGTTCACAATGTTGTTACATAGTAATGGAAAGTTCACAATGTTGCTACATAGTAATGGAAAGTTCACAATGTTGCTACATATTAATGGAAAGTTCACAATGTTGCTACATAGTAATGGAAAGTTCACAATGTTGCTACATAGTAATGGAAAGTTCACAATGTTGTTACATAGTAATGGAAAGTTCACAATGTTGCTACATAGTAATGGAAAGTTCACAATGTTGCTACATAGTAATGGAAAGTTCACAATGTTGCTACATAGTAATGGAAAGTTCACAATGTTGTTACATAGTAATGGAAAGTTCACAATGTTGCTACATAGTAATGGAAAGTTCACAATGTTGTTACTTAGTAATGGAAAGTTCACAATGTTGCTACATAGTAATGGAAAGTTCACAATGTTGCTACATAGTAATGGAAAGTTCACAATGTTGTTACATAGTAATGGAAAGTTCACAATGTGAAATGTTAAGTCATCTCTTTTGTTTGACTTTTTCTCTCTTAATCGACCCTCACCATCAATGTCGAGGAGTAAGTCAATGTATGAAGCAGACCTAAATGTATATGTGACATTCATTATTTTAGGTTCAATGGGATAGATACGATGACCAAAATCGGCAAACTTATTGTACAGGATTTCCTCTTTCGTAAGTGTCTTCGGAGTATATGTATGGTTTCCAAGTGAATTGTCTAATGTGATTTAAACCCACATCATTAGTACCACACTGGCTTTACAAGATGATAGTAAATAGATTGACGTTTTACAACTTGCATAGTTTATTATACATATTATATATAATAAACTGCTGGTCAAGCTATATTTACTTTACACATTGTCCTTCACAATACTGAATCATAGCATTGGTAGGTAAGGTTCAATATTCTCAATATTAAGAAAACAGACAAGCTGCTAGTTGTTCACAGAAATATATTAAACCAACGTTAGAATTAATTAACATTGAAGTTATATGTGTGTCTAAGCCACGCATTATAAACGTAGCCAGACCAGCACTGGGGACAATACATTTAATTTCATTTATTTATGTCTCAAGTAGCGGTGCATATAGGTCATGTAATGTTTGTCTAATATTGTTTCTAGCTTTGTCAAATCAGGCGACTTACAAAAGCAATGAAATAATGAAACAGAAGGATTACATCGTCGTCAATCATATGATATGTTTTTGTCCTTGTCTTTTGGAAATTAACATGTTTGACATATCAAATGAGAAGAAATGCATAGATAGCATATTTACATAGCAGTGGACGATGGTGTATGCAAAAAGAAAAAAACAGTCTTCCTCTCTGATGCTTTTTCCGGAGAGAGATGCTTAGGATCCCTGTTGATATTTCATTGCACGCAGATGAATAATTGGGAGTGTTCTGTAGTATAGTCATTAGGGCCGTCACAGTGCTACTGTTGCTGGTAATCGTATTCAATGATAGTATTGCGGTTATCTACCATCTTATAAGAGGCAGGAATCGACAAGAGACCCTGTGACGTCTTATAAGAGAATCGACAAGAGACCCTGTGACATCTTATAATAGGTAGGAATCGACAAGAGACCCTGTGACATCTTATAAGAGAATCGACAAGAGACCCTGTGACATCTTATAAGAGAATCGACAAGAGACCCTGTGACATCTTATAAGAGAATCGACAAGAGACCCTGTGACATCTTATAAGAGGCAGGAATCGACAAGAGACCCTGTGTCATCTTAGAAGAGGCAGAAATCGACAAGAGACCCTGTGACATCTTATAAGAGAATCGACAAGAGACCCTGTGACATCTTATAAGAGACAGGAATCGACAAGAGACCCTGTGTCATCTTAGAAGAGGCAGAAATCGACAAGAGACCCTGTGACATCTTATAAGAGAATCGACAAGAGACCCTGTGACATCTTATAAGAGAATCGACAAGAGACCCTGTGACATCTTATAAGAGGCAGGAATCGACAAGAGACCCTGTGACATCTTATAAGAGAATCGACAAGAGACCCTGTGACATCTTATAAGACAATCGACAAGAGACCCTGTGTCATCTTAGAAGAGGCAGAAATCGACAAGAGACCCTGTGACATCTTATAAGAGGCGGGAATCGACAAGAGACCCTGTGACGAGCTCCTGGCATGTGTCGCAGCCAGCGCAAATGCATTATTATTTACGGGCAATGTACTTAAATTGTGTTCATCTGCAATCCTTGAAAGGTCCGAAAAAACCTCCAAATTGTCTGATAAGAGGAGAAACAAGCGTCGTTCTCATGGTTACCAATGGTTACCAATAGTGTCCCTGTCACGTCCAGATTTGTAATGTTGCCGTTTCTTACCATGGCTTTATATGAAATATTCAGTCGATGCAATTTGAATATTTTGTTTGCTGTTAATTTTCCACTGATTTTCAATAAATAAACAGATTGCTGCAGAACATTTTATTTTCCTTTTTTACGAACGCTACATTTTCAATAAGTAAACAATCATACACAACTTGCCGACTATTTATAAATTTTGCTTTACAAATGTTGCCCTTACAATGATATATCAAGTGTTGCTAAAAGATTTTCAATAATGTCGAAACTACTTATAGAAAATTGATCACCGTAGCTTTTCACATTAAATTTTGACAAAATATTTAATGTAAGATTTACATTCTACAAGGCATTTTATCGATCATACATGTCGTTCTGCCTTGTTGGTGTTTTACTAAGAGAGCTAATCATACTGTTGCCGGCTATGTCGTTGTGCTCTGTTTATTTTTCGCTTCAAGAGCAAATAATACTGCTACCGTCTATGTTGTTCTACTTTGTACATGTTTTGCTAGGAGAGGTAATCATACTGTTACCGGTTATGTCGTTGTGCTCTGTTTATGTTTCCCTTTAATAGCAAACAGTACTGCTACCGTCTATGTTGTTTTACTTTGTGCATGTTTTGCTAGGAGAGGTAATCATATTGTTAATGGCTTTGCCACTGTGCGATCTGTGCTTTGCCAGTTAAGTGATTCGTTCTGTTTCCCATCATGTCGTTCTGCTTTGATCGTCTTTTCTCTATAAGAGCTATTCATATCGTTTCTCGGCTTTGTCACTGTGTGCCCTTTGGCTTGCTAGATAAGTGATTCTTTCTGTTTCGCGTCATGTCGTTCTACTTTGTTCCTGTTTTTCTTTCTTGCAGAGCTAATCATACTGTTACCGTCCTTGTCACTGTATGCCTTGTGTTTTGTCATTTATGTGATTCGTTCTGTTTCCGTTCATATCGTTCTGCTTTGTTCACATTCTTTCTAGAAGAGCTAATCATATTGCTACCGGCTGTGTCACTGTGTGCTGTGTTTTTTTTCTAGTTAAGCGATTTCCTCTGTTTCCCGCCATGTCGTTCTCCTTTGTTCGTTCTTTTCTAGGTATATATAATCATACTGTTGCCGACTTTGTCACTGTGTTCTCTGTGTTTGCTAGTTAAGTGATTTGTTCTATTTCCGGCCATGCAGTTCTGTTTTGTGCGTGTTTTGCTAGAGGAGCTAATCATAGTACCATTACCGCTATGTCCCTATGTCCTCTGGTTTGTTTTCTTCTAGCTAAATAATCAGTTCTGTTTCCCGCCATTTGTTCTGCTTTGTGTGTGTTTTTATAGAAGAGCTAAGCATATTGTTACCGACTATGTCGTGTTATGATCTGTTTTGTTTCTAGTTAATTGACTAGTTCTATTTCCCGCCAATGTCGTTTTGTTTTACAGAAGGGTTAAGCATATTGCTACCGACTAGGTCGTTGTGCTCCATGTATTTTGCTTAGTAGGCGGAATACAATATCGTAAAAACAATTCAATACACCTCCGTGAACTTAATACTTAACTATAGATAGGATGCAAATCTTAATACAGAAAGGAAAATGAATCCATTATCTTACGTGACTTGAATTACAAAAGATAAAGCAGCATTTATAATAATTGCACTATCTGATTGTTTATTCGGCAAATGGGTCTCTGTAGAGAGCTTTAAATACTAGTTCCGAAATCCAATCTTGAAATCCATCTATATTTTGTAAATGACAGTATTGTAGACGTGGGATTTAGATGAAGTAAATAAATATAATGGTTATAAGATGATGATCATTTACATTTTATTGTTTTGTATGACACAAGTGGCACAATAGAAGTCAGAGAGAAATATTGTAATGTATGACACAAGTGACACAGTAGAAACCAGAGAGAAATATTGTTTTGTATGACACAAGTGGCACAGTAGAAGTCAGAGAGAAATATTGTCCTGTATGACACAAGTGGCACAGTAGAAGTCAGAGAGAAATATTGTTCTGTATGACACAAGTGGCACAGTAGAAGTCAGAGAGAAATACAAACTGCATCAATTAAAACGCTTTCCAAGTATATAAAGATATTTTATCATATATGTGTATTATGACATAAATAATACATTAGACGGTTGTCAATAATAAATCAGGATCTGAAAACCTTTCCGGAGCACTCGAGTTCACCAAACATTTTAATTGGGGTTCGTGTTGTTCTATCTTTAGTTTTCTGCGTAAAGCTGTATAGATCCTCTTTTGCAATTTTTTTTTTTGCTATTATATTGTCTGGCTTTCTTCAAATAATGACTTAGGAATACAACTTGCATGGTGTGAATATACTTTGCCGAGTATGATTCCGTTTCCTCTGAATTTGAGAAGTTACATAGTTGAAAGCCAACCTCGTGAAGGTCAAACACTAGCTTTCCTATGCAATGACAACTATAACATATGGCTTAGAAGCTCAACACAAGCTGCCCTTTAATTCCCATACCTTAACCTTTAAAACAAACTGAATCCCAGACAATATAATATCATCTTGGAAACACATACACGGCAATGTTTGACCACAAATTATAAAACTTTGCAAATAATAACGGAAAAACAAAGCCGGCACACGGATTGCTACAGACAGGGCTTCCCACAAATAAAAGCCCAGATAAACATAGGTATGGACAAGTTGCTTA
Organism: Bathymodiolus septemdierum; assembly: GCA_963383655.1. NCBI lineage: Eukaryota > Metazoa > Mollusca > Bivalvia > Mytilida > Modiolidae > Bathymodiolus > Bathymodiolus septemdierum. Next base: position 2,878,491 of record OY726517.1, on the reverse strand, counting down.
GCAACTGGACATCATCATGGACTCTTCACATGGTGTTTATTATGATTCCATGAATGATATTTGTTTAGTGTCGGAGGAGGGACATAAGATATACACGAGGCACTAATATATCTCGTTCAGTTGTGTTTTCCTGAATAAGTATCATTGCGTTTCTGTAGTAATCATGCACATAAAAACGTAGTTATTATTCTGTTTGATGCCATTTTCGTATTTTGCAATATGGAAATTATAATAAAAGTAAACAATAATATTCATCAGAGAATGGCTAGCTACTCAATTGTTACGAGGCAATTTGCTTATCAGTTTGTCAAAAATAAATATTCCTGGGGAATAACATATATACCAACATAATAAATGTCATGATCTGCTGAGACAAGAACATGACATCAATTAGTACTGCTGATTATGCAAAACGTATTCAGTCATGGACTTTGTTTATACTTAAGCCATGTCAAAATTCCTAGAAATCATGTATGTCTAAATGGTATCATAAAAATATTGTATTGTCCCCATGGAAAAAGTATTAATCGATAGGAAATACTAGAGTAAACAAGCAGGATAAACAACAAATTATAAAGTGAAGACAATGTGTATATTTTATGCGTAGTGTTTTGTATATCATTGTTTGTCATTTGTCTTTTTATTTTGGCCATTCTACTGTTTATTTTTCTTCGATTTACGGATTCTGATTACCCTTTTGGTATCTTCAGTCTGTTTTTGCTTATCACGGTTATAACGTCAACAGTCGAAAAAATATTATATATAAAAATCACGAATAGAGAGAGAGACTTACTGGTGGAGTTGCTAAGATCATTGATGTCTTACCACATGAGTAAGACCATTGTTGAATTCTAACAGGACTGAATTACCTTAAATTAGAAAAAAAAAAATCCTTTGCAACATGTATCTATAGTATATGTTCCACCTTTCTTTTTGTAATCCCATTGTCTTCCGCAAATGCCCATTTCAGTTCCATTTTTACCTACATGCTTTCAAATGTTAACAGGCTTTTTTAATAAATCATGACGATTTGACCAATATGATTTAGCTGATATATAAAGCATGTTTTTTTTATGAAATGATTAACATTTGACAAATGTACATAGAAAGCATTTTTTTACGACAATGAAAAGAAAAAAGTACAACACCGTCAGAACAAATCAAAATATCGTAGTAACAGTCTAAATATAATCATTGGCCATATGTATTGCAATAATATATTCATTGGCCATATGTATTGCTATGTTTTATTTATTGACCATATGTATTGCTAAGTTATATTCATTGGCCAAATGTATTGCTATAATATATTCATTGGCCATATGTATTGTAATGATATATTCATTGGCCATATGTATTGCAATGATATATTCATTGGCCATATGTATTGCTATGATATATTCATTGGCCATATGTATTGCTATACTATATTCATTGGTCATATGTATTGCAATAATATATTCATTGGCCATATGTATTACTATGTTATTTTCATTGGCCATAAGTATTGCTATAATATATCCATTGGCCATATGTATTGCTATAATATATTCATTGGCCATATGTAATGCTATAATATATTCATTGGCCGTATGTATTGCTATGTTATTTTCATTGGCCATGTGTATTGTTATTATATATGCATTGGCCATATGCATTGCTATGATATATTCATAGACCATATGTATTGCTATGATATATTCATTAGCCATATGTATTGCTATGATATATTCATTAGCCATATGCATTGCTATGATATATTCATTGGCCATATGAATTGCTATGATATATCCATTGGCCATATGCATTGCTATGATGCATTCATTGCCCATATGTATTGCTATGATATATTGATTGGCCATGTATATTGCTATTATATATGCATTGGCCATATGTATTGCTATGATATATTCATTGACCATATGTATTGCTATGATATATTCATTGGCCATATGCATTGCCATGATATATTCATGGACAATATGTATTCCTATTATATATGCATTGGCCATATGTATTGCTATGATATATTCATTAGCCATATGCATTGCTATGATATATTCATTGGCTATATGTATTGGTATGTTATATTCATTAGCCATATGTATTGCTATGATATATTCATTGGCCATATGTATTGCTATAATATATTCACTGGTCATATGTATAGCTATAATATATTTATTGGCCATATATATTGCTATGATATATTCATTGGCCATAAGTATTGCTATGATATATTCATTGGCCATATGTATTGCTATGATATATTCATTGGCCATATGCATGGCTATGATATATTCATTGGCGATATGTATCCTATAATATATTCATGGGACATATGTATAGCTATGATATATTCATTGGCGATATGTATTGCTATAATATATTCATTGGCCATATGTATTGCTATAACATAGTCATTGGCCATATGCATTGCTATGATATATTCATTGGCCATAGGTATTGCTATGATATATTCATTGACTATATGTATTGCTATGATATATTCATTGGCCATGTGTATTGCTATGTAATATTCATTGGCCATAGGCATTGCTATGATATATTCATTGGCCAAAGGAATTTCAATGATATATTCATTGACTATATGTATTGCTATGATATATTCATTTGCCATATGTATTGCAATGATATATTCATTGACCATATGTATTGCTATGATATATTCATTGGCCATATGCATCGCTATGATATATTCATTGACCAAGTGTATTGCTATTATATATGCATTGGCCATATGTATTGCTATGCTATATTCTTTGGCTATATGTATTGCTATGTCATTTTCATTAGCCATCAGTATTGCTATAATATATCCATTGGCCATATGTATTGCTATAATATATTCATTGGCCATATGTATTGCTATAATATATTCATTGGCCGTATGTATTGCTATGTTATTTTCATTGGCCATGTGTATTGCTATTATATATGCATTGGCCATATGCATTGTTATGATATATTCATAGACCATATGTATTGCTATGATATATTCATTAGCCATATGTATTGCTATGATATATTCATTAGCCATATGCATTGCTATGATATATTCATTGGCCATATGAATTGCTATGATATATCCATTGGCCATATGCATTGCTATGATATATTCATTGCCCATATGTATTGCTATGATATATTGATTGGCCATGTGTATTGCTATTATATATGCATTGGCCATATGTATTGCTATGATATATTCATTGACCATATGTATAGCTATGATATATTCATTGGCCATATGCATTGCCATGATATATTCATGGACAATATGTATTCCTATTATATATGCATTGGCCATATGTATTGCTATGATATATTCATTAGCCATATGCATTGCTATGATATATTCATTGGCTATATGTATTGGTATGTTATATTCATTAGCCATATGTATTGCTATGATATATTCATTGGCCATATGTATTGCTATAATATATTCACTGGTCATATGTATAGCTATAATATATTTATTGGCCATATATATTGCTATGATATATTCATTGGCCATAAGTATTGCTATGATATATTCATTGGCCATATGTATTGCTATGATATATTCATTGGCCATATGCATGGCTATGATATATTCATTGGCGATATGTATCCTATAATATATTCATTGGACATATGTATAGCTATGATATATTCATTGGCGATATGTATTGCTATAATATATTCATTGGCCATATGTATTGCTATAACATAGTCATTGGCCATATGCATTGCTATGATATATTCATTGGCCATAGGTATTGCTATGATATATTCATTGACTATATGTATTGCTATGATATATTCATTGGCCATGTGTATTGCTATGTCATATTCATTGGCCATAGGCATTGCTATGATATATTCATTGGCCAAAGGTATTTCAATGATATATTCATTGACTATATGTATTGCTATGATATATTCATTTGCCATATGTATTGCAATGATATATTCATTGACCATATGTATTGCTATGATATATTCATTGGCCATATGCATCGCTATGATATATTCATTGACCAAGTGTATTGCTATTATATATGCATTGGCCATATGTATTGCTATGCTATATTCTTTGGCTAGATGTATTGCTATGTCATTTTCATTAGCCATAAGTATTGCTATAATATATCCATTGGCCATATGTATTGCTATAATATATTCATTGGCCATATGTATTGCTATAATATATTCATTGGCCGTATGTATTGCTATGTTATTTTCATTGGCCATGTGTATTGCTATTATATATGCATTGGCCATATGCATTGCTATGATATATTCATAGACCATATGTATTGCTATGATATATTCATTAGCCATATGTATTGCTATGATATATTCATTAGCCATATGCATTGCTATGATATATTCATTGGCCATATGAATTGCTATGATATATCCATTGGCCATATGCATTGCTATGATATATTCATTGCCCATATGTATTGCTATGATATATTGATTGGCCATGTGTATTGCTATTATATATGCATTGGCCATATGTATTGCTATGATATATTCATTGACCATATGTATTGCTATGATATATTCATTGGCCATATGCATTGCCATGATATATTCATGGACAATATGTATTCCTATTATATATGCATTGGCCATATGTATTGCTATGATATATTCATTAGCCATATGCATTGCTATGATATATTCATTGGCTATATGTATTGGTATGTTATATTCATTAGCCATATGTATTGCTATGATATATTCATTGGCCATATGTATTGCTATAATATATTCACTGGTCATATGTATAGCTATAATATATTTACTGGCCATATATATTGCTATGATATATTCATTGGCCATAAGTATTGCTATGATATATTCATTGGCCATATGTATTGCTATGATATATTCATTGGCCATATGCATGGCTATGATATATTCATTGGCGATATGTATGCTATAATATATTCATTGGACATATGTATAGCTATGATATATTCATTGGCGATATGTATTGCTATAATATATTCATTGGCCATATGTATTGCTATAACATAGTCATTGGCCATATGCATTGCTATGATATATTCATTGGCCATAGGTATTGCTATGATATATTCATTGACTATATGTATTGCTATGATATATTCATTGGCCATGTGTATTGCTATGTCATATTCATTGGCCATAGGCATTGCTATGATATATTCATTGGCCAAAGGTATTTCAATGATATATTCATTGACTATATGTATTGCTATGATATATTCATTTGCCATATGTATTGCAATGATATATTCATTGACCATATGTATTGCTATGATATATTCATTGGCCATATGCATCGCTATGATATATTCATTGACCAAGTGTATTGCTATTATATATGCATTGGCCATATGTATTGCTATGCTATATTCTTTGGCTATATGTATTGCTATGTCATTTTCATTAGCCATAGGCATTGCTATGATATATTCATTGGCCATAGGTATTGCAATAATATATTCATTGCCTATGTGTATTGCTATGATATATTCATTGACCATATGTATTGCTATGATATATTCATTGGCCATATGTATTGTTATGCTATATTCATTGGCCATATATATTGCTATGATATATTCATTGGCCATATGTATTGCTATGATATATTCATTGACTATATGCATTGCTATGTTATATTCATTGGCCATAGGTATTGCTATAATATATTCATAGTCCATATGTATTGCTATGATATATTCATTGGAGATATGTATTGGTATAATATATTCATTGGCCATATGTATTGCTATAATATATTCATTGGCCATATGTATTGCTATGATATATTCATTGGAGATATGTATTGCTATGTTATATTCATTGGCCATATGCATAGTTATAATATATTCATTGGCGATATGTATTGCTATAATATATTCATTGGCCATATGTATTGCTATAGCATAGTCATTGGCCATATGCATTGCTATGGTATATTCATTGGCCATAAGTATTGCTATGATATATTCATTGGCCATATGTATTGCTATGATATATTCATTGGCCATATGCATGGCTATGATATATTCATTGGCGATATGTATCCTATAATATATTCATTGGACATATGTATAGCTATGATATATTCATTGGCGATATGTATTGCTATAATATATTCATTGGCCATATGTATTGCTATAACATAGTCATTGGCCATATGCATTGCTATGATATATTCATTGGCCATAGGTATTGCTATGATATATTCATTGACTATATGTATTGCTATGATATATTCATTGGCCATGTGTATTGCTATGTCATATTCATTGGCCATAGGCATTGCTATGATATATTCATTGGCCAAAGGTATTTCAATGATATATTCATTGACTATATGTATTGCTATGATATATTCATTTGCCATATGTATTGCAATGATATATTCATTGACCATATGTATTGCTATGATATATTCATTGGCCATATGCATCGCTATGATATATTCATTGACCAAGTGTATTGCTATTATATATGCATTGGCCATATGTATTGCTATGCTATATTCTTTGGCTAGATGTATTGCTATGTCATTTTCATTAGCCATAAGTATTGCTATAATATATCCATTGGCCATATGTATTGCTATAATATATTCATTGGCCATATGTATTGCTATAATATATTCATTGGCCGTATATATTGCTATGTTATTTTCATTGGCCATGTGTATTGCTATTATATATGCATTGGCCATATGCATTGCTATGATATATTCATAGACCATATGTATTGCTATGATATATTCATTAGCCATATGTATTGCTATGATATATTCATTAGCCATATGCATTGCTATGATATATTCATTGGCCATATGAATTGCTATGATATATCCATTGGCCATATGCATTGCTATGATATATTCATTGCCCATATGTATTGCTATGATATATTGATTGGCCATGTGTATTGCTATTATATATGCATTGGCCATATGTATTGCTATGATATATTCATTGACCATATGTATTGCTATGATATATTCATTGGCCATATGCATTGCCATGATATATTCATGGACAATATGTATTCCTATTATATATGCATTGGCCATATGTATTGCTATGATATATTCATTAGCCATATGCATTGCTATGATATATTCATTGGCTATATGTATTGGTATGTTATATTCATTAGCCATATGTATTGCTATGATATATTCATTGGCCATATGTATTGCTATAATATATTCACTGGTCATATGTATAGCTATAATATATTTACTGGCCATATATATTGCTATGATATATTCATTGGCCATAAGTATTGCTATGATATATTCATTGGCCATATGTATTGCTATGATATATTCATTGGCCATATGCATGGCTATGATATATTCATTGGCGATATGTATGCTATAATATATTCATTGGACATATGTATAGCTATGATATATTCATTGGCGATATGTATTGCTATAATATATTCATTGGCCATATGTATTGCTATAACATAGTCATTGGCCATATGCATTGCTATGATATATTCATTGGCCATAGGTATTGCTATGATATATTCATTGACTATATGTATTGCTATGATATATTCATTGGCCATGTGTATTGCTATGTCATATTCATTGGCCATAGGCATTGCTATGATATATTCATTGGCCAAAGGTATTTCAATGATATATTCATTGACTATATGTATTGCTATGATATATTCATTTGCCATATGTATTGCAATGATATATTCATTGACCATATGTATTGCTATGATATATTCATTGGCCATATGCATCGCTATGATATATTCATTGACCAAGTGTATTGCTATTATATATGCATTGGCCATATGTATTGCTATGCTATATTCTTTGGCTATATGTATTGCTATGTCATTTTCATTAGCCATAGGCATTGCTATGATATATTCATTGGCCATAGGTATTGCAATAATATATTCATTGCCTATGTGTATTGCTATGATATATTCATTGACCATATGTATTGCTATGATATATTCATTGGCCATATGTATTGTTATGCTATATTCATTGGCCATATATATTGCTATGATATATTCATTGGCCATATGTATTGCTATGATATATTCATTGACTATATGCATTGCTATGTTATATTCATTGGCCATAGGTATTGCTATAATATATTCATAGTCCATATGTATTGCTATGATATATTCATTGGAGATATGTATTGGTATAATATATTCATTGGCCATATGTATTGCTATAATATATTCATTGGCCATATGTATTGCTATGATATATTCATTGGCGATATGCATAGCAATAGTATATTCATTGGCCATATGTATTACTATAATATATTGATTGGCCATATGTATAGCTATGATATATCCATTGGCCATATATATTGCTATGTTATATTCATTGGCCATATGCATAGTTATAATATATTCATTGGCGATATGTATTGCTATAATATATTCATTGGCCATATGTATTGCTATAGCATAGTCATTGGCCATATGCATTGCTATGGTATATTCATTGGCCATATGTATTGCTATGATATATTCATTGACTATATGCATTGCTATGATATATTCATTGACCATATGTATTGCTATGTTATATTCATTGGCCATATGTATCGCTATGATATATTCATTGGCCATGTGTATTGCTATGATATATTCATTGACCATATGTATTGCTATGTTATATTCATTGGCCTTATGAATAGCTATAATATATTCATTGGCCATATGCATTATGTTATATTGACTGGCCATATGTATTGTTATAATATACGCATTGGCCATATGTATCGCTATGATATGTTTATTGGCCATATGTATAGCTATGATATATTCATTGGCGATATGCATTGCTATACTATATTCATTGGCCATATGTATTGCTATAATATATTCATTGGCCATATGCATTATGCTATATTGACTGGCCATATTTATTGCTATGATAAATTCATTGGCGATATGTATTGCTATAATATATTCATTGGGCATATGTATTGCTATAATATAGTCATTGGCCATATGCATTGTATGTTATATTGACTGGCCATATATATTGCTATGATTTATTCATTGGCCATATGTATTGCTATAATATATTCATTGGCCATATGTATTGCTATAATATATTCATTGGCCATATGTATTGCTATAATATATTCATTGACCATATGCATTGCTATGATATATTCATAGACCATATGTATTGCTATGATATATTCATTAGCCATATGTATTGCTATGATATATTCATTAGCCATATGCATTGCTATGATATATTCATTGGCCATATGAATTGCTATGATATATCCATTGGCCATATGCATTGCTATGATATATTCATTGCCCATATGTATTGCTATGATATATTGATTGGCCATGTGTATTGCTATTATATATGCATTGGCCATATGTATTGCTATGATATATTCATTGACCATATGTATTGCTATGATATATTCATTGGCCATATGCATTGCCATGATATATTCATGGACAATATGTATTCCTATTATATATGCATTGGCCATATGTATTGCTATGATATATTCATTAGCCATATGCATTGCTATGATATATTCATTGGCTATATGTATTGGTATGTTATATTCATTAGCCATATGTATTGCTATGATATATTCATTGGCCATATGTATTGCTATAATATATTCACTGGTCATATGTATAGCTATAATATATTTACTGGCCATATATATTGCTATGATATATTCATTGGCCATAAGTATTGCTATGATATATTCATTGGCCATATGTATTGCTATGATATATTCATTGGCCATATGCATGGCTATGATATATTCATTGGCGATATGTATGCTATAATATATTCATTGGACATATGTATAGCTATGATATATTCATTGGCGATATGTATTGCTATAATATATTCATTGGCCATATGTATTGCTATAACATAGTCATTGGCCATATGCATTGCTATGATATATTCATTGGCCATAGGTATTGCTATGATATATTCATTGACTATATGTATTGCTATGATATATTCATTGGCCATGTGTATTGCTATGTCATATTCATTGGCCATAGGCATTGCTATGATATATTCATTGGCCAAAGGTATTTCAATGATATATTCATTGACTATATGTATTGCTATGATATATTCATTTGCCATATGTATTGCAATGATATATTCATTGACCATATGTATTGCTATGATATATTCATTGGCCATATGCATCGCTATGATATATTCATTGACCAAGTGTATTGCTATTATATATGCATTGGCCATATGTATTGCTATGCTATATTCTTTGGCTATATGTATTGCTATGTCATTTTCATTAGCCATAGGCATTGCTATGATATATTCATTGGCCATAGGTATTGCAATAATATATTCATTGCCTATGTGTATTGCTATGATATATTCATTGACCATATGTATTGCTATGATATATTCATTGGCCATATGTATTGTTATGCTATATTCATTGGCCATATATATTGCTATGATATATTCATTGGCCATATGTATTGCTATGATATATTCATTGACTATATGCATTGCTATGTTATATTCATTGGCCATAGGTATTGCTATAATATATTCATAGTCCATATGTATTGCTATGATATATTCATTGGAGATATGTATTGGTATAATATATTCATTGGCCATATGTATTGCTATAATATATTCATTGGCCATATGTATTGCTATGATATATTCATTGGCGATATGCATAGCAAGAGTATATTCATTGGCCATTTGTATTACTATAATATATTGATTGGCCATATGTATAGCTATGATATATCCATTGGCCATATATATTGCTATGTTATATTCATTGGCCATATGCATAGTTATAATATATTCATTGGCGATATGTATTGCTATAATATATTCATTGGCCATATGTATTGCTATAGCATAGTCATTGGCCATATGCATTGCTATGGTATATTCATTGGCCATAAGTATTGCTATGATATATTCATTGGCCATATGTATTGCTATGATATATTCATTGGCCATATGCATGGCTATGATATATTCATTGGCGATATGTATCCTATAATATATTCATTGGACATATGTATAGCTATGATATATTCATTGGCGATATGTATTGCTATAATATATTCATTGGCCATATGTATTGCTATAACATAGTCATTGGCCATATGCATTGCTATGATATATTCATTGGCCATAGGTATTGCTATGATATATTCATTGACTATATGTATTGCTATGATATATTCATTGGCCATGTGTATTGCTATGTCATATTCATTGGCCATAGGCATTGCTATGATATATTCATTGGCCAAAGGTATTTCAATGATATATTCATTGACTATATGTATTGCTATGATATATTCATTTGCCATATGTATTGCAATGATATATTCATTGACCATATGTATTGCTATGATATATTCATTGGCCATATGCATCGCTATGATATATTCATTGACCAAGTGTATTGCTATTATATATGCATTGGCCATATGTATTGCTATGCTATATTCTTTGGCTAGATGTATTGCTATGTCATTTTCATTAGCCATAAGTATTGCTATAATATATCCATTGGCCATATGTATTGCTATAATATATTCATTGGCCATATGTATTGCTATAATATATTCATTGGCCGTATATATTGCTATGTTATTTTCATTGGCCATGTGTATTGCTATTATATATGCATTGGCCATATGCATTGCTATGATATATTCATAGACCATATGTATTGCTATGATATATTCATTAGCCATATGTATTGCTATGATATATTCATTAGCCATATGCATTGCTATGATATATTCATTGGCCATATGAATTGCTATGATATATCCATTGGCCATATGCATTGCTATGATATATTCATTGCCCATATGTATTGCTATGATATATTGATTGGCCATGTGTATTGCTATTATATATGCATTGGCCATATGTATTGCTATGATATATTCATTGACCATATGTATTGCTATGATATATTCATTGGCCATATGCATTGCCATGATATATTCATGGACAATATGTATTCCTATTATATATGCATTGGCCATATGTATTGCTATGATATATTCATTAGCCATATGCATTGCTATGATATATTCATTGGCTATATGTATTGGTATGTTATATTCATTAGCCATATGTATTGCTATGATATATTCATTGGCCATATGTATTGCTATAATATATTCACTGGTCATATGTATAGCTATAATATATTTACTGGCCATATATATTGCTATGATATATTCATTGGCCATAAGTATTGCTATGATATATTCATTGGCCATATGTATTGCTATGATATATTCATTGGCCATATGCATGGCTATGATATATTCATTGGCGATATGTATGCTATAATATATTCATTGGACATATGTATAGCTATGATATATTCATTGGCGATATGTATTGCTATAATATATTCATTGGCCATATGTATTGCTATAACATAGTCATTGGCCATATGCATTGCTATGATATATTCATTGGCCATAGGTATTGCTATGATATATTCATTGACTATATGTATTGCTATGATATATTCATTGGCCATGTGTATTGCTATGTCATATTCATTGGCCATAGGCATTGCTATGATATATTCATTGGCCAAAGGTATTTCAATGATATATTCATTGACTATATGTATTGCTATGATATATTCATTTGCCATATGTATTGCAATGATATATTCATTGACCATATGTATTGCTATGATATATTCATTGGCCATATGCATCGCTATGATATATTCATTGACCAAGTGTATTGCTATTATATATGCATTGGCCATATGTATTGCTATGCTATATTCTTTGGCTATATGTATTGCTATGTCATTTTCATTAGCCATAGGCATTGCTATGATATATTCATTGGCCATAGGTATTGCAATAATATATTCATTGCCTATGTGTATTGCTATGATATATTCATTGACCATATGTATTGCTATGATATATTCATTGGCCATATGTATTGTTATGCTATATTCATTGGCCATATATATTGCTATGATATATTCATTGGCCATATGTATTGCTATGATATATTCATTGACCATATGCATTGCTATGATATATTCATAGACCATATGTATTGCTATGATATATTCATTAGCCATATGTATTGCTATGATATATTCATTAGCCATATGCATTGCTATGATATATTCATTGGCCATATGAATTGCTATGATATATCCATTGGCCATATGCATTGCTATGATATATTCATTGCCCATATGTATTGCTATGATATATTGATTGGCCATGTGTATTGCTATTATATATGCATTGGCCATATGTATTGCTATGATATATTCATTGACCATATGTATTGCTATGATATATTCATTGGCCATATGCATTGCCATGATATATTCATGGACAATATGTATTCCTATTATATATGCATTGGCCATATGTATTGCTATGATATATTCATTAGCCATATGCATTGCTATGATATATTCATTGGCTATATGTATTGGTATGTTATATTCATTAGCCATATGTATTGCTATGATATGTTCATTGGCCATATGTATTGCTATAATATATTCACTGGTCATATGTATAGCTATAATATATTTACTGGCCATATATATTGCTATGATATATTCATTGGCCATAAGTATTGCTATGATATATTCATTGGCCATATGTATTGCTATGATATATTCATTGGCCATATGCATGGCTATGATATATTCATTGGCGATATGTATGCTATAATATATTCATTGGACATATGTATAGCTATGATATATTCATTGGCGATATGTATTGCTATAATATATTCATTGGCCATATGTATTGCTATAACATAGTCATTGGCCATATGCATTGCTATGATATATTCATTGGCCATAGGTATTGCTATGATATATTCATTGACTATATGTATTGCTATGATATATTCATTGGCCATGTGTATTGCTATGTCATATTCATTGGCCATAGGCATTGCTATGATATATTCATTGGCCAAAGGTATTTCAATGATATATTCATTGACTATATGTATTGCTATGATATATTCATTTGCCATATGTATTGCAATGATATATTCATTGACCATATGTATTGCTATGATATATTCATTGGCCATATGCATCGCTATGATATATTCATTGACCAAGTGTATTGCTATTATATATGCATTGGCCATATGTATTGCTATGCTATATTCTTTGGCTATATGTATTGCTATGTCATTTTCATTAGCCATAGGCATTGCTATGATATATTCATTGGCCATAGGTATTGCAATAATATATTCATTGCCTATGTGTATTGCTATGATATATTCATTGACCATATGTATTGCTATGATATATTCATTGGCCATATGTATTGTTATGCTATATTCATTGGCCATATATATTGCTATGATATATTCATTGGCCATATGTATTGCTATGATATATTCATTGACTATATGCATTGCTATGTTATATTCATTGGCCATAGGTATTGCTATAATATATTCATAGTCCATATGTATTGCTATGATATATTCATTGGAGATATGTATTGGTATAATATATTCATTGGCCATATGTATTGCTATAATATATTCATTGGCCATATGTATTGCTATGATATATTCATTGGCGATATGCATAGCAAGAGTATATTCATTGGCCATATGTATTACTATAATATATTGATTGGCCATATGTATAGCTATGATATATCCATTGGCCATATATATTGCTATGTTATATTCATTGGCCATATGCATAGTTATAATATATTCATTGGCGATATGTATTGCTATAATATATTCATTGGCCATATGTATTGCTATAGCATAGTCATTGGCCATATGCATTGCTATGGTATATTCATTGGCCATAAGTATTGCTATGATATATTCATTGGCCATATGTATTGCTATGATATATTCATTGGCCATATGCATGGCTATGATATATTCATTGGCGATATGTATCCTATAATATATTCATTGGACATATGTATAGCTATGATATATTCATTGGCGATATGTATTGCTATAATATATTCATTGGCCATATGTATTGCTATAACATAGTCATTGGCCATATGCATTGCTATGATATATTCATTGGCCATAGGTATTGCTATGATATATTCATTGACTATATGTATTGCTATGATATATTCATTGGCCATGTGTATTGCTATGTCATATTCATTGGCCATAGGCATTGCTATGATATATTCATTGGCCAAAGGTATTTCAATGATATATTCATTGACTATATGTATTGCTATGATATATTCATTTGCCATATGTATTGCAATGATATATTCATTGACCATATGTATTGCTATGATATATTCATTGGCCATATGCATCGCTATGATATATTCATTGACCAAGTGTATTGCTATTATATATGCATTGGCCATATGTATTGCTATGCTATATTCTTTGGCTAGATGTATTGCTATGTCATTTTCATTAGCCATAAGTATTGCTATAATATATCCATTGGCCATATGTATTGCTATAATATATTCATTGGCCATATGTATTGCTATAATATATTCATTGGCCGTATATATTGCTATGTTATTTTCATTGGCCATGTGTATTGCTATTATATATGCATTGGCCATATGCATTGCTATGATATATTCATAGACCATATGTATTGCTATGATATATTCATTAGCCATATGTATTGCTATGATATATTCATTAGCCATATGCATTGCTATGATATATTCATTGGCCATATGAATTGCTATGATATATCCATTGGCCATATGCATTGCTATGATATATTCATTGCCCATATGTATTGCTATGATATATTGATTGGCCATGTGTATTGCTATTATATATGCATTGGCCATATGTATTGCTATGATATATTCATTGACCATATGTATTGCTATGATATATTCATTGGCCATATGCATTGCCATGATATATTCATGGACAATATGTATTCCTATTATATATGCATTGGCCATATGTATTGCTATGATATATTCATTAGCCATATGCATTGCTATGATATATTCATTGGCTATATGTATTGGTATGTTATATTCATTAGCCATATGTATTGCTATGATATATTCATTGGCCATATGTATTGCTATAATATATTCACTGGTCATATGTATAGCTATAATATATTTACTGGCCATATATATTGCTATGATATATTCATTGGCCATAAGTATTGCTATGATATATTCATTGGCCATATGTATTGCTATGATATATTCATTGGCCATATGCATGGCTATGATATATTCATTGGCGATATGTATGCTATAATATATTCATTGGACATATGTATAGCTATGATATATTCATTGGCGATATGTATTGCTATAATATATTCATTGGCCATATGTATTGCTATAACATAGTCATTGGCCATATGCATTGCTATGATATATTCATTGGCCATAGGTATTGCTATGATATATTCATTGACTATATGTATTGCTATGATATATTCATTGGCCATGTGTATTGCTATGTCATATTCATTGGCCATAGGCATTGCTATGATATATTCATTGGCCAAAGGTATTTCAATGATATATTCATTGACTATATGTATTGCTATGATATATTCATTTGCCATATGTATTGCAATGATATATTCATTGACCATATGTATTGCTATGATATATTCATTGGCCATATGCATCGCTATGATATATTCATTGACCAAGTGTATTGCTATTATATATGCATTGGCCATATGTATTGCTATGCTATATTCTTTGGCTATATGTATTGCTATGTCATTTTCATTAGCCATAGGCATTGCTATGATATATTCATTGGCCATAGGTATTGCAATAATATATTCATTGCCTATGTGTATTGCTATGATATATTCATTGACCATATGTATTGCTATGATATATTCATTGGCCATATGTATTGTTATGCTATATTCATTGGCCATATATATTGCTATGATATATTCATTGGCCATATGCATCGC
The DNA here is from genome assembly GCA_963383655.1 of Bathymodiolus septemdierum. Taxonomy (NCBI): domain Eukaryota; kingdom Metazoa; phylum Mollusca; class Bivalvia; order Mytilida; family Modiolidae; genus Bathymodiolus; species Bathymodiolus septemdierum. The sequence continues at coordinate 2,861,458 of OY726517.1, read as the reverse complement.
TATGATATATTCATTGACCAAGTGTATTGCTATTATATATGCATTGGCCATATGTATTGCTATGCTATATTCTTTGGCTAGATGTATTGCTATGTCATTTTCATTAGCCATAAGTATTGCTATAATATATCCATTGGCCATATGTATTGCTATAATATATTCATTGGCCATATGTATTGCTATAATATATTCATTGGCCGTATATATTGCTATGTTATTTTCATTGGCCATGTGTATTGCTATTATATATGCATTGGCCATATGCATTGCTATGATATATTCATAGACCATATGTATTGCTATGATATATTCATTAGCCATATGTATTGCTATGATATATTCATTAGCCATATGCATTGCTATGATATATTCATTGGCCATATGAATTGCTATGATATATCCATTGGCCATATGCATTGCTATGATATATTCATTGCCCATATGTATTGCTATGATATATTGATTGGCCATGTGTATTGCTATTATATATGCATTGGCCATATGTATTGCTATGATATATTCATTGACCATATGTATTGCTATGATATATTCATTGGCCATATGCATTGCCATGATATATTCATGGACAATATGTATTCCTATTATATATGCATTGGCCATATGTATTGCTATGATATATTCATTAGCCATATGCATTGCTATGATATATTCATTGGCTATATGTATTGGTATGTTATATTCATTAGCCATATGTATTGCTATGATATATTCATTGGCCATATGTATTGCTATAATATATTCACTGGTCATATGTATAGCTATAATATATTTACTGGCCATATATATTGCTATGATATATTCATTGGCCATAAGTATTGCTATGATATATTCATTGGCCATATGTATTGCTATGATATATTCATTGGCCATATGCATGGCTATGATATATTCATTGGCGATATGTATGCTATAATATATTCATTGGACATATGTATAGCTATGATATATTCATTGGCGATATGTATTGCTATAATATATTCATTGGCCATATGTATTGCTATAACATAGTCATTGGCCATATGCATTGCTATGATATATTCATTGGCCATAGGTATTGCTATGATATATTCATTGACTATATGTATTGCTATGATATATTCATTGGCCATGTGTATTGCTATGTCATATTCATTGGCCATAGGCATTGCTATGATATATTCATTGGCCAAAGGTATTTCAATGATATATTCATTGACTATATGTATTGCTATGATATATTCATTTGCCATATGTATTGCAATGATATATTCATTGACCATATGTATTGCTATGATATATTCATTGGCCATATGCATCGCTATGATATATTCATTGACCAAGTGTATTGCTATTATATATGCATTGGCCATATGTATTGCTATGCTATATTCTTTGGCTATATGTATTGCTATGTCATTTTCATTAGCCATAGGCATTGCTATGATATATTCATTGGCCATAGGTATTGCAATAATATATTCATTGCCTATGTGTATTGCTATGATATATTCATTGACCATATGTATTGCTATGATATATTCATTGGCCATATGTATTGTTATGCTATATTCATTGGCCATATATATTGCTATGATATATTCATTGGCCATATGTATTGCTATGATATATTCATTGACCATATGCATTGCTATGATATATTCATAGACCATATGTATTGCTATGATATATTCATTAGCCATATGTATTGCTATGATATATTCATTAGCCATATGCATTGCTATGATATATTCATTGGCCATATGAATTGCTATGATATATCCATTGGCCATATGCATTGCTATGATATATTCATTGCCCATATGTATTGCTATGATATATTGATTGGCCATGTGTATTGCTATTATATATGCATTGGCCATATGTATTGCTATGATATATTCATTGACCATATGTATTGCTATGATATATTCATTGGCCATATGCATTGCCATGATATATTCATGGACAATATGTATTCCTATTATATATGCATTGGCCATATGTATTGCTATGATATATTCATTAGCCATATGCATTGCTATGATATATTCATTGGCTATATGTATTGGTATGTTATATTCATTAGCCATATGTATTGCTATGATATGTTCATTGGCCATATGTATTGCTATAATATATTCACTGGTCATATGTATAGCTATAATATATTTACTGGCCATATATATTGCTATGATATATTCATTGGCCATAAGTATTGCTATGATATATTCATTGGCCATATGTATTGCTATGATATATTCATTGGCCATATGCATGGCTATGATATATTCATTGGCGATATGTATGCTATAATATATTCATTGGACATATGTATAGCTATGATATATTCATTGGCGATATGTATTGCTATAATATATTCATTGGCCATATGTATTGCTATAACATAGTCATTGGCCATATGCATTGCTATGATATATTCATTGGCCATAGGTATTGCTATGATATATTCATTGACTATATGTATTGCTATGATATATTCATTGGCCATGTGTATTGCTATGTCATATTCATTGGCCATAGGCATTGCTATGATATATTCATTGGCCAAAGGTATTTCAATGATATATTCATTGACTATATGTATTGCTATGATATATTCATTTGCCATATGTATTGCAATGATATATTCATTGACCATATGTATTGCTATGATATATTCATTGGCCATATGCATCGCTATGATATATTCATTGACCAAGTGTATTGCTATTATATATGCATTGGCCATATGTATTGCTATGCTATATTCTTTGGCTATATGTATTGCTATGTCATTTTCATTAGCCATAGGCATTGCTATGATATATTCATTGGCCATAGGTATTGCAATAATATATTCATTGCCTATGTGTATTGCTATGATATATTCATTGACCATATGTATTGCTATGATATATTCATTGGCCATATGTATTGTTATGCTATATTCATTGGCCATATATATTGCTATGATATATTCATTGGCCATATGTATTGCTATGATATATTCATTGACTATATGCATTGCTATGTTATATTCATTGGCCATAGGTATTGCTATAATATATTCATAGTCCATATGTATTGCTATGATATATTCATTGGAGATATGTATTGGTATAATATATTCATTGGCCATATGTATTGCTATAATATATTCATTGGCCATATGTATTGCTATGATATATTCATTGGCGATATGCATAGCAAGAGTATATTCATTGGCCATATGTATTACTATAATATATTGATTGGCCATATGTATAGCTATGATATATCCATTGGCCATATATATTGCTATGTTATATTCATTGGCCATATGCATAGTTATAATATATTCATTGGCGATATGTATTGCTATAATATATTCATTGGCCATATGTATTGCTATAGCATAGTCATTGGCCATATGCATTGCTATGGTATATTCATTGGCCATAAGTATTGCTATGATATATTCATTGGCCATATGTATTGCTATGATATATTCATTGGCCATATGCATGGCTATGATATATTCATTGGCGATATGTATCCTATAATATATTCATTGGACATATGTATAGCTATGATATATTCATTGGCGATATGTATTGCTATAATATATTCATTGGCCATATGTATTGCTATAACATAGTCATTGGCCATATGCATTGCTATGATATATTCATTGGCCATAGGTATTGCTATGATATATTCATTGACTATATGTATTGCTATGATATATTCATTGGCCATGTGTATTGCTATGTCATATTCATTGGCCATAGGCATTGCTATGATATATTCATTGGCCAAAGGTATTTCAATGATATATTCATTGACTATATGTATTGCTATGATATATTCATTTGCCATATGTATTGCAATGATATATTCATTGACCATATGTATTGCTATGATATATTCATTGGCCATATGCATCGCTATGATATATTCATTGACCAAGTGTATTGCTATTATATATGCATTGGCCATATGTATTGCTATGCTATATTCTTTGGCTAGATGTATTGCTATGTCATTTTCATTAGCCATAAGTATTGCTATAATATATCCATTGGCCATATGTATTGCTATAATATATTCATTGGCCATATGTATTGCTATAATATATTCATTGGCCGTATATATTGCTATGTTATTTTCATTGGCCATGTGTATTGCTATTATATATGCATTGGCCATATGCATTGCTATGATATATTCATAGACCATATGTATTGCTATGATATATTCATTAGCCATATGTATTGCTATGATATATTCATTAGCCATATGCATTGCTATGATATATTCATTGGCCATATGAATTGCTATGATATATCCATTGGCCATATGCATTGCTATGATATATTCATTGCCCATATGTATTGCTATGATATATTGATTGGCCATGTGTATTGCTATTATATATGCATTGGCCATATGTATTGCTATGATATATTCATTGACCATATGTATTGCTATGATATATTCATTGGCCATATGCATTGCCATGATATATTCATGGACAATATGTATTCCTATTATATATGCATTGGCCATATGTATTGCTATGATATATTCATTAGCCATATGCATTGCTATGATATATTCATTGGCTATATGTATTGGTATGTTATATTCATTAGCCATATGTATTGCTATGATATATTCATTGGCCATATGTATTGCTATAATATATTCACTGGTCATATGTATAGCTATAATATATTTACTGGCCATATATATTGCTATGATATATTCATTGGCCATAAGTATTGCTATGATATATTCATTGGCCATATGTATTGCTATGATATATTCATTGGCCATATGCATGGCTATGATATATTCATTGGCGATATGTATGCTATAATATATTCATTGGACATATGTATAGCTATGATATATTCATTGGCGATATGTATTGCTATAATATATTCATTGGCCATATGTATTGCTATAACATAGTCATTGGCCATATGCATTGCTATGATATATTCATTGGCCATAGGTATTGCTATGATATATTCATTGACTATATGTATTGCTATGATATATTCATTGGCCATGTGTATTGCTATGTCATATTCATTGGCCATAGGCATTGCTATGATATATTCATTGGCCAAAGGTATTTCAATGATATATTCATTGACTATATGTATTGCTATGATATATTCATTTGCCATATGTATTGCAATGATATATTCATTGACCATATGTATTGCTATGATATATTCATTGGCCATATGCATCGCTATGATATATTCATTGACCAAGTGTATTGCTATTATATATGCATTGGCCATATGTATTGCTATGCTATATTCTTTGGCTATATGTATTGCTATGTCATTTTCATTAGCCATAGGCATTGCTATGATATATTCATTGGCCATAGGTATTGCAATAATATATTCATTGCCTATGTGTATTGCTATGATATATTCATTGACCATATGTATTGCTATGATATATTCATTGGCCATATGTATTGTTATGCTATATTCATTGGCCATATATATTGCTATGATATATTCATTGGCCATATGTATTGCTATGATATATTCATTGACTATATGCATTGCTATGTTATATTCATTGGCCATAGGTATTGCTATAATATATTCATAGTCCATATGTATTGCTATGATATATTCATTGGAGATATGTATTGGTATAATATATTCATTGGCCATATGTATTGCTATAATATATTCATTGGCCATATGTATTGCTATGATATATTCATTGGCGATATGCATAGCAATAGTATATTCATTGGCCATATGTATTACTATAATATATTGATTGGCCATATGTATAGCTATGATATATCCATTGGCCATATATATTGCTATGTTATATTCATTGGCCATATGCATAGTTATAATATATTCATTGGCGATATGTATTGCTATAATATATTCATTGGCCATATGTATTGCTATAGCATAGTCATTGGCCATATGCATTGCTATGGTATATTCATTGGCCATATGTATTGCTATGATATATTCATTGACTATATGCATTGCTATGATATATTCATTGACCATATGTATTGCTATGTTATATTCATTGGCCATATGTATCGCTATGATATATTCATTGGCCATGTGTATTGCTATGATATATTCATTGACCATATGTATTGCTATGTTATATTCATTGGCCTTATGAATAGCTATAATATATTCATTGGCCATATGCATTATGTTATATTGACTGGCCATATGTATTGTTATAATATACGCATTGGCCATATGTATCGCTATGATATGTTTATTGGCCATATGTATAGCTATGATATATTCATTGGCGATATGCATTGCTATACTATATTCATTGGCCATATGTATTGCTATAATATATTCATTGGCCATATGCATTATGCTATATTGACTGGCCATATTTATTGCTATGATAAATTCATTGGCGATATGTATTGCTATAATATATTCATTGGGCATATGTATTGCTATAATATAGTCATTGGCCATATGCATTTTATGTTATATTGACTGGCCATATATATTGCTATGATTTATTCATTGGCCATATGTATTGCTATAATATATTCATTGGCCATATGTATTGCTATAATATATTCATTGGCCATATGTATTGCTATAATATATGCATTGACCATATGCATTGCTATGATATATTCATAGACCATATGTATTGCTATGATATATTCATTAGCCATATGTATTGCTATGATATATTCATTAGCCATATGCATTGCAATGATATATTCATTGGCCATATGAATTGCTATGATATATCCATTGGCCATATGCATTGCTATGATATATTCATTGCCCATATGTATTGCTATGATATATTGATTGGCCATGTGTATTGCTATTATATATGCATTGGCCATATGTATTGCTATGATATATTCATTGACCATATGTATTGCTATGATATATTCATTGGCCATATGCATTGCCATGATATATTCATGGACAATATGTATTCCTATTATATATGCATTGGCCATATGTATTGCTATGATATATTCATTAGCCATATGCATTGCTATGATATATTCATTGGCTATATGTATTGGTATGTTATATTCATTAGCCATATGTATTGCTATGATATATTCATTGGCCATATGTATTGCTATAATATATTCACTGGTCATATGTATAGCTATAATATATTTACTGGCCATATATATTGCTATGATATATTCATTGGCCATAAGTATTGCTATGATATATTCATTGGCCATATGTATTGCTATGATATATTCATTGGCCATATGCATGGCTATGATATATTCATTGGCGATATGTATGCTATAATATATTCATTGGACATATGTATAGCTATGATATATTCATTGGCGATATGTATTGCTATAATATATTCATTGGCCATATGTATTGCTATAACATAGTCATTGGCCATATGCATTGCTATGATATATTCATTGGCCATAGGTATTGCTATGATATATTCATTGACTATATGTATTGCTATGATATATTCATTGGCCATGTGTATTGCTATGTCATATTCATTGGCCATAGGCATTGCTATGATATATTCATTGGCCAAAGGTATTTCAATGATATATTCATTGACTATATGTATTGCTATGATATATTCATTTGCCATATGTATTGCAATGATATATTCATTGACCATATGTATTGCTATGATATATTCATTGGCCATATGCATCGCTATGATATATTCATTGACCAAGTGTATTGCTATTATATATGCATTGGCCATATGTATTGCTATGCTATATTCTTTGGCTATATGTATTGCTATGTCATTTTCATTAGCCATAGGCATTGCTATGATATATTCATTGGCCATAGGTATTGCAATAATATATTCATTGCCTATGTGTATTGCTATGATATATGCATTGACCATATGTATTGCTATGATATATTCATTGGCCATATGTATTGTTATGCTATATTCATTGGCCATATATATTGCTATGATATATTCATTGGCCATATGTATTGCTATGATATATTCATTGACTATATGCATTGCTATGTTATATTCATTGGCCATAGGTATTGCTATAATATATTCATAGTCCATATGTATTGCTATGATATATTCATTGGAGATATGTATTGGTATAATATATTCATTGGCCATATGTATTGCTATAATATATTCATTGGCCATATGTATTGCTATGATATATTCATTGGCGATATGCATAGCAAGAGTATATTCATTGGCCATATGTATTACTATAATATATTGATTGGCCATATGTATAGCTATGATATATCCATTGGCCATATATATTGCTATGTTATATTCATTGGCCATATGCATAGTTATAATATATTCATTGGCGATATGTATTGCTATAATATATTCATTGGCCATATGTATTGCTATAGCATAGTCATTGGCCATATGCATTGCTATGGTATATTCATTGGCCATATGTATTGCTATGATATATTCATTGACTATATGCATTGCTATGATATATTCATTGACCATATGTATTGCTATGTTATATTCATTGGCCATATGTATCGCTATGATATATTCATTGGCCATGTGTATTGCTATGATATATTCATTGACCATATGTATTGCTATGTTATATTCATTGGCCTTATGAATAGCTATAATATATTCATTGGCCATATGCATTATGTTATATTGACTGGCCATATGTATTGTTATAATATACGCATTGGCCATATGTATCGCTATGATATGTTTATTGGCCATATGTATAGCTATGATATATTCATTGGCGATATGCATTGCTATACTATATTCATTGGCCATATGTATTGCTATAATATATTCATTGGCCATATGCATTATGCTATATTGACTGGCCATATTTATTGCTATGATAAATTCATTGGCGATATGTATTGCTATAATATATTCATTGGGCATATGTATTGCTATAATATAGTCATTGGCCATATGCATTGTATGTTATATTGACTGGCCATATATATTGCTATGATTTATTCATTGGCCATATGTATTGCTATAATATATTCATTGGCCATATGTATTGCTATAATATATTCATTGGCCATATGTATTGCTATAATATATTCATTGACCATATGTATTGCTATAATATATTCATTGGCAATATGTATTGCTATGCTATATTCATTGGCCATATGTATTGCTATGATATATTCATTGGCCATAGGTATTGCTATAATATATTCATTGGCCATATGTATAGCTATATTATATTCATTGGCGATATGTATTGCTATAATAGATTCATTGGCTATATGTATTGCTATAATATATTCATTGGCCATATGTATTGCTATAATATATTCATTGGCCATATGTATTGCTATGATATATTCATTGGTCATATGTATTGCTATGATATATTCATTGGCCATATGTATTGCTATAATATATTCATTGGCCATATGTATTGCAATAATATATTCATTCGCCATATGTATTGCTATAATATATGCATTGGCCATATGTATTGCTATGCTATATTCATTTGCCATATGTATTGCTATAATATATTCATTGGCCATATGCATTATGTTATATTGACTGGCCATATTTATTGCTATGATAAATTCATTGGGGATATGTATTGCTATAATATATTCATTGGGCATATGTATTGCTATAATATAGTCATTGGCCATATGCATTGGTATGTTATATTGACTGGCCATATATATTGCTATAATTTATTCATTGGCCATATGTATTGCTATAATATATTCATTGGCCATATGTATTGCTATAATATATTCATTGGCCATATGTATTCTTTTAATATATTCATTGGCCATATGTATTGCTATGATATATTCATTGGCCATATGTATTGCTATGATATATTCATTGGCCATATGTATTGCTATGATATATTCATTGGCCATATGTATTGCTATACTATATTCATTGGCCATATGTATAGCTATGATATATTCATTGGCGATATGCATTGCCACAATATATTCATTGGCCAAATGTATTGCAATAATATATTCATTGGCCATATGTATTGCTTTAATATATTCATTGGCCATATGTATTGCTATGTTATATTCATTGGCCATATGTATTGCTATGATATATTCATTGGCCATATGTATTGCTATGATATATTCATTGGCCATATGTATTGCTATAATATATTCATTGGCCATATGTATTGCAATAATATATTCATTGGCCATATGTATTGCTATACTATAGTCATTGGCCATATGTATTGCTATAATATATTCATTGGCCACATGTATTGCTATAATATATTCATTGGTCATATGTATTGCTATGATATATTCATTGGCCATATGTATTGCTATGATATATTCATTTGCCATAAGTATTGCTATAGTATATTCATTGGTCATATGTATTGCTATGATATATTCATTGGCCATATGTATTGCTATAATATATTCATTGGCCATATGTATTGCTGTAATATATTCATTGGCCATATGTATTGCTGTAGTATATTGACTGGCCATATGTATTGCCATAGCATATTCATTGGCCATATGTATTGCTATAATATAGTCATTGGCCATATATATAGCTATACTATATTCATCGGCCATATGTATTGCTATAGTATATTCATTGACCATATGTATTGCTTTAATATATTCATTGGCCATATGTATTGCTATGATATATTCATTGGCCATATGCATTGCTATGATATATTCATTGGCCATATGTATTGCTATGATATATTCATTGGCCATATGTATTGCTATGATATATTCATTGGCCATATGGATAGCTATGATATATTCATTGGCGATATGTATTGCTACAATATATTCATTGGCCATATAAATTGCAATAATATATTCATTGGCCATATGTATTGCTTTAATATATGCATTGGCCATATGTATTGCTATGATATATTCATTGGCCATATGTATTGCTTTAATATATTCATTGGCCATATGTATTGCTATGATATATTCATTGGCCATATGTATTGCTATGATATATTCATTGGTCATATGTATTGCTATGATATATTCATTGGTCATATGTATTGCTTTGATATATTCATTGGCCATATGTATTGCTATAATATATTCATTGGTCATATGTATTGCAATGATATATTCATTGGCCAGATGTATTGCAATAATATATTCATTGGCCACATGTATTGCTATAATATAGTCATTGGCCATATGTATAGCTATGATATGTTCATTGGCGATATGTATTGCTATAATATATTCATTGGCCATATGTATTGCTATAACATAGTCATTGGCCATATGCATTGCTATGATATATTCATTGGCCATAGGTATTGCTATGATATATTCATTGACTATATGTATTGCTTTGATATATTCATTGGCCATGTGTATTGCTATGTCATATTCATTGGCCATTGGCATTGCTATGATATATTCATTGGTCAAAGGTATTTCAATGATATATTCATTGACTATATGTATTGCTATGATATATTCATTTGCCATATGTATTGCTATGATATATTCATTGACCATATGTATAGCTATGATATATCCATTGGCCATATATATTGCTATGTTATATTCATTGGCCATATGCATAGTTATAATATATTCATTGGCCATATGTAAAGCTATGATATATTCATTGGCGATATGTATTGCTATGATATATTAATTGACCAAGTGTATTGCTATTATATATGCATTGGCCATATGTATTGCTATTATATATTCATTGGCCATATGTATTGCTATGATATATTCATTGGCCATATGTATTGCTATAATATATTCATTGGCCATATGTATTGCTATGATATATTCATTGGCGATATGCATAGCTATAGTATATTCATTGGCCATATGTATTACTATAATATATTGATTGGCCATATGTATAGCTATGATATATCCATTGGCCATATATATTGCTGTTATATTCATTGGCCACATGCATAGATATAATATATTCATTGGCCATATGTATAGCTATGATATATTCATTGGCGATATGTATTGCTATAATATATTCATTGGCCATATATATAGCTATACTATATTCATCGACCATATGTATTGCTATAATATATTCATTGGCCATATGTATTGCTTTAATATATTCATTGGCCATATGTATTGCTATGATATATTCATTGGCCATATGTATTGCTATGATATATTCATTGGCCATATGTATTGCTATGATATATTCATTGGCCATATGTATTGCTATGATATATTCATTGGTCATATGTATTGCTATGATATATTCATTGGCCATATGTATTGCTATGATATATTCTTGGCCATATGTATTGCTATAATATATTCATTGGTCATATGTATTGCTATGATATATTCATTGGCCATATGTATTGCTATAATATATTCATTGGCCACATGTATTGCTATAATATAGTCATTGGCCATATGTATTGCTATGATATAGTCATTGGCCATATGTATAGCTATGATATATTCATTGGCCATATGTATTGCTGTAATATATTCATTGGCCATATGTATTGCTGTAGTATATTGACTGGCCATATGTATTGCTATAGCATATTCATTGGCCATATGTATTGCTATAATATAGTCATTGGCCATATGTATTGCTATAATATAGTCATTGGCCATATATATAGCTATACTATATTCATCGGCCATATGCATAGCTATGATATATTCATTGGCCATATGTATTGCTATAATATATTCATTGGCCATTGTATTGCTATATTACCTTGGCCATATGTATTGCTATGTTAGCTTTGTCAGGTTGTAATGAGTTTCTAATAAACATAAACATTTTATAAATCGCGAACTCTCAGGATCGCCCCTGTGTATATTTACTTTATTATTTTAATGTTGTCTATGCTTTTGGTTTGTCAAGTATTGATTTTCTCACTATTGAGACAGACCAGTTCCTATTTTTAGCGATGTGATATTTTCTTATCTTGCAATAGTGCAAGACAAAAAAATCACATGCGCTTCACCTGCAAATGCATCCTGTACAGTTTATGTCAACTGCCCCACAGTGTGTTTTTTTTTTGTTTTTTTTTTGTGTTTTTTTTTTTGTAGATCATTATTTGTACTTTCGTACTTTCCCTTTTCGCTATTATATCGTCTGTCCTCTGAACTACTGCTTGCTTCAGATGTCTCCGTCGTTATCTTACAAACTTTTAATAAGCTTGAGTGTCAATTGTAAAACGTTGTATAAAATAACATGTTGCACAATCATATAATAAATGTTGATTGAATGTTTATAGAACACTGTTTATACAACTATCATTGTATTACCTGTCCTTCTCTATTTATAGAACACTGTTTATACAACTATCATTGTATTACCTGTCCCTCTCTATTTAATGCCCCTGTGATATCATTTAATCTTTCTGAAATGACTGCTAACAATGCATGAAACGATTGACTCATGTTTACATTGATGACGTAAGCATGTGTTGTTTGTTTTATAAATTATTATTATTATAATACATCATTTACTATGTATCTCTACGAACATCAACATCAGGGAACTTTAGGAAAACTAATTAAGATATACATGTTTGATTAAGACCGAAGCACCACCACTTGTCCTGAAATAGACTGAACGATTTGATCAGAACGCAGATAAACCGTGATTTACGTTCTCAACTAAACCTTCTAAATTAGATTCGTTACTATATTTGATAATAAAACAAATGAAATCTTGTTGAGAGACGAAGGCGCAATAACATTCTCCTGTGATCTGTAGAGTATGTTATAGATACAATACCTCAAAATAATCATAAACGTTCTTAAATATGAAGTAAAATATATCACAAATAATTGTGACAAAGCATTTTAGCAGGAAACGTTGTAAAATAGAATATTGTCCATGGTACCGTTACGTTACAGTCTGATACTAGAGGGGCAGTCGTGGTAGTGAATATATGGTATTTACAACTACATATGCATTCAGTGCCTATCACCACTAAAGTTTAGAGTTAAATAGTATATACTAGTTAGTAACTTACCTAACAGGTAATATCCCAATACTTAATATAAATAGTGTATATACTAGTAATAACTTGCCTAACAGGTAATATCCCAATACTTAATATAAATAGTATATACTTGTTGGTAACTTACATTTGAGGTAATATCCCAATACTTAATATAAATAGCTTATACTTGTTGGTAACTTACATTTGAGGTAATATCCCAATACTTAATATAAATAGTATATACTTGTTGGTAACTTATGTTATAGGTAGTATCCCAATACTTAATATAAATAGCATATACTTGTTGGTAACTTACCTTAGAGGTAATATCCCAATACTTAATATAAATAGTATATACTTGTTGGTAACTTACCTTAGAGGTAATATCCCAATACTTAATATAAATAGTATATACTTGTTGGTAACTTATGTTATAGGTAGTATCCCAATACTTAATATAAATAGTATATACTTGTTGGTAACTTACCTTAGAGGTAATATCCCAGTCGTTGTCGTGATCATAGGGTAGTAGGATTTACAAACTACCTGTGCAATCAGTACCTATCACCACTAAATTTATGAGTTCGAATCCCGTTCATGGCGAGGTGTACTCGATACAACATTATGTGATAATGTTTGTCTGTGACTTGCGACAGATCGGTGGTTGTCTCCGGGTACTCCGGTTTCCTCCACCAATAAAACTGAATGCCACGATATGACTGAAATGTTGTTGACAGTGACGTTAAACATCATACACCAAACCAAGCAAAACCCTATAAACAAAATATCTTACCACATTGTTACGCCATTAATACATTTAATGACACTCTGGTGTGCAACATGATATTTTACACGATTCTAAAAGGTGATGTCGTTTAGCGCATGGTAGACCATTATCTCTAAAAGCATATATCAGATTTATTGGTTTCCTAATTGACATTTAATTGCGTCAGTCTTCAGCAATTTCCGTCTCAATAAACACATCACTTCGGTAATAATGTGTTTTTAAGGTTATGAAAGTTCTTATTTTATAACGCTACAGTGATGCAAACTTGATGAATGAATTAACTGTTTTAAATATAACCTAAACGGTATTAACACAATACCACTACATGTTAGTGTTACAGACAAACTTCTTCACCAATGACACTGGGTAATATTATGACATATCGTTATTATCTTCAAAATATGTTGAAAAAGCTGCAATAAATGAAACGATTTGCTGACATGGAAGGACGGTTTAAACGGTGGACAATTCAATAAATAGACCTTTTACCGAAATAATTGTACACAAAGAATAGTTTGAAGATACCAAAGAGGTAACCAGAATCCTTAAATCGAAGAATAATGTACAACACAATGGCGAAAAGAAAAAGGACAAAATGGCAAACAACGATCTACGAATCATACACATAAAACTAAAGATCGAGTAACACGAGCCCCACTAAAAACCGGAGGTGACATCAACTGCTGCGGAAGGGTAAGCAGTTCATGCTCCACTAGTGGCACCTGTCGTGTTAATCTACTGACAAATTCGGTGATTAGTCATGAATTAGGAGAAGGCCGGGAATTAATGCTTACGACAAAGAAGGCCACGATATTGTTATGTTTTTCTAGGTATTGACACGAAACAGGTCTTATCCCTGGGTCTCATTACACATACAATTAACTAGGATTAGATTAGGTCGGAGGAACTATTATAGTGCTTTCCTTCACCTTTACAATGGACAAAATAACACATGTCAAACACATGAGAAAATATATATGACCCACATGATAGCATGGAACATATGCTAAAGTATATATGGACCTGAACATATGACCGAACATACGATAAAGTATATAGGGCAACATCATATCACGGAACATATGATTAAGTATATATGTGCCAAGGCATAGCACGGAACATAGGATAGCATAAAACGGAACATATGATTAAGAATATATGGACCAAGGCATAACGCGGAACATATGACAGCATAACACGGAACATATGATTAAGCATACATGGGCCAAGGCATAGCACGGAACATATGATATCACCACACGGAACATATGATTAAGTATATATGGGCCAAGGCATAGCACGGAACATATGATTAAGCATATATAGGCCAAGGCATATCACGGAACATATGATTAAGTATATATGGGCCAATGCATAGCGTGGAACATATGATAGCATAACACGAAACATCTGAATAAGTATATATGGGCAAATGAATAGCACGCAACATATGATTAAGTATATATGGGCCAAGGCATAGCACGGAACATATGATAACATAACACGGAACATATGATTAAGTATATATGGACCAAGGCATAGCACGGAACATATGATTAAGCATATATGGGCCAAGGCATAGCACGGAACATATGATTAAGCATATATGGGCCAAGGCATAACACGGAACATATGATTAAGCATATATGGGTCAAGGCATAGCACGGAACATATGATTAAGCATATATGGGCCAAGGCATAGCACGGAACATATGAGAGCATAACACGGAACATATGATTAAGTATACATGGGTCAAGGCATAACACGGAACATATGATTAAGCATATATGGGCCAAGGCATAGCACGGAACATATGATTAAGCATATATGGGCCAAGGCATAGCACGGAACATATGAGAGCATAACACGGAACATATGATTAAGCATAAATGGGTCAAGGCATAACACGGAACATATGATTAAGCATATATGGGCCAAGGCATAACACGGAACATATGATTAAGCATATATGGGTCAAGGCATAGCACGGAACATATGATTAAGCATATATGGGCCAAGGCATAGCACGGAACATATGAGAGCATAACACGGAACATATGATTAAGTATACATGGGTCAAGGCATAACACGGAACATATGATTAAGCATATATGGGCCAAGGCATAGCACGGAACATATGATTAAGCATATATGGGCCAAGGCATAGCACGGAACATATGATTAAGTATACATGGGTCAAGGCATAGCACGGAACATATGATTAAGCATATATGGGCCAAGGCATAGCACGGAACATATGAGAGCATAACACGGAACATATGATTAAGTATACATGGGTCAAGGCATAACACGGAACATATGATTAAGCACATATGGGCCAAGGCATAGAATGGAACATATGATAACATAACACTGAACATGGTTAAGCATATATGGCCCAAGTCATAGCACGGAACATATGACAGCATTACACGGAACATATGATTAAGTATATATGGGCCAAGGCATAACACGGAACATATGATTAAGTATACATGGGCCAAGGCATAACACGGAACATATGATTAAGCATATATGGGTCAATGCA
The DNA here is from genome assembly GCA_963383655.1 of Bathymodiolus septemdierum. NCBI lineage: Eukaryota > Metazoa > Mollusca > Bivalvia > Mytilida > Modiolidae > Bathymodiolus > Bathymodiolus septemdierum. Next base: position 2,844,147 of record OY726517.1, on the reverse strand, counting down.
TAGCACGGAACAAATGATAACATAACACGGAACATATGATTAAGTATATATGGGCCAAGGCATAGAATGGAACATATGATAGCATAACACTGAACATGGTTAAGCATATATGGCCCAAGTCATAGCACGGAACATATGACAGCATTACCCGAACATATGATTAAGCATACATGGGCCAAGGCATAGAATGGAACATATGATTAAGTATACATGGGCCAAGGCATATAATGGGACATATGATATCATAACACGGAACATATGATTAAGTATACATGGGCCAAGGCATAACACGTAACATATGATTAAGTATACATGGGCCAAGGCATAACACGTAACATATGATTAAGTATACATGGGCCAAGGCATAGAATGGAACATATGATTAAGTATATATGGGCCAAGGCATAGAATGGAACATATGATAGCATAACACTGAACATGGTTAAGCATATATGGCCCAAGTCATAGCACGGAACATATGACAGCATTATCCGGAACATATGATTAAGTATACATGGGCCAAGGCATATAATGGGACATATGATTAAGTATACATGGGCCAAGGCATATAATGGGACATATGATAGCCTAACACGGAACATATGATTAAGTATACATGGGCCAAGGCATAACACGTAACATATGATTAAGTATACATGGGCCAAGGCATAACACGTAACATATGATTAAGTATATATGGGCCAAGGCATAACACGTAACATATGATTAAGTATACATGGGCCAAGGCATAACACGTAACATATGATTAAGTATACATGGGCCAAGGCATAACACGTAACATATGATTAAGCATATATGGGCAACATAATTGTACGGATTATAAGATAAGGTATATAAGGACCACGACATATCACGGAACATGCGATGAGTCATATCATGGGACAGACGATAAAGTATATAATGACCATGTCATAGCACGGGTAAAGGAAAAAGGATGCATTCAATATTATTCGTTTGATCATTTACATTTAACAGAATGGAAAATGGGGAAAATCAAATACAACATGTAGAAACAATTTTGTAGAAATTCAAAAGACATTATAGATCGTACTGTTTGTTTTCTAAATACGAATACAGAATAAAACACTAACTAATATGATACAACACAAGCGTGTGTGCTGTATTAACAATGCTATCACTGGGAGCGTTAATAAATCTCTAAGGAATTTTAATAACTGTCATGGGTTTCATGTTTTTATAATTAAATGATATTCATCAAATTTTAATCTGTCATGGTTTCATCGACAGCAATTGAATTTTAAATCACATTCAAATTATTTGGAGATTTATCAGAATGAATACAATCATTCCTCCACATCAAGCTAAGACTCATCAGACTGTACATAACAGATTTATTATATCATACATGGAGATGTTTGATGAATGATTGATTCTAATATAATTTGTTCCAGATTATCCACCAGAGATATCAGCAAGAATACAAATGAATGAAAATATAATATCTTAAAGATTTCTTTATGGATTTCTACCTCCCAAAGACTTTAAATTATTTGGCTTTGATCGTACATGTTTGACTTGGAGCGTACCTAGTGAAGTTTATTACAGACACGGCCGTGTGCACGAAATTTGATATCTACGTTTTCATCATATAAAACAAAATATGAGTTTGAGTGAGTGAGTGATTGGTGCTTAACGTCAATTCAGCACTTTTTCAGTTATATCATGGCGAGAACAAGTTAATTTTCAATGAGCAGATGATAAGGTCCGCTTTGTTCTGGACCGACACGCTGAGTTGGATCTTTATAGTACTAGCTCACTGAAACAAGTCTGCAGGTAGACATGTTGCTCCACTTGGACACATTATCCTGATTCCGAGCCAATCAGTTTTTGTTCTTTCTCCTTAATGCTGCGTACTTAGCGGTGAAACAACAAATATCAATTTCATAGTCTTCGGTTTGACCCAACACGGGCTCGAACCCACGATCTACCACACTTGAGGTGAGCACGCTAACCATTACGCCACTGTCAGGTTGTAATATGAGTTTGATGACTTGCTGGTATTTATCCATCGGCTTTGCTTATTTAATATAAATCAAAACAATGGAATAAACAGACTTTTAAAACATATATTTATATGTAAAGCTATATACAGATGATTGGCATACAAAAGGTTTCTAATATATTCATTTAGCTATTCTGTAATTTAAAGGTATACAAATCGGATTCACTAAACATTGACAATAACATACAGTACAATAAAAGAGGCAACACAATCTAAATCTAAACAGCTATCAGTATGTAATTGATTGATTGTACAGCAATCAGTATGTAATTGATTGATTGTACAGCTATCAGTATGTAACTGATTGGTTGTCGTTTCGCGTTATCACTAGAACTACAGTACTACATCTACTATTTATTATAATGATGATGATCTTGAGCTGCCTTGACAAGGATTTAAAAGTGCATTTATGTCACCGTTTCTTCTTACATGCTTATTCTTAAGTGGTCTTTTTCACAATATGTTAGAATCAACCAAGAACACGATTTATTAACGGAAGTCAATTTAGAGGACGATTTCTATTTGTTCTACTCCACGTGCTGTGACATGGGTAGTTGCTAAGCATCTTAAACTTGGATTAAACAAAAGAGTATATGCCTTCTGCCATCGTCTACATATCCTCCTGTGCTTTTGGTTAGTAGACTCCTTTTTTATCATTCCGTGATTTGTCTCGGGGTCTACTGGTGTGAGTAGTATATTGGTACAGGTCTTAGATCTGGATAAAAGTTCATCACAGAAAACGGTCATGATAGGATTTCTGTGGTAAACGTCAACCATTATCATTCCTATGTATGTTGAGTAACCTATCAAAATAAATACACGGATATAAGAGTTATTTCGCTTACAGTGGTATCCGGTCTAGCAAGAGTAATAGAAGGGAGGATTTCAGTATATAAATACTTGAACATTGTAATTATTCAGAGGATAAATTGCATAACAAATAGAAAATTGACAAGTTGCTACAACATTAAAATACACGGGAGAAATTTAATACGGATGTGTTAATGACTTAGGATAGTCATATAATCCCCAGCAGGGTACCAGTCCAAGAACACCAGTCTATGTACATCATTATTGTTATATAAATTCCACCAGTGTACCAGTCCAAGAATACTGGTGTACCAGTCCAAGAACACTAGTGTACCGGTCCAAGAACACTAGTGTACCATCCAAGAACAATGGCGCACCAGTCAAAGAAAACTAGTGTACCAGTCCAAGAACACTAGTGTACCAGTCCAAGATCATTAGTGTACCAGTCCAAAAATACTAGTGTACCAGTCCAAGAAGACCAGTGTGCCAGTCCAAGAACACTAGTATACCAGTCCAAGAATACTAGTGTACTAGTCCAAGAACACTAGTGTACCAGTCCAGGAATACTAGTGTAAAAATCCAATAACATTAATGTACCAGTCTAAAAACACTAGTGTACCAGTCCAAGAACACTAGTGTACCAATCCAATAACACTAGTGTACCAATCTCAGAACACCAGTGTACCAGTCAAAGACCCCTAGTGTACCAGTCCAAGAACACTAGTATACCAGTTCAAGAACACAAGTGTACCAGTCCAAGAACACTAGTGTACCAGTCCAATAAAGATAGTATACCATTCAAAGAATACTAGTGTACCAGTCCAAGACCAGCAGTGTCCCAGTCCAAGAACACTAGTGTACCAGTCAACGAACACTAGTGTACCAATCCAATAACACTAGTGCACCAGTCTCAGAACACCAGTGTACCAGTCAAAGACCCCTAGTGTACCAGTCCAAGAACACTAGTGTACCATTCCAAGAACACTAATGTACCACTCCAAGAACTCTAGGGTACCAGTCCAAGAAAGCTAGTATACCAGTCCAAGAGCACTAATGTACCAGTCAAAGAACACTAGTGTACAAGTCCAATAACACTAGTGTACCAGTCCAAGACCACTAGTGTACAAGTCCAAGAACACTAGTATACCAGTCCAAGAACACTAGTGTACCAGTACAAGAACAATAGTGTACCAGTACAAAACACTAGTGTGCCAGTCCAAGAACACTAGTAAACCAGTCAAAGACCAGTAGTGTACCAGTACAATACCACTAGTGTACCAATCCAAGAACACTAGTGTGCCAGTCCAAGAACACTAGTATACCAGTCCAGGAGCATTGCTGTACCAGTCAAGGAAAACTAGTGTACCATTCAAAGAAGACTAGTGTACCAATCCAAGACAACAAGTGTACCAGTCCAAGAACACTAGTGTACCAATCCAAGAACATTAGCATACCAGGCCAAGAACACTGGTGTACCAGTCAATGAAAACTAGTGTACCAGATCAGTAACACTAGTGTACCAGTCCAAGACCACTAATGTACCAGTCCAAGAATACTAGTGTACCATTCCAATAACACCAGTGTACCAGTCCAAGAACACTAGTGTACCAGTCCAAGAACATTAGCATACCAGGCCAAGAACACTGGTGTACCAGTCAATGAAAACTAGTGTACCAGATCAGGAACACTAGTGTACCAGTCCAAGACCACTAATGTACCAGTCCAAGAATACTAGTGTACCAGTCCAATAACACTAGTGTAGCAGTCCAAGAACACTAGTGTACCAGTCCAAGACCACTAGTGTACCAGTCCAAGAACACTAGTGCACCATTCCAAGAACACTAGTGTACCAGTCCAATACCACTAGTGTACCAGTCCAAGACCACTAATGTACCAGTCCAATAACACTAGTGTACCAGACCAAGAACACTAGTGTACCAGTCCAAGACCACTAGTGTACCAGTCCAAGAACACTAGTGCACCAGTCCAATACCACTAGTGTATCAGTCCAAGAAAACTAATATAACAGTCCAAGAACACTAGTGTACCAGTCCAAGAACACTAGTGTACCAGCCCAATAAAGCTAGCATACCAGTCCAAGAATACTAGTGTACCAGCCGAAGAACACTAGTGTACCAGTCCATTAACACTAATGTACCACTCCAAGAACACTAGTGTACCAGCCCAAGAAAGCTAGTATACCATTCAAAGAGCACTAGTGTACCATTCAAAGAACACTAGTGCATCAGTCCAAGAACACTAGTATACCAGTCCATGAACACTAATGTACCAGTCCAATACCGCTAGTATACCAGTCCAAGATCACTAGTGTACCAGTCCAAGAACACTAGTGTACCAATCCAAGAACACTAGTATACCAGTCCAAGACCACTAATGTACCAGTCCAAGACCACTAGTATACCAGTCCAAGAACACTGGTTTACCAGTCCAAGAAAACTAGTGTACCAGTCCAAGAACACTAGTGTCCCAGCCCAAGATCACTAGTGTACTAGTCCAAGACCACTAGTGTACCAGTCCAAGAACACTAGTGTAAAAGTCCAAGAATAATAGTATACCAGTCCAAGAAAACTTGTATAACAGTCAAAGAAAACTAGTGTACCAGTCCACGAACACTAGTGTACCAGGCCAATAACACTATTGTACCAATCCTTGAACACCATTGTACCAGCCCAATAACACTTGTGTACCAGTCCAAGAACACTAGTGTACTAGTCCAAGACACTTGTGTACCAGTCCACGAAAATTGTATACCAGTCCAAGAACAATAGTGTACCAGTCCAAGATCACTAGTGTACCACTCCAAGAACACTAGTGTTCCAGTCCAAGAACACTAGGGTACCAGTCCAAGAAAGCTAGTATACCAGTCCAAGAGCACTAGTGTACTAGTCAAAGAACACTAGTGTACAAGTCCAAGAACACTAGAGTACCAATCCAAGACCACAAGTGTAACATTCCAAGAACACTAGTGTACCAGTCCAGGAATACTAGTGTAAATATCCAAGAACACTAGTGTACCAGTCCAAGAAAACTAGTGTAGCAGTCCACGAACACTAGTGTACCAGGCCAAGAACACTAGTGTACCAGCCCAAGAACACTAGTGTACCAGCCCAAGAACACTAGTGTAACAGTCCAAGAACACTAGGGTACTAGTCCAAGAACACTTGTGTACCAGTCAACGAAAACTAGTGTACCAGCCCAAGAACACTAGTGTACCAGCCCAAGAACACTGGTGTACCAGTCCAAGATCACTAGTGTACCAGCCCAAGAACACTAGTGTAACAGTCCAAGAACACTAGGGTACTAGTCCAAGAACACTTGTGTACCAGTCAACGAAAACTAGTGTACCAGCCCAAGAACACTAGTGTACCAGCCCAAGAACACTAGTGTACCAGTCCAAGATCACTAGTGTACCAGTCCAAGAACACTAGTGTACCAGTCCACGAACACTAGTGTACCAGGCCAAGAACACTAGTGTACCAGCCCAAGAACACTAGTGTACCAGTCCAAGAACACTAGTGTACTAATCCAAGAACACTTGTGTACCAGTAAAAAAAAAACTAGTGTACCAGCCCAAGAACACTAGTGTACCAGTCCAAGAACACTAGTGTACCAGTCCAAGATCACTAGTGTACCAGTCCAAGATCAATAGTGTACCAGTCCAAGGACACTAGTATACCAGTCCAAGATCACTAGTGTACCAGTCCAAGAACACTAGTGTACCAGCTAAGGAACACTACTGTACCAGTCAAAGAACAATAGAGTACACTGTACCTACCAGTCTATATACATCATTGTTGTAATATAAACTCCAATGTTAAAATATGAGATTAGCAAATAGTGATATAGCATCAGTGATATGGTCAAAATGATGGAACATGAAGAACAAGCGCCCAGATAAGATCAAAATGAAGGAATAGTACACAGGTAAAGTTAAAATAGAGGAATAGTACACAGGTAAAGTCAAAATGGAGGAATAGTACACAGGTAAAGTTAAAATGGAGGAATGAAACCTTAGTAAGATCAAAATGGAGGAATAATATTCACTTTGTAGTCACCTTAAAAATACCACCAAGAGCAAAGTCAAACTAAAATACTGACATACAAATTTGACTTACGTTGAATAATGACGTAGCAATGGCATATGGAGTTTACATTTTACTCATACATTATTCTAGGGCTTGTGTCCGGCTTAGTTCATTTCAGGCGCAAAGCTACTCAAACACGGCTATGTTGCACCGAGGTTGATGTCATAGATACAAAAAATTCATGGCCGTCATCACTAGCTGGTTGACAGTCACGAAAATGTATTTCTCAAACGTCAATGGATCTTTTCCAATATTTTTTTCTATCACCGATAATAGTTTTACCGGATTTGACTACGAGTAAAACGACATGTGTCATAGGAATGAGAACTGCTTAATCTTAGCGAGCCTCTGGTTTCACTCCGGGTTTCCGAAGGGGGTTCCTGTGGCTTACATATTTAGCATTATACGTCGTGTTGTTGTTTTACATGTATTCATTCCCTCTCTCTCTCTCTCTCTCTCTCACTTTATTTACCTTTGTCATACTTTTCAAAGCCTCTAGGCAGCATACATCTGTCTATCCTGGCTAATGATACCAAGCCAATTACCACACTGATCAATATCCGATTGATTGTGGCGAAAAACCCAATAATAGCGTGGAAGAAAAACATGAAGAAAGTCGTAACGTTGAATGCTTTGCTGAAATAAAAAGGAGTCACATTTATTGGGTAATTATGTAAGTGTTGCCTTTCCTATGTTTGAAAATAGAGGTGTAGTTCTGGAAACACACTCGTGTGTAGAACGTGTACAATACTATTGGCTGTAAATTCAGTAACACCGGATGTAATTTATGGTGGTAAAAACAAGCGTTGCTTTGGGTTGCTAATAGGGAAACAGAAAGTATTTTCTCATATATGTGTTACTTTACAGAAGGTAGGGAGCTAGGGGTTAGAATAATGGTGTTTAACGTCACTTTCAACAATATTTCAGTTCTATCGTGACGGTCAGTTTTATTGGTGGTAAAAACCGGAATACCTGGAAAAAACCACCGACCTGCTGCACGTCACTGACAAACTTTATCACATAAGGTTGTATCGACTACACCTCGCCTGAACATTAGACGAGCAGTATTATTGTTAAGACCGGCGATTTCACACTCATCTTAGGATATAAGTTATCCTTATTGTGGAAGACACTATTGTGATTATCAAATTTAGAAAATCAATAAAGAGCTGTTCATTAACTTTTGTATTTGGATATTCTCACATGTTCATTTACACCCATATGCTTTCTTTTTTATATTATATTTGATTCATATGATTATCTATATCTATACTATCTTACATATTATTCAGTGCAAGTGCTTTCTGTGTCCCTGTTTTTCCAGGTATTTTTATGGAGTGATCTTGAAGGAAATATTTTCTTGACACCAACACCTGTATCTTACGAAATGCCAGGTTGATGATGATAATGGGACTGAAAATGAAGGATTAAATTATTTTAACTGACAAGATAAACTTAATATATTTACTTACCAACGTGTTTGATTGGATAATATAAAGTCATGTGATAGGGCATATGGCATTGTACTGCCATCTTGTACTCATGAGAGAAAATTGTCCGCTAATAAACGCAATTAAAATGAATATATTATCAAACAATAGAGAAGTTATTCCTTGTAGACTGGACATTTTAAGATTACACACAAATCACAATTATCTATCCTTATTTGAAGTCAATAAAGAAGCTTGTAGAAGACCTGACCCGTCAACTAAATGTTGATATAAACTATGCTGCTTACCTTTGTTCACCGTTTACATGTCTGACGGTTCAACTCATTATTAAAGTCTAATTTATATTTTGAAGTGGAAGTTAGTAATGGAAGTGTATGTAATGATACAATCCACTAACCTTCAAGTGGAAGTTAGTAATGGAAGTGTATGTAATGACAGAATCCACTAACCTTCAAGTGGAAGTTAGTAATGGAAGTGCATGTAATGACAGAATCCACTAACCTTCAAGTGGAAGTTAGTAATGGAAGTGCATGTAATGATACAATCCACTAACCTTCAAGTGGAAGTTAGTAATGGAAGTGCATGTAATGATACAATCCACTAACCTTCAAGTGGAAGTTAGTAATGGAAGTGTATGTAATGATACAATCCACTAACCTTCAAGTGGAAGTTAGTAATGGAAGTGCATGTAATGACAAAATCCACTAACCTTCAAGTGGAAGTTAGTAATGGAAGTGCATGTAATGTCAGAATCCACTAACCTTCAAGTGGAAGTTAGCAATGGAAGTGCATGTAATGACAGAATCCACTAACCTGCAAGTGGAAGTTAGCAATGGAAGTGCATGTAATGACAGAATCCACTAACCTGCAAGTGGAAGTTAGCAATGGAAGTGCATGTAATGACAGAATCCACTAACCTTCAAGTGGAAGTTAGTAATGGAAGTGCATGTAATGACAGATTCCACTAATCTTCAAGTGGAAGTTAGTAATGGAAGTGCATGTAATGACAAAATCCACTAACCTTCAAGTGGAAGCTAATAAAGGAAGTGCATGTAATATCAGAATCCAATAACCTTCAAGTGGAAGTTAGTAATGGAAGTGCATGTAATGACAGAATCCACTAACCTTCAAGTGGAAGTTAGTAATGGAAGTGCATGTAATGACAGAATCCACTAACCTTCAAGTGGAAGTTAGTAATGGAAGTGCATGTAATGACAGAATCCACTAACCTTCAAGTGGAAGTTAGTAATGGAAGTGCATGTAATGACAAAATCCACTAACCTTCAAGTTGAAGCTAGTAAGGGAAGTGCATGTAATGTCAGAATCCACTAACCTTCAAGTGGAAGTTAGTAATGGAAGTGCATGTAATGACAAAATCCACTAACCTTCAAGTGGAAGTTAGCAATGGAAGTACATGTAATGACAGAATCCACTAACCTTCATGTTTATAATTGTTTTTCCTGCATGGATAACTAGAAGGTGATGCAATTAAATAACAAATATTTTCCAATTTGTTGGAATTTGAAATTAGCTACCTAAACAAGTAAAATGCTAGCAAAATCGTAAAATAAATCAGTAACCAGTTTGTTTCAACGTGATCATCGTTCGTTGTAAACTATGGATAGCTGTCAGAAGTATTTTGTTCGAATACAAATTGCATGTCAAAAAACAATTCGGGAATGTTTATGTTTGTATACATCACGTTCCTGCATCAACACATGCATTTACTGGAATTATGAATTCTAATATGATGTCCTTCAAATGCTCTGAGCCCAAACCCGTGGTAAAAATAATATTAATCCATGACCGATTAAACTTATGACGTCATCACCAATTTATAACGATATTTTACCAATTTTTACACATTAGAATCGAAATAATTCATGGAAGCCATATGTATATATTGTTTTTACCACGGGTAGGCCTTTATGTCAGCTTTTTACCCCTCACTTACTCTCGGGGTAAAACTTCATGACATAAAGGCCTACCCGTGGTAAAAACAATATATACATATGGCTTAAATGAATTATTCCTTAATTAGAATATATCTGGAGCTTTATCAGGGTATTATTTGAATAGCCAATGAAGGACGTCATGTTAGAATGTTTCATTACCTTCACGATGTAGATTTGTTCTGTGCTATATCTTGTATATTGTTACTTTATTTACTTACAGAAACACCGCAACTAGTTCAATATTGTACAGAGGTGCATCTCCAGTTAATGGAAGAATAATAATGTAGGCTACCATAATACAACCAATCCATAGTCCAAATATCATTAGAATATAAGCTAAAGAAAGAACAAACTAAGATCAGGTGAACATCAGGTACCACAACAATTATATGCTCTGGTATTTTAAGTAAGTAATAAGATCAGATAAATGTTAATTACCAGTTAAATGTCAAGAATTGGTACCTAAACAGGTAAAAAGATCAAATACACGTTAGTTACCAGTGAAATGTCAAGCATTGGTACATAAAAAAGTAAAGAGATCAAATAAACGTTAGTTACCAGTTAAATGTCAACCATTGGTACATAAACAAGTAAAGAGATCAAATAAATGTTAGTTACCAGTGAAATGTCAACCATTGGTACATAAACAAGTAAAGAGATCAAATAAACGTTAGTTACCAGTGAAATGTCAACCATTGGTACATAAACAAGTAAAGAGATCAAATAAACGTTAGTTACCAGTGAAATGTCAAGCATTGGTACATAAACAAGTAAAGAGATCAAATAAACTTTAGTTGCAAGTGAAATGTCAAGCATTGGTACCTAAACAAGTAAAGAGATCAAATAAACGTTTGTTTCCAGTGAAATGTCAAGCATTGCTACCTAAACTAGTAAAGAGATCAAATAAACGTTTGTTCCCAGTGAAATGTCAAGCATTGCTACCTAAACAAGTAAAGAGATCAAATAAATGTTAATTACCAGTGAAATGTCAAGCATTGCTACCTAAACAAGTAAAGAGATCAAATAAATGTTAGTTACCAGTGCAATGCCAAGCATTGGTACATAAACAAGTAAAGAGATCAAATAAATGTTAATTACCAGTGAAATGTCAAGCATTGGAGCCTAATCTAGTAAAGAGATCAAATAAATGTTAGTTACCAGTGAAATGTGAAGCATTGGGGCCTAAACTAGTAAAGAGATCAAATAAATGTTAGTTACCAGTGAAATGTCAAGCATTGGAGCATAAACAAGTAAAGAGATCAAATAAATGTTAATTACCAGTGAAATGTCAAGCATTGGAGCATAAACAAGTAAAGAGATCAAATAAACGTTAGCTACCAGCGAAATGTCAAGCATTGCTACCTAAACAAGTAAAGAGATCAAATAAATGTTAATTACCAGTGAAATGTCAAGCATTGGGGCCTAATCTAGTAAAGAGATCAAATAAATGTTAGTTACCAGTGAAATGTCAAGCATTGGTACCTAAATAAGTAAAGAGGTCAAATAAACGTTAGTTACCAGTTAAATGTCAAGCATTGGTACCTAAACAAGTAAAGAGATCAAATAAACGTTAGTTACCAGTGAAATGTCAAGCATTGTTCCCTAAACAAGTATTTAAGTCAAATAAGCGTTATTACCAGTGAAATGTCAAGCATTGAGGCCTAAACAAGTAAAGAGATCAAATAAACGTTAGTTACCAGTGAAATGTCAACCATTGGTACATAAACAAGAAAAGAGATCAAATAAACGTTAGTTATCAGTGAAAAGTCAAGCATTGGTACCTAAACTAGAAAAGAGATTAAATAAACGTTAGTTACCAGTGAAATGTCAAGCATTGGTACCTAAACAAGTAAAGAGATCAAATAAACGTTAGTTAGCAGTGAAATGTCAAGCATTGGTACATAAGCAAGTAAAGTTATCAAATAAACGTTAGTTACCAGTGAAATGTCAACCATTGGTACATAAACAAGTAAAGAGATCAAATAAACGTTAGTTACCAGTGAAGAGTCAAGCATTGGTACCTAAACTAGTAAACAGATTAAATAAACGTTAGTTACCAGTAAAAAGTCATGCATTGCTACCTAAACAAGTAATGAGATCAAATAAACGTTAGTTACCAGTGAAATGTCAAGCATTGGTACCTAAACAAGTAAAGAGATCAAATAAACGTTAGTTACCAGTGAAATGTCAACCATTGGTACATAAACAAGTAAAGAGATCAAATAAACGTTAGTTAGCAGTGAAATGTCAACCATTGGTACCTAAATAAGCAAAGAGATCAAATAAACGTTAGTTACCAGTTAAATGTCAAGCATTGGTACCTAAACAAGTAAAGAGATCAAATAAACGTTAGTTATCAGTGAAATGTCAGGCATTGGTACCTAAACAAGTAAAGAGATCAAATAAATGTTAGCTACCAGTGAAATGTCAAGCATTGGTACATAAACAAGTAAAGAGATCAAATAAATGTTAGTTACCAGTGAAATGTCAACCATTGGTACATAATCAAGTAAAGAGATCAAACAAACGTTAGTTACCAGTGAAATGTCAACCATTGGTACATAAACAAGTAAAGAGATCAAATAAGCGTTAGTTACCAGTGAAATGTCAAGCATTGTGGCCTAAGCAAGTAAAGAGATCAAATAAACGTTAGTTACCATTGAAATGTCAACCATTGGTACATAAACAAGTAAAGAGATCAAATAAATGTTAGCTACCAGTGAAATGTCAAGCATTGGGGCCTAAGCAAGCAAAGAGATCAAATAAACGTTAGTTAACAGTGAAATGTCAACCATTGGTACCTAAACAAGTAAAGAGATCAAATAAACGTTAGTTACCAGTGAAATGTCAAGCATTGGTACCTAAACAAGTAAAGAGATCAAATAAACGTTAGTTACCAGTGAAATGTCAAGCATTGTTCCCTAAACAAATATTTAAGTCAAATAAGCGTTATTACCAGTGAAATGTCAAGCATTGGTACATAAACAAGTAAAGAGATCAAATAAACGTTAGTTACCAGTGAAATGTCAACCATTGGTACCTACACAAGTAAAGAGATCAAATAAACGTTAGTTATCAGTGAAATGTCAACCATTGGTACCTAAACTAGTAAAGAGATCAAATAAACGTTAGTTACCAGTGAAATGTCAAGCATTGGTACCTAAACTAGTAAACAGATTAAATAAACGTTAGTTACCAGTAAAAAGTCAAGCATTGCTACCTAAACAAGTAATGAGATCAAATAAACGTTAGTTACCAGTGAAATGTCAAGCATTGGTACCTAAACAAGTAAAGAGATCAAATAAACGTTAGTTACCAGTGAAATGTCAACCATTGGTACATAAACAAGTAAAGAGATCAAATAAACGTTAGTTAGCAGTTAAATGTCAACCATTGGTACCTAAATAAGCAAAGAGATCAAATAAACGTTAGTTACCAGTGAAATGTCAAGCATTGGTACCTAAACAAGTAAAGAGATCAAATAAACGTTAGTTATCAGTGAAATGTCAGGCATTGGTACCTAAACAAGTAAAGAGATCAAATAAATGTTAGCTACCAGTGAAATGTCAAGCATTGGTACATAAACAAGTAAAGAGATCAAATAAATGTTAGTTACCAGTGAAATGTCAACCATTGGTACATAATCAAGTAAAGAGATCAAATAAACGTTAGTTACCAGTGAAATGTCAAACATTGGTACATAAACAAGTAAAGAGATCAAATAAGCGTTAGTTACCAGTGAAATGTCAAGCATTGGGGCCTAAGCAAGTAAAGAGATCAAATAAACGTTAGTTACCATTGAAATGTCAACCATTGGTACATAAACAAGTAAAGAGATCAAATAAACGTTAGTTAGCAGTTAAATGTCAACCATTGGTACCTAAATAAGCAAAGAGATCAAATAAACGTTAGCTATCAGTGAAATGTCAAGCATTGGTACCTAAACTAGAAAAGAGATTAAATAAACGTTAGTTACAAGTGAAATGTCAAGCATTGGTACCTAAACAAGTAAAGAGATCAAATAAACGTTAGTTAGCAGTGAAATGTCAAGCATTGGTACATAAGCAAGTAAAGATATCAAATAAACGTTAGTTACCAGTGAAATGTCAACCATTGGTACATAAACAAGTAAAGAGATCAAATAAACGTTAGTTACCAGTGAAGAGTCAAGCATTGGTACCTAAACTAGTAAACAGATTAAATAAACGTTAGTTACCAGTAAAAAGTCATGCATTGCTACCTAAACAAGTAATGAGATCAAATAAACGTTAGTTACCAGTGAAATGTCAAGCATTGGTACCTAAACAAGTAAAGAGATCAAATAAACGTTAGTTACCAGTGAAATGTCAACCATTGGTACATAAACAAGTAAAGAGATCAAATAAACGTTAGTTAGCAGTTAAATGTCAACCATTGGTACCTAAATAAGCAAAGAGATCAAATAAACGTTAGTTACCAGTTAAATGTCAAGCATTGGTACCTAAACAAGTAAAGAGATCAAATAAACGTTAGTTATCAGTGAAATGTCAGGCATTGGTACCTAAACAAGTAAAGAGATCAAATAAATGTTAGCTACCAGTGAAATGTCAAGCATTGGTACATAAACAAGTAAAGAGATCAAATAAATGTTAGTTACCAGTGAAATGTCAACCATTGGTACATAATCAAGTAAAGAGATCAAACAAACGTTAGTTACCAGTGAAATGTCAACCATTGGTACATAAACAAGTAAAGAGATCAAATAAGCGTTAGTTACCAGTGAAATGTCAAGCATTGTGGCCTAAGCAAGTAAAGAGATCAAATAAACGTTAGTTACCATTGAAATGTCAACCATTGGTACATAAACAAGTAAAGAGATCAAATAAATGTTAGCTACCAGTGAAATGTCAAGCATTGGGGCCTAAGCAAGCAAAGAGATCAAATAAACGTTAGTTAACAGTGAAATGTCAACCATTGGTACCTAAACAAGTAAAGAGATCAAATAAACGTTAGTTACCAGTGAAATGTCAAGCATTGGTACCTAAACAAGTAAAGAGATCAAATAAACGTTAGTTACCAGTGAAATGTCAAGCATTGTTCCCTAAACAAATATTTAAGTCAAATAAGCGTTATTACCAGTGAAATGTCAAGCATTGAGGCCTAAACAAGTAAAGAGATCAAATAAACGTTAGTTACTAGTGAAATGTCAACCATTGGTACATAAACAAGAAAAGAGATCAAATAAACGTTAGTTATCAGTGAAAAGTCAAGCATTGGTACCTAAACTAGAAAAGAGATTAAATAAACGTTAGTTACCAGTGAAATGTCAAGCATTGGTACATAAACAAGTAAAGAGATCAAATAAACGTTAGTTACCAGTGAAATGTCAACCATTGGTACCTACACAAGTAAAGAGATCAAATAAACGTTAGTTATCAGTGAAATGTCAACCATTGGTACCTAAACTAGTAAAGAGATCAAATAAACGTTAGTTACCAGTGAAATGTCAAGCATTGGTACCTAAACTAGTAAACAGATTAAATAAACGTTAGTTACCAGTAAAAAGTCAAGCATTGCTACCTAAACAAGTAATGAGATCAAATAAACGTTAGTTACCAGTGAAATGTCAAGCATTGGTACCTAAACAAGTAAAGAGATCAAATAAACGTTAGTTACCAGTGAAATGTCAACCATTGGTACATAAACAAGTAAAGAGATCAAATAAACGTTAGTTAGCAGTTAAATGTCAACCATTGGTACCTAAATAAGCAAAGAGATCAAATAAACGTTAGTTACCAGTGAAATGTCAAGCATTGGTACCTAAACAAGTAAAGAGATCAAATAAACGTTAGTTATCAGTGAAATGTCAGGCATTGGTACCTAAACAAGTAAAGAGATCAAATAAATGTTAGCTACCAGTGAAATGTCAAGCATTGGTACATAAACAAGTAAAGAGATCAAATAAATGTTAGTTACCAGTGAAATGTCAACCATTGGTACATAATCAAGTAAAGAGATCAAATAAACGTTAGTTACCAGTGAAATGTCAAACATTGGTACATAAACAAGTAAAGAGATCAAATAAGCGTTAGTTACCAGTGAAATGTCAAGCATTGGGGCCTAAGCAAGTAAAGAGATCAAATAAACGTTAGTTACCATTGAAATGTCAACCATTGGTACATAAACAAGTAAAGAGATCAAATAAATGTTAGCTACCAGTGAAATGTCAAGCATTGGGGCCTAAGCAAGCAAAGAGATCAAATAAACGTTAGTTAACAGTGAAATGTCAACCATTGGTACCTAAACAAGTAAAGAGATCAAATAAGCGTTAATTACCAGTGAAATGTCAAGCATTGGTACCTAAACTAGTAATGAGGTAATAATTATCTCTTTCTCCATTGCTAACTGGATGTTTTGTTTTATAATTGCTTTGTGTTGTTTTCGTTTTGTTTTGTTTCGCTTTGTTTTCCTGTTGTTGTTTTGTTTCTGAATCGTATCTTTACCACTAATTGTGATATATCTTCCATGTGCTCGCTTAAATCACAATTAATTCATAACCCACAGTTGTTGGAATGGTACCTATCAGCATACAAAACAACATTTTCAAATGGTTGCTGGATGCGTTCTAAGACATGCAAAACAACTATTGTAACAAATTGGTATATGACAATTAAGACAGACGGGTGTTCTGCCTTTCAGCAAGTTGTTTTTATGACATAAACATTATTTCTTACTCCATAATAGATAAGCTATCTGTGTTCCTGAATATCATAAACGTTATTACTTACTCCATAATAGATAAGCTATCTGTGTTCCTGAATATCATAAACGTTATTACTTACTCCATAATAAATAAGCTATCTGTGTTCCTGAAAATCGTAAGCTTGCTGCCTAAAATTATAACTATAATAGTTAGAAAAAGATCATTGTTTTAATAGTTAAAATTATAACTATAATAGTTAGAAAAAAATCATTGTTGTAATAGTTAAAATTATAACTATAATAGTTAGAAAAAAATCATTGTTTTAATAGTTAAAATTATAACTATGATAGTTAGAAAAAAATCATTGTTTTAATAGTTAAAATTATAACTATGATAGTTGGAAAAAAATCATTGCTTTAATAGTTAAAATTATAACTATGATAGTTGGAAAAAGAACATTGTTTTAATAGTTAAAATTTTAACTATAATAAAGTGGGAAAAAGGTCATTGTTGTAATAGTTAAAATTATAACTATAATAGTTAGAAAAAGATAATTGTTTTAATAGTTAAAATTATAACTATAATAGTTAGAAAAAGATCATTATATTAATAGTTAAATACTGATTTACATTGTATATACATAAAGATCAAGATTAGGACTCCGTGTCTATGACAACAACGTTGCTCATCTTGCTATGTGAGGACCTACATTTCACTCGTATGTAAAAAAAAACATTTACATGACCACATCACTGCTCTAACACGGTACCCTTGGGCTCATGCAATTAGAATAAACCTGCCACATTATTCAAGCCGTTGCATCAGGCTACACGAGAGCACGTTCATGTTGTATCAGGTCACACGAGAGCGTGTTCATGTTGTATCAGACCCCACGAGAGCGTGTTCATGTTGTATCAGACCACACGAGAGCGTGTTCATGTTGTATCGGGCCACACGAGAGCGCGTTCATGTTGTATCAGGCCACACGAGAGCGTGTTCATGTTGCATCAGGTCACACGAGAGCGCGTTCATGTTATATCAGACCACACGAGAGCGTGTTCATATTGTTTCAGGCCACACGAGAGCGTGTTCACATTCTATCAAGCCACACGAGAGCGTGTTCATGTTTTTTAGTGGTGCCTCTGTTTCTATGATTTTCTGTTTTTCATTTTATTTTGAAGTTTTTGTTTTTATCATTGCCTAGTTAAGCCTACTAAGACATATTTACATTTGTATGCATAGATTTTTATTTTTTGCAACTTCCGGCTAAATCTTAATAAAGTATTAACATTTTCAGTGGATATGTTTATTATTACAATAGTTAGAATCTACGAAGATGTATATAAATCTGTCATAACAATAGAAAGTCGAATATTTGATGATCAACAATTTCACAGACTTCAACAACAAAATTCACGAGATATATACATGAAAAGACACGTTCTGGTTTGGGAATAAAAGTGGCGGGATTGAATTGGAGATAATGTTGATTCCAACGCTCCACTCTTTATACCTGGATGTTTAAATGGCAATACCGATATAAACAAACAATAGAATAATAAAGCCTGAACAAATTCGCTTCTACTCCCAAAAATATTCAACTATCACCAAAACATATTAACATGTCCTATACTTCTACACAGCTATTCCTCATTCTAAGCTGATGAACTACTTATGGGAGTTGGCCCAACTGTGCTTCATGAAAAAGAATGGCCAACGTAGATCCAAATACCTTGTGCTAGGAAGGAACAGATATTATTTTGTAGAAAACAAACCACTCTGATTCTACCAGAGAGTTCTCTGAAACTGATACCATCAACAGCCCGAGTTTTTGATTGCCAACCTATTTGTTATGTTTGGTGGACGTGTTTTTCAACAGACAGTTGGCATACCTATGGGTAGAAACTACGCTCCGACTTGTTCATTAATGTATATGTGGCAAACTTCATACAGGGGCTTCTCAAGAAAAACCAAAAGCAGCTAGCCCGATTCTTTAATTTCACGTTCCGCAATATAGATGATGTCCTTTCACTAAATGATTCTAGGTTTGGTGATTTCCTTCATCGCATCTATCCCATTACAGATAGGTATGCTTAATACCTTGACCTTAACCTCAACATTGACAGGGGGGAGGAGGGGGGGGGGGGTAAGAACGACACTTTACGACAATAGAGATTATATCAATTTTCCCATTGTGAACTTTCCATTTATATGTAGCAACATTCCAACAGCAACTGCCTAAGAAGTATATATTTCTCAGTTGATACGGCATTCCAGAGCTTGTGGTTCCTATCAGGATTTTTTTGACAGATGGGGCTGCTAGCAAGGAAGCTACTTAACCAAGTGTTCCTATTGGTTAAGTTGAAGTCATCACTTCGAAAGTTTTACGGTCGCGATCATGACTTAGTTGAACGTTCAACTTGTCGTAAACATTTCCCGGTCATTTCCTCATTCATGACTTATCACCGGGTTTGTAACTAATTTAACACGACGGGTGTCACTAGTGGAGCAGGAACTGTTTAGCCTTCCGGAGCACCTGAGTTCTCCCCCGGTTATTAGTGGGGTTCGTGTTACTCGATCTTTAGTTTGATGTGTATGCTTTGTAGATCGTTGTTTGTCCTTTTGCACTGTTTCTTTTGGTCATTGTGTTGTCTGTTCTTCTTCGGCTTACGGATTCTGATTACCCCTTTGGTATCTTCTAACTCGTCTCCAAACAATTGATTAAAAAACACGCCCAGATTGTAGAGAAGAACGGTGAAAGCTATATGGAACAATATGTTCCTACGGTTTCGGTCAAATATACTGAATAAATCTTCGGTGTGTTTGATTGGTTTTAATATAAAAATATAGTTTACTTACTACAAGGTTGTCGTTCATTGTTTTCCGTAGTTTCATTGGTAGGCATGAAAAATCTCCTCTGTGCATTTGTATCAGATCTTTTCGATAATTGAAGAATATCAGAAGGATATATATAACCATTATTATACTTGACAGTGTAAACGAAATGTAAAATCCGACTGAAAGATAAAAACGGACACATATTTTTTACAAACGTGATAAAATACAAGATTGATGACCTCAACAATGTAGGGGTCAGACATATAATCCGACGGTCCAGTAGTCTCACAGTCCGGTAGTCCGACAATCCGGTAGTCCGACAGTCCGACAGACTAAGTACATTTAATAGCGTTTCTATGAAAATAAAATATATATTCTGTATAAGAAATATTCGCTAAAGTCAAGTTTTGTGCAATGTGAAAGCAAGATCCATCGTCAAACTGGCGTTGCAAGATTCCTATGTGATTTACTGGTGCATATATTCAAAACAGCCGTTGAAGTAATTTAAGTAAGTAATTTTTATTTAAAATCGGAAGCATATATATACAAATACAACATAGAACATGAGCTCTTTAGAACTCTTTAACTGACTTGAAAGCTCTTTAACCGACTTGAAAGCTCTTTAACCGACTTGAAAAGCTCTCTAACCGACTTGAAAAGCTCTCTAACCGACTTGAAAGATTCTGATGTGGTTTACTGAAGCATAATATTAAAAATGCAAATTAATTTCCAAGACATTTACTTTAGAAAGAAAAGAAAAAAGGTCCGAATATATTACGTAGAACCGGAATACGTAGCTTTCGCCTATTGTTCCGGTCGGCTCGTGTAGCCAAGCCAGTCTTTTTAGTCCGGAACAAATTGCCTGCTACATCGGCTCCGTCGAAGAAAAACAATAATTTCACGACGAAGAAGACGAAAAGATTTAATTTTATCCCAAAATAATCCCCCTCGAAAATCGTATGGTCGTCATTTTAGATTATCATTGCATTAAAGAAGTTTGCTATTTCTTCATTCAAGTAAAAATTCAAACAAATATTCAAAAAAATTGGTCATACTAAAGCTTTATATCTTTGTTATGTTCCCGCGAATTGTTACTTTGTTTCTAATCTTACTGGAACGGTGAAAGTGAAAAACAAACACATCTCTGTCGGACTATCGGGCTGTCGGATTATCTGGCTGTCGGACTATCGGACTAACGGTATGTCGGATTATAGCTACGCTCGCAACATTGTAGAGTGTCATAGATTGGTTTTGTTACACAGTCTAGATGTAGGTGTGATTATATGTTGTTCATTGTCTCTAAATTATACACACTGAATATACCCAATACTGAAATGATTTCATGTAAATAATTGTGTGATGATATACATTGGAGAGTTGTATGTATATTATATACTTATTGATTGATATGAGGGTAATAGCAAGTTTATTGTTCCCGAGACCAAAGGGAAATAGATGGTGTCAAAGGAAACAATAAACCTGCTATTACCCGAATATTCAGTCAATAAGTGTGTGATAATACCGAGCAGAATAAGAGACTATAATACTATGGACAGACACAAAACCTGCCCGCTCTCTTTGATGTTCTTTCAGATTAGAATAAGAAAAATGAGAATTTTGAATGTGCATTTTCGTGTTTCCTCCAATGAATCAAGAGGAATAAAAATTCCATGAAAATATATCGCGTACCCGGTGAATAGCACAGGAGAGGTAAATAGTCTTTTGGATTATTGACAACACACAATTTAATAGAGTATTAACGAGCACTACTTTTAAATATGTAATAGGAAATCTTCTACTCATGTATCATAGAAGAAAATATTTTCGGACCAAATTAACAAATATTATTCTCATGTCAGGTGGAATTTCTAATAAAATGCGGCCGGCTTTTTCTTTTGATAAAACCATTTCATATAACTATACATATAACTATACATATAACTATACATATAACTATACATATAACTATACATATAATTATACATATAACTATACATATAACTATACATATAACTATACATATAACTATACATATAACTATACATATAACTATACATATAATTATACATATAACTATACATATAACTATGCATATAACTATACATATAACTATACATATAATTATACATATAACTATACATATAACTATACATATAACTATACATATAACTATACATATAATTATACATATAACTATACATATAACTATGCATATAACTATACATATAACTATACATATAACTATACATATAACTATGCATATAACTATACATATAACTATACATATAATTATACATATAACTATACATATAACTATACATATAACTATACATATAACTATACATATAACTATACATATAACTATACATATAACTATACATATAACTATACATATAACTATACATATAACTATACATATAATTATACATATAACTATACATATAACTATACATATAACTATACATATAACTATACATATAACTATACATATAACTATACATATAACTATACATATAATTATACATATAACTATACATATAACTATACAAACATTTACAATGTAGATATAGGTAACACCACTATTGTTTCCCTTCTATTAACATTGATAAGACTATAACTGGAACTTTGTATCAAGACCAAAGCCTCATCTAAACTTGAATGTATAATATACACAATGCTTCATCATCCTCTCATCAACAATTAACGTGCTTTGGCATTTGTGTGCTCACTTTTGTTTTTATTTGATATCTATGTTTTTTTTGTGTATGCCTTCTCGTCCATTTACTTGTTTAGCTACTCCTCTTTGTTCATATCTCATTTCTATTTGAGAGTAATTAGAAATAATTTAATTTTATTTCAAATCTGATTGGCTGATCCGCCTGGAGAAAATTTTGGTTATACTTGATAACCTGGGTTGGAATTATGACGTCATCAACATATTCATTCGCCAACGACAAATTCAAATAGTCACATGAACTATTCGTAGTTAAAATCGAGGAATCACTAAATGCTGGTGTAAAAATTAAATATTAAGGAATATTTGAAATTTTCGAACATAAACCTGGTTTGGAACAGCTTACGCTTTTCATTAACGGCTTCGCGGTTTATTAATCGTAGGCTGCTCCAAACCAGGTTATATCGTATAACCTGTTCAACAATTTCACATATTCCTTAAAAAGACTATATATGTAATAATTCCTTACCATCAGCGACTGTCAACGCGGTCGTTATATCATTTAAAGTTGCTCTATTGATGTTTAGACTACTTAAGGACTGCTTATACCGCCCACTAAAATTCCGTTCTGCGTATGTAGTCACAAATTGAATGCCAAACTGTAAAAGGCATGAAACAAAAACAGTTACGTGTCGTGGTGGAATAATGCGGTCATGCAATCATTGACCACATAATGTAGCTAAAACTCCCAATACCATCGTTCGTCATCTGTTCGCAAATGATACACGATCTTGATATCTCCCGACATTTATTGCTTGAAAGACAAGATGAGACGATTCTTTAAAAATCCTCACTTAATAGCTTGGTAAATAGACTTTAGAGAATACTTAAGGAACAATCAAAAATGGAGAATCCAGAGAAACTGGCAACTTGGATATACTGATTCCTCCTACAAACAAATGGAGGTAAGTGGCAAGCTCCATAGTAACGCATGATTTGGGAAATTGTAAAATTTAAGTCATCTCTCTTGTCGAATTTATGCTCGGTACATGTTGGTTATGTGCTTTGGCTCCTTGAAAAACGTTGAATGTAGATTTAATATTGTATTCACTGATGTGGTTAGGGATGTTAAAGGTTAGACTTGTTGTCTAGATTAATGTAGATAGGGGGTTAAGGGTTAGGGTTTTTGTATTCACTGATGTGGTTAGGGATGCTAAAGGTTAGACGTGTTGCATAGATTAATGTAGATAGGGGTTAAGAGTTAGGTTTTTTTGTAATCACTGATGTGAATAGGGATGTTAAATGTTAGACGTGTTCTATATATCAATGTAGATAGGGGGTTAAGGGTTAGGGCTTTGTATTCACTAATGTGGACAGGGATGTTAAAGGTTAGATATATAAATGTAGATAGGGGCTAAGGGTTAGGGGTTTTTGTATTCACTGATATGGATAGGGATGCTAAAGGTTAGACTTGTTGTATTGATTAATGTAGATAGGGGTTAAAGGTTAGGTTTTTTTGTATTCACTGATGTGGGTAGGAATGTTAAAGGTTAGACTTGTTGTATAGATTAATGTAGATAGGGGTTAAGGGTTAGGTTTTTTTGTATTCACTGATGTGGATAGGGATGTTAAAGGTTAGACTTGTTGTATAGATTAATGTAGATAGGGGGTTAAGGGTTAGGGTTTTTGTATTCACTGATGTGGATAGGGATGTTAAAGGTTAGACTTGTTGTATAGATTAATGTAGATAGGGGTTAAGTGTTAGGTTTTTTTGTATTCACTGATGTGGATAGGGATGTTAAAGGTTAGACTTGTTGTATAGATTAATGTAGATAGGGGGTTAAGTGTTAGGGTTTTTGTATTCACTGATGTGGATAGGGATGTTAAAGGTTAAATAGATTAATGTAGATAGGGGCTAAGGGTTAGGGTTTTTTGTATTCACTGATGTGGATAGGGATGCTAAAGGTTAGACTTGTTGCATAGATTAATGTAGATAGCGGTTAAGGGTTAGGTTTTTTTGTATTCACTGATGTGGATAGGGATGTTAAAGGTTAGACTTGTTGTATAGATTAATGTAGATAGGGGGCTAAGGGTTAGGGTTTTTGTATTCACTGATGTGGATAGGGATGTTAAAGGTTAGATATATTAATGTAGATAGGGGCTAAGGGTTAGGGTTTTTTGTATTCACTGATGTGGAAAGGGATGCTAAAGCTTAGACTTGTTGTATAGAATAATATAGATAGGGGGCTAAGGGTTAGTGTTTTGTATTCACTGATGTGGATAGGGATACTAAAGGTTAGATAGATTAATGTAGATAGGGGCTAAGGGTTAGGGTTTTTTGTATTCACTGATGTGGATAGAGATGTTAAAGGTTAGACATGTTATATAGATTAATCTAGATAGGGGGTTAAGGGTAAGGGATTTGTGTATACACTGATGTGGATAGGGATGTTAAAGGTTAGACTTGTTGCATAGATTAATGTAGATAGGGGGTTAAGGGTTAGGGATTTGTGTATACACTGATGTGGATAGGGATGCTAAAGGTTAGACTTGTTGTATAGATTAATGTAGATAGGGGTTAAGGGTTAAGGATTTGTGTATTCACTGATGTGGATAGGGATGTTAAAGGTTAGACTTGTTGCATAGATTAATGTAGATAGGGGTTAAGGGTTAGGTTTTTTTGTATTCACTAATGTGGATAGGGATGTTAAAGGTTAGACTTGTTGTATAAATTAATGTAGATAGGGGCTAAGGGTTAGGGATTTGTGTATACACTGATGTGGATAGAGATGCTAATGGTTAGACTTGTTGTATAGATTAATGTAGATAGGGGGTTAAAGTTAGGGTTTTTGTATTCACTGATGTGGATAGGGATGCTAAAGGTTAGGCTTGTTATATAGATTAATGTAGATAGGGGCTAAGGGTTAGGGTTTTTGTATTCACTGATGTGGATAGGGATGTTAAAGGTTAGACTTGTTATATAGAAAAATGTAGATAGGGGGTTAAGGGTTAGGGTTTTGTATTCACTGATGTGGATAGGGATGCTAAAGGTTAGATAGATTAATGTAGATAGGGGCTAAGGGTTAGGGTTTTTTGTATTCACTGATGTGGATAGGGATGTTAAAGGTTAGACATATCATATAGATTAATGTAGATAGGGGGTTAAGGGTTAGGGTTTTTGCATTCACTGATGTGGTTAGGGATGTTAAAGGTTAGACTTGTTGTATAGATTAATGTAGATAGGGGTTAAGGGTTAGGTTTTTTGGTATTCACTAATGTGGATAGGGATGTTAAAGGTTAGACTTGTTGTATAAATTAATGTAGATAGGGGCTAAGGGTTAGGGATTTGTGTATACACTGATGTGGATAGAGATGCTAATGGTTAGACTTGTTGCATAGATTAATGTAGATAGGGGTTAAGGGTTAGGTTTTTTTGTATTCACTGATGTGGATAGGGATGCTATAGGTTAGACTTGTTGCATAGATTAATGTAGATAGGGGTTAAGGGTTAGGTTTTTTTGTATTCACTAATGTGGATAGGGATGTTAAAGGTTAGACTTGTTGTATAGATTAATGTAGATAGGGGTTAAGGGTTAGGATTTTTGTATTCACTGATGTGGATAGGGATGTTAAAGGTTAGACTTGTTGTATAGATTAATGTAGATAGGGGGTTAAAGTTAGGGTTTTTGTATTCACTGATGTGGATAGGGATGTTAAAGGTTAGGCTTGTTATATAGATTAATGTAGATAGGGGCTAAGGGTTAGGGTTTTTGTATTCACTGATGTGGATAGGGATGTTAAAGGTTAGACTTGTTATATAGAAAAATGTAGATAGGGGGTTAAGGGTTAGGGTTTTGTATTCACTGATGTGGATAGGGATGCTAAAGGTTAGATAGATTAATGTAGATAGGGCTAAGGGTTAGGGTTTTTTGTATTCACTGATGTGGATAGGGATGCTAAAGCTTAGACTTGTTGTATAGAATAATATAGATAGGGGGCTAAGGGTTAGGGTTTTGTATTCACTGATGTGGATAGGGATGCTAAAGGTTAGATAGATTAATGTAGATAGGGCTAAGGGTTAGGGTTTTTTGTATTCACTGATGTGGATAGGGATGTTAAAGGTTAGACATATCATATAGATTAATGTAGATAGGGGGTTAAGGGTTAGGGTTTTTGTATTCACTGATGTGGTTAGGGATGTTAAAGGTTAGACTTGTTGTATTGATTAATGTAGATAGGGGGTTAATGGTTAGGGTTTTGTATTCACTGATGTGGATAGGAATGTTAAAGGTTAGACTTGTTGTATTGATTAATGTAGATAGGGGGTTAATGGTTAGGGTTTTGTATTCACTGATGTGGATAGGAATGTTAAAGGTTAGACTTGTTGTATTGATTAATGTAGATAGGGGGTTAATGGTTAGGGTTTTGTATTCACTGATGTGGATAGGAATGTTAAAGGTTAGACTTGTTGTATTGATTAATGTAGATAGGGGGTTAATGGTCAGGGTTTTGTATTCACTGAAGTGGATAGGGATGCTAAAGGTTAGATAGAATAATGTAGATAGGGGCTAAGAGTTAGGGTTTTTTGTATTCACTGATGTGGATAGGGAGGTTAAAGGTTAGACGTGTTGTATAAATTAATGTAGATAGGGGTTATGGGTTAGGGTTTTTGTATTCACTGATGTGAATAGGGATGCTAAAGGTTAGACGTGTTGTATAGATTAATGCAGGTAGGGGGTTATGGGTTATGGTTTTTTGTATTCACTGATGTGGATAGGGATGCTAAAGGTTAGACTTGTTGTATAGATTAATGTAGATAGGGGATTAAAGTTAGGGTTTTTGTATTCACTGATGTGGATAGGGATGTTAAAGGTTAGATGTGTTGCATAGATTAATGTAGATAGGGGTTAAAGTTAGGGTTTTTGTATTCACTGATGTGGATAGGGATGTTAAAGGTTAGATGTGTTGCATAGATTAATGTAGATAGGGGGTTATGAGTTAGGTGTTTTTGTATTCACTGATGTGGATAGGGATGTTAAAGGATAGACGTGTTGAATAGATTAATGTAGATAGGGGGTTACAGTTAGGGTTTTTGTATTCACTGATGTGGATAGGGATGTTAAAGGTTAGACGTGTTGTATAAATTAATGTAGATAGGGGGTTATGGGTTAGGTTTTTTGTATTCACTGATGTGGATAGGGATGCTAAAGGTTAGACTTGTTGTATAGATTAATGTGGATAGGGGGTTAAAGTTAGGGTTTTTGTATTCACTGATGTGGATAGGGATGCTAAAGGTTAGACTTGTTGTATATATTAATGTAGATAGGGGGTTAAAGTTAGGGTTTTTGTATTCACTGATGTGGATAGGGATGTTAAAGTTAGATGTGTTGCATAGATTAATGTAGATAGGGGGTTAAGGTTCAGGGTTTTTGTATTCACTGATATGGATAGGGATGTTAAAGGTTAGACTTGTTGTATAGATTAATGTAGATAGGGGTTAAGGGTTAGGGTTTTTTGTATTCACTGATGTGGATAGGGATGTCAAAGGTTAGATGTGTTTCATAGATTAATGTAGATAGGGGTTAAGGGTTAGGGTTTTTGTATTCACTGATGTGGATAGGGATGTTAAAGGTTAGATGTGTTGCATAGATTAATGTAGATAGGGGTTAAGGGTTAGGGTTTTTTGTATTCACTGATGTGGATAGGGATGTTAAAGGTTAGATGTGTTGCATAGATTAATGTAGATAGGGGTTAAGGTTTAGGGTTTTTGTATTCACTGATGTGGAGAGGAATGTTAAAGGTTAGACTTGTTGAATAGATTAATGTAGATAGGGGTTAAGGGTTAAGGTTTTTGTATTCACTGATGTGGATAGGGATGTTAAAGGTTAGATGTGTTGCATATATTAATGTAGATAGGGCTTAAGGGTTAAGGTTTTTGTATTCACTGATGTGGATAGATATGTTAAAGGTTAGATGTGTTGCATATATTAAGGTAGATAGTGGTTAAGGGTTAGGTTTTTTTGTATTCACTGATGTGGATAGGGATGTTAAAGGTTAGACGTGTTGTATAGATTAATGTAGATAGGGGGTTAAGGGTTAAGGTTTTTGTATTCACTGATGTGGATAGGGATGTTAAAGGTTAGATGTGTTGCATATATTAATGTAGATAGTGGTTAAGGGTTAGGTTTTTATGTATTCACTGATGTGGATAGGGATGTTAAAGGTCAGACGTGTTGTATAGATTAATGTAGATAGGGGGTTAAGGGTTAAGGTTTTTGTATTCACTGATGTGAATAGGGATGTTAAAGGTTAGATGTGTTGCATAGATTAATGTAGATAGGGGCTAAGGGTTAAGGTTTTTGTATTCACTGATGTGGTTAGGGATGTTAAAGGTTAGACTTGTTGAATAGATTAATGTAGATAGGGGTTAAGGGTTAGGGTTTTTGTATTCACTGATGTGGATAAGGATGTTAAATGTTAGACTTTTTATATATTTATGTGGATAGGGGTAAAGGGTTAAAGTTTTTGTATTTACTGATGTGGATAGGAATGTTAAATGTTAGACTTTTTATATATTAATGTAGATAGGTGTTAAGGTTTAGGGTTTTTGTATTCACTGATGTGGAGAGGGATGTTAAATGTTAGACTTTTTTTATATATTTATGTAGATAGGGGGTTAAGGGTTAAGGTTTTTGAATTCACTGATGTGGATAGGGATGATAAAGGTTAGACTTTTTTTATATATTGATGTAGATAGGGGGTTTAGGGTTAGGGTTTTTTGTATTCACTGATGTGGATAGGGATGTTAAAGGTTAGACTTGTTATATAGAAAAATGTAGATAGGGGGTTAAGGGTTAAGGTTTTTTGTATTCACTGATGTGGATAGGGATGTTAAAGGTTAGACTTGTTGCATAGATTAATGTAGATAGGGGGTTAAGGGTTAGGGTTTTGTAATCACTGATGTGGATAGGGATGTTAAAGGTTAGATAGATTAATGTAGATAGGGGCTAAGGATTAGGGTTTTTTGTATTCACTGATGTGGATAGGGATGTTAAAGGTTAGGCTTGTTATATAGATTAATGTAGATAGGGGTTAAGGGTTAGGGTTTTTGTATTCACTGATGTGGATAGGGATGTTAAAGGTTAGACTTGTTATATAGAAAAATGTAGATAGGGGGTTAATGGTTTGGGTTTTGTATTCACTGATGTGGATAGGGATGCTAAAGGTTAGATAGAATAATGTAGATAGGGGCTAAGAGTTAGGTTTTTTTGTATTCACTGATGTGGATAGGGAGGTTAAAGGTTAGACGTGTTGTATAAATTAATGTAGATAGGGGTTATGGGTTAGGGTTTTTGTATTCACTGATGTGAATAGGGATGCTAAAGGTTAGACGTGTTGTATAGATTAATGCAGGTAGGGGGTTATGGGTTAGGTTTTTTTGTATTCACTGATGTGGATAGGGATGCTAAAGGTTAGACTTGTTGTATAGATTAATGTAGATAGGGGGTTAAAGTTAGGGTTTTTGTATTCACTGATGTGGATAGGGATGTTAAAGGTTAGATGTGTTGCATAGATTAATGTAGATAGGGGGTTATGAGTTAGGTTTTTTTTGTAATCACTGATGTGGATAAGGATGTTAAATGTTAGACTTGTTTTATATATTTATGCAGATAGGGGTAAAGGGTTAGGGTTTTTGTATTCACTGAGGTGGAGAGTGATGTTAAATGTTAGACTTTTTTTTATATATTTATGTAGATAGGGGGTTAAGGGTTAAGGTTTTTGAATTCACTGATGTGGATAGGGATGATAAAGGTTAGACTTTTTTTATATATTGATGGAGATAGGGGTTTAGGGTTAAGGTTTTTTGTATTCACTGAAGTGGATAGGGATGTTAAAGGTTAGACTTGTTATATAGCAAAATGTAAATAGGGGGTTAAGGGTTAAGGTTTTTTGTATTCACTGATGTGGATAGGGATGTTAAAGGTTAGACTTGTTGGATAGATTAATGTAGATAGGGGGTTAAGGGTTAGGGTTTCGTAATCACTGATGTGGATAGGGATGTTAAAGGTTAGATAGATTAATGTAGATAGGGGCTAAGGGTTAGGGTTTTTTGTGTTCACTGATGTGGATAGGGATACTAAAGGTTAGACTTGTTGTATAGAATAATGTAGATAGGGGGCTAAGGGTTAGGGTTTTGTATTCACTGATGTGGATAGGGATACTAAAGGTTAGATAGATTAATGTAGATAGGGGCTAAGGGTTAGGGTTTTTTGTATTCACTGATGTGGATAGGGATGTTAAAGGTTAGACAGGTTATATAGATTAATGTAGATAGGGGTTAAGGGTTAGGTCTTTTTGTATTCACTGATGTGGATAGGGATGTTAAAGGTTAGACTTGTTGTATAGATTAATGTAGATAGGGGGTTAAGGGTTAGGGTTTTTGTATTCACTGATGTGGATAGGGATGTTAAAGGTTAGACTTGTTATATAGAAAAATGTAGATAGGGGGTTAAGGGTTAAGGTTTTTTGTATTCACTGATGTGGATAGGGGTGTTAAAGGTTAGACTTGTTGCATAGATTAATGTAGATAGGGGGTTAAGGGTTAGGGTTTTGTAATCACTGATGTGGATAGGGATGCTAAAGGTTAGAAAGATTAATGTAGATAGGGGCTAAGGGTTAGGGTTTTTTGTATTCACTGATGTGGATAGGGATGTTAAAGGTTAGACTTGTTATATAGATTAATGTAGATAGGGGGTTAAGGGTTAGGGTTTTTGCATTCACTGATGTGGATAGGAATGTTAAAGGTTAGACTTGTTGTATTGATTAATGTAGATAGGGGGTTACTGGTTAGGGTTTTGTATTCACTGATGTGGATAGGGATGCTAAAGGTTAGATAGGATAATGTAGATAGGGGCTAAGAGTTAGGGTTTTTTGTATTCAGTGATGTGGATAGGGAGGTTAAAGGTTAGACGTGTTGTATAAATTAATGTAGATAGGGGTTATGGGTTAGGGTTTTTGTATTCACTGATGTGAATAGGGATGCTAAAGATTAGACGTGTTGTATAGATTAATGCAGGTAGGGGGTTATGGGTTATGGTTTTTTGTATTCACTGATGTGGATAGGGATGTTAAAGGTTAAACGTGTTGTATAAATTAATGTAGATAGGGGGTTATGGGTTAGGTTTTTTTGTATTCACTGATGTGGATAGGGATGCTAAAGGTTAGACTTGTTGTATAGATTAATGTAGATAGGGGGTTAAAATTAGGGTTTTTGTATTCACTGATGTGGATAGGGATGTTAAAGGTTAGATGTGTTGCCTAGATTAATGTAGATAGGGGGTTATGAGTTAGGTTTTTTTGTATTCACTGATGTGGATAAGGATGTTAAATGTTAGACTTTTTTATATATTTATGTGGATAGGGGTAAAGGGTTAAAGTTTTTGTATTTACTGATGTGGATAGGGATGTTAAATGTTAGACTTTTTATATATTAATGTAGATAGGTGTTAAGGATTAGGGTTTTTGTATTCACTGATGTGGATAGGGATGTTAAATGTTAGACTTGTTTTATATATTTATGCAGATAGGGGTAAAGGGTTAGGGTTTTTGTATTCACTGAGGTGGAGAGTGATGTTAAATGTTAGACTTTTTTTTATATATTTATGTAGATAGGGGGTTAAGGGTTAAGGTTTTTGAATTCACTGATGTGGATAGGGATGATAAAGGTTAGACTTTTTTTATATATTGATGTAGATAGGGGTTTAGGGTTAAGGTTTTTTGTATTCACTGAAGTGGATAGGGATGTTAAAGGTTAGACTTGTTATATAGCAAAATGTAAATAGGGGGTTAAGGGTTAAGGTTTTTTGTATTCACTGATGTGGATAGGGATGTTAAAGGTTAGACTTGTTGCATAGATTAATGTAGATAGGGGGTTAAGGGTTAGGGTTTCGTAATCACTGATGTGGATAGGGATGTTAAAGGTTAGATAGATTAATGTAGATAGGGGCTAAGGGTTAGGGTTTTTTGTGTTCACTGATGTGGATAGGGATACTAAAGGTTAGACTTGTTGTATAGAATAATGTAGATAGGGGGCTAAGGGTTAGGGTTTTGTATTCACTGATGTGGATAGGGATACTAAAGGTTAGATAGATTAATGTAGATAGGGGCTAAGGGTTAGGGTTTTTTGTATTCACTGATGTGGATAGGGATGTTAAAGGTTAGACAGGTTATATAGATTAATGTAGATAGGGGTTAAGGGTTAGGTGTTTTTGTATTCACTGATGTGGATAGGGATGTTAAAGGTTAGACTTGTTGTATAGATTAATGTAGATAGGGGGTTAAGGGTTAGGGTTTTTGTATTCACTGATGTGGATAGGGATGTTAAAGGTTAGACTTGTTATATAGAAAAATGTAGATAGGGGGTTAAGGGTTACGTTTTTTTGTATTCACTGATGTGGATAGGGGTGTTAAAGGTTAGACTTGTTGCATAGATTAATGTAGATAGGGGGTTAAGGGTTAGGGTTTTGTAATCACTGATGTGGATAGGGATGCTAAAGGTTAGATAGATTAATGTAGATAGGGGCTAAGGGTTAGGGTTTTTTGTATTCACTGATGTGGATAGGGATGTTAAAGGTTAGACTTGTTATATAGATTAATGTAGATAGGGGGTTAAGGGTTAGGGTTTTTGCATTCACTGATGTGGATAGGAATGTTAAAGGTTAGACTTGTTGTATTGATTAATGTAGATAGGGGGTTACTGGTTAGGGTTTTGTATTCACTGATGTGGATAGGGATGCTAAAGGTTAGATAGGATAATGTAGATAGGGGCTAAGAGTTAGGGTTTTTTGTATTCAGTGATGTGGATAGGGAGGTTAAAGGTTAGACGTGTTGTATAAATTAATGTAGATAGGGGTTATGGGTTAGGGTTTTTGTATTCACTGATGTGAATAGGGATGCTAAAGATTAGACGTGTTGTATAGATTAATGCAGGTAGGGGGTTATGGGTTATGGTTTTTTGTATTCACTGATGTGGATAGGGATGTTAAAGGTTAGACGTGTTGTATAAATTAATGTAGATAGGGGGTTATGGGTTAGGTTTTTTTGTATTCACTGATGTGGATAGGGATGCTAAAGGTTAGACTTGTTGTATAGATTAATGTAGATAGGGGGTTAAAATTAGGGTTTTTGTATTCACTGATGTGGATAGGGATGTTAAAGGTTAGATGTGTTGCATAGATTAATGTAGATAGGGGGTTATGAGTTAGGTTTTTTTGTATTCACTGATGTGGATAAGGATGTTAAATGTTAGACTTTTTTATATATTTATGTGGATAGGGGTAAAGGGTTAAAGTTTTTGTATTTACTGATGTGGATAGGGATGTTAAATGTTAGACTTTGTATATATTAATGTAGATAGGTGTTAAGGATTAGGGTTTTTGTATTCACTGATGTGGATAGGGATGTTAAATGTTAGACTTGTTTTATATATTTATGCAGATAGGGGTAAAGGGTTAGGGTTTTTGTATTCACTGAGGTGGAGAGTGATGTTAAATGTTAGACTTTTTTTTATATATTTATGTAGATAGGGGGTTAAGGGTTAAGGTTTTTGAATTCACTGATGTGGATAGGGATGATAAAGGTTAGACTTTTTTTATATATTGATGTAGATAGGGGTTTAGGGTTAAGGTTTTTTGTATTCACTGAAGTGGATAGGGATGTTAAAGGTTAGACTTGTTATATAGCAAAATGTAAATAGGGGGTTAAGGGTTAAGGTTTTTTGTATTCACTGATGTGGATAGGGATGTTAAAGGTTAGACTTGTTGCATAGATTAATGTAGATAGGGGGTTAAGGGTTAGGGTTTCGTAATCACTGATGTGGATAGGGATGTTAAAGGTTAGATAGATTAATGTAGATAGGGGCTAAGGGTTAGGGTTTTTTGTGTTCACTGATGTGGATAGGGATACTAAAGGTTAGACTTGTTGCATAGAATAATGTAGATAGGGGGCTAAGGGTTAGGGTTTTGTATTCACTGATGTGGATAGGGATACTAAAGGTTAGATAGATTAATGTAGATAGGGGCTAAGGGTTAGGGTTTTTTGTATTCACTGATGTGGATAGGGATGTTAAAGGTTAGACAGGTTATATAGATTAATGTAGATAGGGGTTAAGGGTTAGGTCTTTTTGTATTCACTGATGTGGGTAGGGATGTTAAAGGTTAGACTTGTTGTATAGATTAATGTAGATAGGGGGTTAAGGGTTAGGGTTTTTGTATTCACTGATGTGGATAGGGATGTTAAAGGTTAGACTTGTTATATAGAAAAATGTAGATAGGGGGTTAAGGGTTAAGGTTTTTTGTATTCACTGATGTGGATAGGGGTGTTAAAGGTTAGACTTGTTGCATAGATTAATGTAGATAGGGGGTTAAGGGTTAGGGTTTTGTAATCACTGATGTGGATAGGGATGCTAAAGGTTAGATAGATTAATGTAGATAGGGGCTAAGGGTTAGGGTTTTTTGTATTCACTGATGTGGATAGGGATGTTAAAGGTTAGACTTGTAATATAGATTAATGTAGATAGGGGGTTAAGGGTTAGGGTTTTTGCATTCACTGATGTGGATAGGAATGTTAAAGGTTAGACTTGTTGTATTGATTAATGTAGATAGGGGGTTACTGGTTAGGGTTTTGTATTCACTGATGTGGATAGGGATGCTAAAGGTTAGATAGGATAATGTAGATAGGGGCTAAGAGTTAGGGTTTTTTGTATTCAGTGATGTGGATAGGGAGGTTAAAGGTTAGACGTGTTGTATAAATTAATGTAGATAGGGGTTATGGGTTAGGGTTTTTGTATTCACTGATGTGAATAGGGATGCTAAAGATTAGACGTGTTGTATAGATTAATGCAGGTAGGGGGTTATGGGTTATGGTTTTTTGTATTCACTGATGTGGATAGGGATGTTAAAGGTTAGACGTGTTGTATAAATTAATGTAGATAGGGGGTTATGGGTTAGGTTTTTTTGTATTCACTGATGTGGATAGGGATGCTAAAGGTTAGACTTGTTGTATAGATTAATGTAGATAGGGGGTTAAAATTAGGGTTTTTGTATTCACTGATGTGGATAGGGATGTTAAAGGTTAGATGTGTTGCATAGATTAATGTAGATAGGGGGTTATGAGTTAGGTTTTTTTGTATTCACTGATGTGGATAAGGATGTTAAATGTTAGACTTTTTTATATATTTATGTGGATAGGGGTAAAGGGTTAAAGTTTTTGTATTTACTGATGTGGATAGGGATGTTAAATGTTAGACTTTTTATATATTAATGTAGATAGGTGTTAAGGATTAGGGTTTTTGTATTCACTGATGTGGAGAGGGATGTTAAATGTTAGACTTTTCTTTATATATTTATGTAGATATGGGGTTAAGGGTTAAGGTTTTTGAATTCACTGATGTGGAGAGGGATGTTAAATGTTAGACTTTTTTTTATATATTTATGTAGATAGGGGGTTAAGGGTTAATGTTTTTGAATTCACTGATGTGGATAGGGATGATAAAGGTTAGACTTTTTTTATATATTTATGTAGATAGGGGGTTAAGGGTTAAGGTTTTTGTATTCACTGATGTGGATAAGGATGTTAAAGGTTACACTTGTTATATAGAAAAATGTAGATAGGGGGTTAAGGGTTAAGGCTTTTTGTATTCACTGATGTGGATAGGGATGTTAAAGGTTAGACTTGTTGCATAGATTAATGTAGATAGGGGGTTAAGGGTTAGGGTTTTGTAATCACTGATGTGGATAGGGATGTTAAAGGTTAGATAGATTAATGTAGATAGGGGCTAAGGGTTAGGGTTTTTTGTATTCACTGATGTGGATAGGGATGTTAAAGGTTAGACATGTTATATAGATTAATGTAGATAGGGGTTAAGGGTTAGGGTTTTTGTATTCACTGATGTGGATAGGGATGCTAAAGGTTACACTTGTTGCATAGATTAATGTAGATAGGGGGTTAAGGGTTAGGGTTTTGTAATCACTGATGTGGATAGGGATGTTAAAGGTTAGATAAATAAATGTAGATAGGGGGTTAAGGGTTAGGGTTTTTGTATTCACTGATGTGGATAGGGATGTTAAAGGTTAGACTTGTTATATAGAAAAATGTAGATAGAGGGTTAAGGGTTAAGGTTTTTTGTATTCACTGATGTGGATAGGGATGTTAAATGTTAGACTTGTTGTATTGATTAATGTAGATAGGGGGTTAATGGTTAGGGTTTTGTATTCACTGATGTGCATAGGGATGCTAAAGGTTAGATAGAATAATGTAGATAGGGGCTAAGGGTTAGGGTTTTTTGTATTGACTGATGTGGATAGGGATGTTAAAGGTTAGACATGTTATATAGATTAATGTAGATAGGGGGTTTAGGTTTAGGGTTTTTGTGTTCACTGATGTGGATAGGAATGTTAAAGGTTAGACTTGTTGTATTGATTAATGTAGATAGGGGGTTAATGGTTAGGGTTTTGTATTCACTGATGTGGATAGGGATGCTAAAGGTTAGACTTGTTATATAGATTAATGTAGATAGGGGGTTAAGGGTTAGGGTTTTTGTATTCACTGATGTGGATAGGAATGTTAAAGGTTAGACTTGTTGTATTGATTAATGTAGATAGGGGGTTACTGGTTAGGGTTTTGTATTCACTGATGTGGATAGGGATGCTAAAGGTTAGATAGAATAATGTAGATAGGGGCTAAGAGTTAGGGTTTTTTTGTATTCAGTGATGTGGATAGGGAGGTTAAAGGTTAGACGTGTTGTATAAATTAATGTAGATAGGGGTTATGGGTTAGGGTTTTTGTATTCACTGATGTGAATAGGGATGCTAAAGGTTAGACGTGTTGTATAGATTAATGCAGGTAGGGGGTTAAAGTTAGGGTTTTTGTATTCACTGATGTGGATAGGGATGTTAAAGGTTAGATGTGTTGCATAGATTAATGTAGATAGGGGGTTATGAGTTAGGTTTTTTTGTATTCACTGATATGGATAAGGATGTTAAATGTTAGACTTTTCTATATATTTATGTGGATAGGGGTAAAGGGTTAAAGTTTTTGTATTTACTGATGTGGATAGGGATGTTAAATGTTAGACTTTTTATATATTAATGTAGATAGGTGTTAAGGATTAGGGTTTTTGTATTCACTGATGTGGATAGGGATGTTAAATGTTAGACTTGTTTTATATATTTATGCAGATAGGGGTAAAGGGTTAGGGTTTTTGTATTCACTGATGTGGAGAGGGATGTTAAATGTTAGACTTTTTTTTATATATTTATGTAGATAGGGGGTTAAGGGTTAAGGTTTTTGAATTCACTGATGTGGAGAGGGATGTTAAATGTTAGACTTTTTTTTATATATTTATGTAGATAGGGGGTTAAGGGTTAAGGTTTTTGAATTCACTGATGTGGAGAGGGATGTTAAATGTTAGACTTTTTTTTATATATTTATGTAGATAGGGGGTTAAGGGTTAATGTTTTTGAATTCACTGATGTGGATAGGGATGATAAAGGTTAGACTTTTTTTATATATTTATGTAGATAGGGGGTTAAGGGTTAAGGTTTTTGTATTCACTGATGTGGATAGGGATGTTAAAGGTTAGACTTGTTATATAGAAAAATGTAGATAGGGGGTTAAGGGTAAAGGTTTTTTGTATTCACTGATGTGGATAGGGATGCTAAAGGTTAGACTTGTTGCATAGATTAATGTAGATAGGGGGTTAAGGGTTAGGGTTTTGTAATCACTGATGTGGATAGGGATGTTAAAGGTTAGATAGATTAATGTAGATAGGGGCTAAGGGTTAGGGTTTTTTGTATTCACTGATGTGGATAGGGATGTTAAAGGTTAGACATGTTATATATATTAATGTAGATAGGGGTTAAGGGTTAGGGTTTTTGTATTCACTGATGTGGATAGGGATGCTAAAGGTTACACTTGTTGCATAGATTAATGTAGATAGGGGGTTAAGGGTTAGGGTTTTGTAATCACTGATGTGGATAGGGATGTTAAAGGTTAGATAAATAAATGTAGATAGGGGGTTAAGGGTTAGGGTTTTTGTATTCCCTGATGTGGATAGGGATGTTAAAGGTTAGACTTGTTATATAGAAAAATGTAGATAGGGGGTTAAGGGTTAAGGTTTTTTGTATTCACTGATGTGGATAGGGATGTTAAAGGTTAGACTTGTTGCATATATTAATGTAGATAGGGGGCTAAGGGTTAGGGTTTTGTAATCACTGATGTGGATAGGGATGCTAAAGGTTAGATAGATTAATGTAGATAGGGGCTAAGGGTTAGGGTTTTTTGTATTGACTGATGTGGATAGGGATGCTAAAGCTTAGACTTGTTGTATAGAATAATGTAGATAGGGGGCTAAGGGTTAGGGTTTTGTATTCACTGATGTGGATAGGGATGCTAAAGGTTAGATAAATTAATGTAGATAGGGGCTAAGGATTAGGGTTTTTTGCATTCACTGATGTGGATAGGGATGTTAAAGGTTAGACTTGTTGTATTGATTAATGTAGATAGGGGGTTAATGGTTAGGGTTTTGTATTCACTGATGTGCATAGGGATGCTAAAGGTTAGATAGAATAATGTAGATAGGGGCTAAGGGTTAGGGTTTTTTGTATTCACTGATGTGGATAGGGATGTTAAAGGTTAGACATGTTATATAGATTAATGTAGATAGGGGGTTAAGGGTTAGGGTTTTTGTATTCACTGATGTGGATAGGAATGTTAAAGGTTAGACTTGTTGTATTGATTAATGTAGATAGGGGGTTAATGGTTAGGGTTTTGTACTCACTGATGTGGATAGGGATGCTAAAGGTTAGATAGAATAATGTAGATAGGGGCTAAGGGTTAGAGTTTTTTGTATTCACTGATGTGGATAGGGATGTTAAAGGTTAGACTTGTTATATAGATTAATGTAGATAGGGGTTAAGGGTTAGGGTTTTTGTATTCACTGATGTGGATAGGAATGTTAAAGGTTAGACTTGTTGTATTGATTAATGTAGATAGGGGGTTACTGGTTAGGGTTTTGTATTCACTGATGTGGATAGGGATGCTAAAGATTAGATAGAATAATGTAGATAGGGGCTAAGAGTTAGGGTTTTTTGTATTCAGTGATGTGGATAGGGAGGTTAAAGGTTAGACGTGTTGTATAAATTAATGTAGATAGGGGTTATGGGTTAGGGTTTTTGTATTCACTGATGTGAATAGGGATGCTAAAGGTTTAACGTGTTGTATAGATTAATGTAGATAGGGGGTTATGGGTTAGGTTTTTTTGTATTCACTGATGTGGATAGGGATGCTAAAGGTTAGACTTGTTGTATAGATTAATGTAGATAGGGGGTTAAAGTTAGGGGTTTTTGTATTCACTGATGTGGATAGGGATGTTAAAGGTTAGACGTGTTGTATAAATTAATGTAGATAGGGGGTTATGGGTTAGGTTTTTTGTATTTACTGATGTGGATAGGGATGCTAAAGGTTAGACTTGTTGTATAGATTAATGTAGATAGGGGGTTAAAGTTAGGGTTTTTGTATTCACTGATGTGGATAGGGATGTTAAAGGTTAGATGTGTTGCATAGATTAATGTAGATAGGGGGTTATGAGTTAGGTTTTTTTGTATTCACTGATGTGGATAAGGATGTTAAATGTTAGACTTTTTTATATATTTATGTGGATAGGGGTAAAGGGTTAAAGTGTTTGTATTTACTGATGTGGATAGGGATGTTAAATGTTATACTTTTTATATATTAATGTAGATAGGTGTTAAGGATTAGGGTTTTTGTATTCACTGATTTGGATAGGGATGTTAAATGTTAGACTTGTTTTATATATTTATGCAGATAGGGGTAAAGGGTTAGGGTTTTTTGTATTCACTGATGTGGAGAGGGATGTTAAATGTTAGACTTTTTTTTATATATTTATGTAGATATGGGGTTAAGGGTTAAGGTTTTTGAATTCACTGATGTGGAGAGGGATGTTAAATGTTAGACTTTTTTTTATATATTTATGTAGATAGGGGGTTAAGGGTTAAGGTTTTTGAATTCACTGATGTGGATAGGGATGATAGAGGTTATACTTTTTTTTATATATTTATGTAGATAGGGGGTTAAGGGTTAAGGTTTTTTGTATTCACTGATGTGGATAGGGATGTTAAAGGTTAGACTTGTTGCATAGATTAATGTAGATAGGGGGTTAAGGGTTAGGGTTTTGTAATCACTGATGTGGATAGGGATGCTAAAGGTTAGATAGATTAATGTAGATAGGGGCTAAGGGTTAGGGTTTTTGTATTCACTGATGTGGATAGGGATGTTAAAGGTTAGACATGTTATATAGATTAATGTAGATAGGGGTTAAGGGTTAGGGTTTTTGTATTCACTGATGTGGATAGGGATGCTAAAGGTTACACTTGTTGCATAGATTAATGTAGATAGGGGGTAAAGGGTTAGGGTTTTGTAATCACTGATGTGGATAGGGATGTTAAAGGTTAGATAAATAAATGTAGATAGGGGGTTAAGGGTTAGGGTTTTTGTATTCACTGATGTGGATAGGGATGTTAAAGGTTAGACTTGTTATATAGAAAAATGTAGATAGGGGGTTAAGGGTTAAGGTTTTTTGTATTCACTGATGTGGATAGGGATGTTAAAGGTTAGACTTGTTGCATAGATTAATGTAGATAGGGGGTTAAGGGTTAGGGTTTTGTAATCACTGATGTGGATAGGGATGCTAAAGGTTAGATAGATTAATGTAGATAGGGGCTAAGGGTTAGGGTTTTTTGTATTGACTGATGTGGATAGGGATGCTAAAGCTTAGACTTGTATAAAATAATGTAGATAGGGGGCTAAGGGTTAGGGTTTTGTATTCACTGATGTGGATAGGGATGCTAAAGGTTAGATAGATTAATGTAGATAGGGGCTAAGGATTAGGGTTTTTTGCATTCACTGATGTGGATAGGGATGTTAAAGGTTAGACTTGTTGTATTGATTAATGTAGATAGGGGGTTAATGGTTAGGGTTTTGTATTCACTGATGTGCATAGGGATGCTGAAGGTTAGATAGAATAATGTAGACAGGGGCTAAGGGTTAGGGTTTTTTGTATTCACTGATGTGGATAGGGATGTTAAAGGTTAGACATGTTATATAGATTAATGTAGACAGGGGGTTAAGGGTTAGGGTTTTTGTATTCACTGATGTGGATAGGAATGTTAAAGGTTAGACTTGTTGTATTGATTAATGTAGATAGGGGGTTAATGGTTAGGGTTTTGTATTCACTGATATGGATAGGGATGCTAAAGGTTAAAAAGAATAATGTAGATAGGGGCTAAGAGTTAGGGTTTTTTGTATTCAGTGATGTGGATAGGGAGGTTAAAGGTTAGACGTGTTGTATAAATTAATGTAGATAGGGGTTATGGATTAGGGTTTTTGTATTCACTGATGTGAATAGGGATGCTAAAGGTTAGACGTGTTGTATAGATTAATGCAGGTAGGGGGTTATGGGTTATGGTTTTTTGTATTCACTGATGTGGATAGGGATGTTAAAGGTTAGACGTGTTGTATAAATTAATGTAGATAGGGGGTTATGGGTTAGGTTTTTTTGTATTCACTGATGTGGATAGGGATGCTAAAGGTTAGACTTGTTGTATAGATTAATGTAGATAGAGGGTTAAAGTTAGGGTTTTTGTATTCACTGATGTGGATAGGGATGTTAAAGGTTAGATGCGTTGCATAGATTAATGTAGATAGGGGGTTATGAGTTAGGTTTTTTTGTATTCACTGATGTGGATAAGGATGTTAAATGTTAGACTTT
This sequence comes from Bathymodiolus septemdierum, assembly GCA_963383655.1. Taxonomy (NCBI): domain Eukaryota; kingdom Metazoa; phylum Mollusca; class Bivalvia; order Mytilida; family Modiolidae; genus Bathymodiolus; species Bathymodiolus septemdierum. The sequence goes on along the minus strand of OY726517.1, from coordinate 2,801,741 downwards.
TTTTATATTTATGTGGATAGGGGTAAAGGGTTAAAGTTTTTGTATTTACTGATGTGGATAGGGATGTTAAATGTTATAATTTTTATATATTAATGTAGATAGGTGTTTAGGATTAGGGTTTTTGTATTCACTGATGTGGATAGGGATGCTAAAGGTTAGACATGTTGTATAGATTAATGTAGATAGGGGGTTAAAGTTAGGGTTTTTGTATTCACTGATGTGGATAGGGATGTTAAAGGTTAGACGTGTTGTATAAATTAATGTAGATAGGGGGTTATGGGTTAGGTTTTTTGTATTTACTGATGTGGATAGGGATGCTAAAGGTTAGACTTGTTGTATAGATTAATGTAGATAGGGGATTAAAGTTAGGGTTTTTGTATTCACTGATGTGGATAGGGATGTTAAAGGTTAGATGTGTTGCATAGATTAATGTAGATAGGGGGTTATGCGTTAGGTTTTTTTGTATTCACTGATGTGGATAAGGATGTTAAATGTTAGACTTTTTTATATATTTATGTGGATAGGGGTAAAGGGTTAAAGTGTTTGTATTTACTGATGTGGATAGGGATGTTAAATGTTAGACTTTTTATATATTAATGTAGATAGGTGTTAAGGATTAGGGTTTTTGTATTCACTGATTTGGATAGGGATGTTAAATGTTAGACTTGTTTTATATATTTATGCAGATAGGGGTAAAGGGTAAGGGTTTTTTGTATTCACTGATGTGGAGAGGGATGTTAAATGTTATACTTTTTTTTATATATTTATGTAGATATGGGGTTAAGGGTTAAGGTTTTTGAATTCACTGATGTGGAGAGGGATGTTAAATGTTAGACTTTTTTTATATATTTATGTAGATAGGGGGTTAAGGGTTAAGGTTTTTGTATTCACTGATGTGGATAGGGATGTTAAAGGTTAGACTTGTTATATAGAAAAATGTAGATAGGGGTTAAGGGTTAAGGTTTTTTGTATTCACTGATGTGGATAGGGATGTTAAAGGTTAGACTTGTTGCATAGATTAATGTAGATAGGGGGTTAAGGGTTAGGGTTTTGTAATCACTGATGTGGATAGGGATGCTAAAGGTTAGATAGATTAATGTAGATAGGGGCTAAGGGTTAGGGTTTTTGTATTCACTGATGTGGATAGGGATGTTAAAGGTTAGACATGTTATATAGATTAATGTAGATAGGGGTTAAGGGTTAGTGTTTTTGTATTCACTGATGTGGATAGGGATGCTAAAGGTTACACTTGTTGCATAGATTAATGTAGATAGGGGGTAAAGGGTTAGGGTTTTGTAATCACTGATGTGGATAGGGATGTTAAAGGTTAGATAAATAAATGTAGATAGGGGTTAAGGGTTAGGGTTTTTGTATTCACTGATGTGGATAGGGATGTTAAAGGTTAGACTTGTTATATAGAAAAATGTAGATAGGGGGTTAAGGGTTAAGGTTTTTTGTATTCACTGATGTGGATAGGGATGTTAAAGGTTAGACTTGTTGCATAGATTAATGTAGATAGGGGGTTAAAGGTTAGGGTTTTGTAATCACTGATGTGGATAGGGATGCTAAAGGTTAGATAGATTAATGTAGATAGGGGCTAAGGGTTAGGGTTTTTTGTATTGACTGATGTGGATAGGGATGCTAAAGCTTAGACTTGTTGTATAGAATAATGTAGATAGGGGGCTAAGGGTTAGGGTTTTGTATTCACTGATGTGGATAGGGATGCTAAAGGTTAGATAGATTAATGTAGATAGGGGCTAAGGATTAGGGTTTTTTGCATTCACTGATGTGGATAGGGATGTTAAAGGTTAGACTTGTTGTATTGATTAATGTAGATAGGGGGTTAATGGTTAGGGTTTTGTATTCACTCATGTGCATAGGGATGCTGAAGGTTAGATAGAATAATGTAGATAGGGGCTAAGGGTTAGGGTTTTTTGTATTCACTGATGTGGATAGGGATGTTAAAGGTTAGACATGTTATATAGATTAATGTAGACAGGGGGTTAAGGGTTAGGGTTTTTGTATTCACTGATGTGGATAGGAATGTTAAAGGTTAGACTTGTTGTATTGATTAATGTAGATAGGGGGTTAATGGTTAGGGTTTTGTATTCACTGATATGGATAGGGAAGCTAAAGGTTAAAAAGAATAATGTAGATAGGGGCTAAGAGTTAGGGTTTTTTGTATTCAGTGATGTGGATAGGGAGGTTAAAGGTTAGACGTGTTGTATAAATTAATGTAGATAGGGGTTATGGATTAGGGTTTTTGTATTCACTGATGTGAATAGGGATGCTAAAGGTTAGACGTGTTGTATAGATTAATGCAGGTAGGGGGTTATGGGTTATGGTTTTTTGTATTCACTGATGTGGATAGGGATGTTAAAGGTTAGACGTGTTGTATAAATTAATGTAGATAGGGGGTTATGGGTTAGGTTTTTTTGTATTCACTGATGTGGATAGGGATGCTAAAGGTTAGACTTGTTGTATAGATTAATGTAGATAGGGGGTTAAAGTTAGGGTTTTTGTATTCACTGATGTGGATAGGGATGTTAAAGGTTAGATGTGTTGCATAGATTAATGTAGATAGGGGGTTATGAGTTAGGTTTTTTTGTATTCACTGATGTGGATAAGGATGTTAAATGTTAGACTTTTTTATATATTTATGTGGATAGGGGTAAAGGGTTAAAGTTTTTGTATTTACTGATGTGGATAGGGATGTTAAATGTTAGACTTTTTATATATTAATGTAGATAGGTGTTTAGGATTAGGGTTTTTGTATTCACTGATGTGGATAGGGATGCTAAAGGTTAGACTTGTTGTATAGATTAATGTAGATAGGGGGTTAAAGTTAGGGTTTTTGTATTCACTGATGTGGATAGGGATGTTAAAGGTTAGACGTGTTGTATAAATTAATGTAGATAGGGGGTTATGGGTTAGGTTTTTTGTATTTACTGATGTGGATAGGGATGCTAAAGGTTAGACTTGTTGTATAGATTAATGTAGATAGGGGATTAAAGTTAGGGTTTTTGTATTCACTGATGTGGATAGGGATGTTAAAGGTTAGATGTGTTGCATAGATTAATGTAGATAGGGGGTTATGCGTTAGGTTTTTTTGTATTCACTGATGTGGATAAGGATGTTTAATGTTAGACTTTTTTATATATTTATGTGGATAGGGGTAAAGGGTTAAAGTGTTTGTATTTACTGATGTGGATAGGGATGTTAAATGTTAGACTTTTTATATATTAATGTAGATAGGTGTTAAGGATTAGGGTTTTTGTATTCACTGATTTGGATAGGGATGTTAAATGTTAGACTTGTTTTATATATTTATGCAGATAGGGGTAAAGGGTAAGGGTTTTTTGTATTCACTGATGTGGAGAGGGATGTTAAATGTTATACTTTTTTTTATATATTTATGTAGATATGGGGTTAAGGGTTAAGGTTTTTGAATTCACTGATGTGGAGAGGGATGTTAAATGTTAGACTTTTTTTTATATATTTATGTAGATAGGGGGTTAAGGGTTAAGGTTTTTGTATTCACTGATGTGGATAGGGATGTTAAAGGTTAGACTTGTTATATAGAAAAATGTAGATAGGGGGTTAAGGGTTAAGGTTTTTTGTATTCACTGATGTGGATAGGGATGTTAAAGGTTAGACTTGTTGCATAGATTAATGTAGATAGGGGGTTAAGGGTTAGGGTTTTGTAATCACTGATGTGGATAGGGATGCCAAAGGTTAGATAGATTAATGTAGATAGGGGCTAAGGGTTAGGGTTTTTTGTATTGACTGATGTGGATAGGGATGCTAAAGCTTAGACTTGTTGTATAGAATAATGTAGATAGGGGGCTAAGGGTTAGGGTTTTGTATTCACTGATGTGGATAGGGATGTTAAAGGTTAGATAGATTAATGTAGATAGGGCTAAGGATTAGGTTTTTTTGCATTCACTGATGTGGATAGGGATGTTAAAGGTTAGACTTGTTGTATTGATTAATGTAGATAGGGGGTTAATGGTTAGGGCTTTGTATTCACTGATGTGCATAGGGATGCTAAAGGTTAGATAGAATAATGTAGATAGGGCTAAGGGTTAGGGTTTTTTGTATTCACTGATGTGGATAGGGATGTTAAAGGTTAGACATTTTATATAGATTAATGTAGATAGGGGGTTAAGGGTTAGGGTTTTGTATTCACTGATGTGGATAGGAATGCTAAAGGTTAGATAGAATAATGTAGATAGGGGCTAAGAGTTAGGGTTTTTTGTATTCAGTGATGTGGATAGGGAGGTTAAAGGTTAGACGTGTTGTATAAATAAATGTAGAAAGGGGTTATGGGTTAGGGTTTTTGTATTCACTGATGTGAATAGGGATGCTAAAGGTTAGACGTGTTGTATAGATTAATGCAGGTAGGGGGTTATGGGTTATGGTTTTTTGTATTCACTGATGTGGATAGGGATGTTAAAGGTTAGACGTGTTGTATAAATTAATGTAGATAGGGGGTTATGGGTTAGGTTTTTTTGTATTCACTGATGTGGATAGGGATGCTAAAGGTTAGACTTGTTGTATAGATTAATGTAGATAGGGGGTTAAAGTTAGGGTTTTTGTATTCACTGATGTGGATAGGGATGTTAAAGGTTAGATGTGTTGCATAGATTAATGTAGATAGGGGGTTATGAGTTAGGTTTTTTTGTATTCACTGATGTGGATAAGGATGTTAAATGTTAGACTTTTTTATATATTTATGTGGATAGGGGTAAAGGGTTAAAGTTTGTGTATTTACTGATGTGGATAGGGATGTTAAATGTTAGACTTTTTATATATTAATGTAGATAGGTGTTAAGGATTAGGGTTTTTGTATTCACTGATGTGGATAGGGATGTTAAATGTTAGACTTGTTTTATATATTTATGCAGATAGGCGTAAAGGGTTAGGGTTTTTGTATTCACTGATGTGGAGAGGGATGTTAAATGTTAGACTTTTTTTATATATTTATGTAGATAGGGGGTTAAGGGTTAAGGTTTTTGAATTCACTGATGTGGAGAGGGATGTTAAATGTTAGACTTTTTTTTATATATTTATGTAGATAGGGGGTTAAGGGTTAAGGTTTTTGAATTCACTGATGTGGATAGGGATGATAAAGGTTAGACTTTTTTTATATATTTATGTAGATAGGGGTGAAGGGTTAAGGTTTTTGTATTCACTGATGTGGATAGGGATGTTAAAGGTTAGACTTGTTATATAGAAAAATGTAGATAGGGGGTTAAGGGTTAAGGTTTTTTGTATTCACTGATGTGGATAGGGATGTTAAAGGTTAGACTTGTTGCATAGAATAATGTAGATAGGGGGTTAAGGGTTAGGGTTTTGTAATCACTGATGTGGATAGGGATGTTAAAGGTTAGATAGATTAATGTAGATAGGGGCTAAGGGTTAGGGTTTTTTGTATTCACTGATGTGGATAGGGATGTTAAAGGTTAGACATGTTATATAGATTAATGTAGATAGGGGTTAAGGGTTAGGGTTTTTGCATTCACTGATGTGGATAGGGATGCTAAAGGTTACACTTGTTGCATAGATTAATGTAGATAGGGGGTTAAGGGTTAGGGTTTTGTAATCACTGATGTGGATAGGGATGCTAAAGGTTAGATAAATAAATGTAGATAGGGGGTTAAGGGTTAGGGTTTTTGTATTCACTGATGTGGATAGGGATGTTAAAGGTTAGACTTGTTATATAGAAAAATGTAGATAGGGGGTTAAGGGTTAAGGTTTTTTGTGTTCACTGATGTGGATAGGGATGTTAAAGGTTAGACTTGTTGGATAGATTAATGTAGATAGGGGGTTAAGGGTTAGGGTTTTGTAATCACTGATGTGGATAGGGATGCTAAAGGTTAGATATATTAATGTAGATAGGGGCTAAGGGTTAGGGTTTTTTGTATTGACTGATGTGGATAGCGATGCTAAAGCTTAGACTTGTTGTATAGAATAATGTAGATAGGGGGCTAAGGGTTAGGGTTTTGTATTCACTGATGTGGATAGGGATGCTAAAGGTTAGATAGATTAATGTAGATAGGGGCTAAGGATTAGGGTTTTTGGCATTCACTGATGTGGATAGGGATGTTAAAGGTTAGACTTGTTGTATTGATTAATGTAGATAGGGGGTTAATGGTTAGGGTTTTGTATTCACTGATGTGCATAGGGATGCTAAAGGTTAGATAGAATAATGTAGATAGGGGCTAAGGGTTAGGGTTTTTTGTATTCACTGATGTGGATAGGGATGTTAAAGGTTAGACATGTTATATAGATTAATGTAGATAGGGGGTTAAGGGTTAGGGTTTTTGTATTCACTGATGTGGATAGGAATGTTAAAGGTTAGACTTGTTGTATTGATTAATGTAGATAGGGGGTTAATGGTTAGGGTTTTGTATTCACTGATGTGGATCGGGATGCTAAAGGTTAGATAGAATAATGTAGATAGGGGCTAAGAGTTAGGGTTTTTTGTATTCAGTGATGTGGATAGGGAGGTTAAAGGTTAGACGTGTTGTATAAATTAATGTAGATAGGGGTTATGGGTTAGGGTTTTTGTATTCACTGATGTGAATAGGGATGCTAAAGGTTAGACGTGTTGCATAGACTAATGCAGGTAGGGGGTTATGGGTTAGGGTTTTTTGTATTCACTGATGTGGATAGGGATGCTAAAGGTTAGACTTGTTGCATAGATTAATGTAGATAGGGGGTTAAAGTTAGGGTTTTTGTATTCACTGATGTGGATAGGGATGTTAAAGGTTAGATGTGTTGCATAGATTAATGTAGATAGGGGGTAAAGGGTTAGGGTTTTGTAATCACTGATGTGGATAGGGATGTTAAAGGTTAGATAAATAAATGTAGATAGGGGGTTAAGGGTTAGGGTTTTTGTATTCACTGATGTGGATAGGGATGTTAAAGGTTAGACTTGTTATATAGAAAAATGTAGATAGGGGGTTAAGGGTTAAGGTTTTTTGTATTCACTGATGTGGATAGGGATGTTAAAGGTTAGACTTGTTGCATAGATTAATGTAGATAGGGGGTTAAGGGTTAGGGTTTTGTAATCACTGATGTGGATAGGGATGCCAAAGGTTAGATAGATTAATGTAGATAGGGGCTAAGGGTTAGGGTTTTTTGTATTGACTGATGTGGATAGGGATGCTAAAGCTTAGACTTGTTGTATAGAATAATGTAGATAGGGGGCTAAGGGTTAGGGTTTTGTATTCACTGATGTGGATAGGGATGCTAAAGGTTAGATAGATTAATGTAGATAGGGCTAAGGATTAGGTTTTTTTGCATTCACTGATGTGGATAGGGATGTTAAAGGTTAGACTTGTTGTATTGATTAATGTAGATAGGGGGTTAATGGTTAGGGCTTTGTATTCACTGATGTGCATAGGGATGCTAAAGGTTAGATAGAATAGTGTAGATAGGGCTAAGGGTTAGGGTTTTTTGTATTCACTGATGTGGATAGGGATGTTAAAGGTTAGACATTTTATATAGATTAATGTAGATAGGGGGTTAAGGGTTAGGGTTTTGTATTCACTGATGTGGATAGGAATGCTAAAGGTTAGATAGAATAATGTAGATAGGGGCTAAGAGTTAGGGTTTTTTGTATTCAGTGATGTGGATAGGGAGGTTAAAGGTTAGACGTGTTGTATAAATAAATGTAGAAAGGGGTTATGGGTTAGGGTTTTTGTATTCACTGATGTGAATAGGGATGCTAAAGGTTAGACGTGTTGTATAGATTAATGCAGGTAGGGGGTTATGGGTTATGGTTTTTTGTATTCACTGATGTGGATAGGGATGTTAAAGGTTAGACGTGTTGTATAAATTAATGTAGATAGGGGGTTATGGGTTAGGTTTTTTTGTATTCACTGATGTGGATAGGGATGCTAAAGGTTAGACTTGTTGTATAGAATAATGTAGATAGGGGGTTAAAGTTAGGGTTTTTGTATTCACTGATGTGGATAGGGATGTTAAAGGTTAGATGTGTTGCATAGATTAATGTAGATAGGGGGTTGTGAGTTAGGTTTTTTTGTATTCACTGATGTGGATAAGGATGTTAAATGTTAGACTTTTTTATATATTTATGTGGATAGGGGTAAAGGGTTAAAGTTTTTGTATTTACTGATGTGGATAGGGATGTTAAATGTTAGACTTTTTATATATTAATGTAGATAGGTGTTAAGGATTAGGGTTTTTGTATTCACTGATGTGGATAGGGATGTTAAATGTTAGACTTGTTTTATATATTTATGCAGATAGGCGTAAAGGGTTAGGGTTTTTGTATTCACTGATGTGGAGAGGGATGTTAAATGTTAGACTTTTTTTTATATATTTATGTAGATAGGGGGTTAAGGGTTAAGGTTTTTGAATTCACTGATGTGGAGAGGGATGTTAAATGTTAGACTTTTTTTTATATATTTTTGTAGATAGGGGGTTAAGGGTTAAGGTTTTTGAATTCACTGATGTGGATAGGGATGATAAAGGTTAGACTTTTTTTATATATTTATGTAGATAGGGGTGAAGGGTTAAGGTTTTTGTATTCACTGATGTGGATAGGGATGTTAAAGGTTAGACTTGTTATATAGAAAAATGTAGATAGGGGGTTAAGGGTTAAGGTTTTTTGTATTCACTGATGTGGATAGGGATGTTAAAGGTTAGACTTGTTGCATAGAATAATGTAGATAGGGGGTTAAGGGTTAGGGTTTTGTAATCACTGATGTGGATAGGGATGTTAAAGGTTAGATAGATTAATGTAGATAGGGGCTAAGGGTTAGGGTTTTTTGTATTCACTGATGTGGATAGGGATGTTAAAGGTTAGACATGTTATATAGATTAATGTAGATAGGGGTTAAGGGTTAGGGTTTTTGTATTCACTGATGTGGATAGGGATGTTAAATGTTAGACTTGTTTTATATATTTATGCAGATAGGCGTAAAGGGTTAGGGTTTTTGTATTCACTGATGTGGAGAGGGATGTTAAATGTTAGACTTTTTTTATATATTTATGTAGATAGGGGGTTAAGGGTTAAGGTTTTTGAATTCACTGATGTGGAGAGGGATGTTAAATGTTAGACTTTTTTTATATATTTTTGTAGATAGGGGGTTAAGGGTTAAGGTTTTTGAATTCACTGATGTGGATAGGGATGATAAAGGTTAGACTTTTTTTATATATTTATGTAGATAGGGGTGAAGGGTTAAGGTTTTTGTATTCACTGATGTGGATAGGGATGTTAAAGGTTAGACTTGTTATATAGAAAAATGTAGATAGGGGGTTAAGGGTTAAGGTTTTTTGTATTCACTGATGTGGATAGGGATGTTAAAGGTTAGACTTGTTGCATAGAATAATGTAGATAGGGGGTTAAGGGTTAGGGTTTTGTAATCACTGATGTGGATAGGGATGTTAAAGGTTAGATAGATTAATGTAGATAGGGGCTAAGGGTTAGGGTTTTTTGTATTCACTGATGTGGATAGGGATGTTAAAGGTTAGACATGTTATATAGATTAATGTAGATAGGGGTTAAGGGTTAGGGTTTTTGTATTCACTGATGTGGATAGGGATGCTAAAGGTTACACTTGTTGCATAGATTAAAGTAGATAGGGGGTTAAGGGTTAGGGTTTTGTAATCACTGATGTGGATAGGGATGCTAAAGGTTAGATAAATAAATGTAGATAGGGGGTTAAGGGTTAGGGTTTTTGTATTCACTGATGTGGATAGGGATGTTAAAGGTTAGACTTGTTATATAGAAAAATGTAGATAGGGGGTTAAGGGTTAAGGTTTTTTGTATTCACTGATGTGGATAGGGATGTTAAAGGTTAGACTTGTTGGATAGATTAATGTAGATAGGGGGTTAAGGGTTAGGGTTTTGTAATCACTGATGTGGATAGGGATGCTAAAGGTTAGATATATTAATGTAGATAGGGGCTAAGGGTTAGGGTTTTTTGTATTGACTGATGTGGATAGCGATGCTAAAGCTTAGATTTGTTGTATAGAATAATGTAGATAGGGGGCTAAGGGTTAGGGTTTTGTATTCACTGATGTGGATAGGGATGCTAAAGGTTAGATAGATTAATGTAGATAGGGGCTAAGGATTAGGGTTTTTTGCATTCACTGATGTGGATAGGGATGTTAAAGGTTAGACTTGTTGTATTGATTAATGTAGATAGGGGGTTAATGGTTAGGGTTTTGTATTCACTGATGTGCATAGGGATGCTAAAGGTTAGATAGAATAATGTAGATAGGGGCTAAGGGTTAGGGTTTTTTGTATTCACTGATGTGGATAGGGATGTTAAAGGTTAGACATGTTATATAGATTAATGTAGATAGGGGGTTAAGGGTTAGGGTTTTTGTATTCACTGATGTGGATAGGAATGTTAAAGGTTAGACTTGTTGTATTGATTAATGTAGATAGGGGGTTAATGGTTAGGGTTTTGTATTCACTGATGTGGATCGGGATGCTAAAGGTTAGATAGAATAATGTAGATAGGGGCTAAGAGTTAGGGTTTTTTGTATTCAGTGATGTGGATAGGGAGGTTAAAGGTTAGACGTGTTGTATAAATTAATGTAGATAGGGGTTATGGGTTAGGGTTTTTGTATTCACTGATGTGAATAGGGATGCTAAAGGTTAGACGTGTTGCATAGACTAATGCAGGTAGGGGTTATGGGTTATGGTTTTTTGTATTCACTGATGTGGATAGGGATGCTAAAGGTTAGACTTGTTGCATAGATTAATGTAGATAGGGGGTTAAAGTTAGGGTTTTTGTATTCACTGATGTGGATAGGGATGTTAAAGGTTAGATGTGTTGCATAGATTAATGTAGATAGGGGGTTATGAGTTAGGTTTTTTTGTATTCACTGATGTGGATAAGGATGTTAAATGTTAGACTTTTTATATATTGATGTGGATAGGGGTAAAGGGTTAAAGTTTTTGTATTTACTGATGTGGATAGGGATGTTAAATGTTAGACTTTTTATATATTAATGAAGATAGGTGTTAAGGATTAGGGTTTTTGTATTCACTGATGTGGATAGGGATGTTAAATATTAGACTTGTTTTATATATTTATGCAGATAGGGGTAAAGGGTTAGGGTTTTTGTATTCACTGATGTGGAGAGGGATGTTAAATGTTAGACTTGTTATATAGAAAAATGTAGATAGGGGTTAAGAGTTAAGGTTTTTTGTATTCACTGATGTGGATAGGGATGTTAAAGGTTAGACTTGTTGCATAGATTAATGTAGATAGGGGGTTAAGGGTTAGGGTTTTGTAATCACTGATGTGGATAGGGATGTTAAAGGTTAGATAGATTAATGTAGATAGGGGCTAAGGGTTAGGGTTTTTTGTATTCACTGATGTGGATAGGGATGTTAAAGGTTAGACATGTTATATAGATTAATGTAGATAGGGGTTAAGGGTTAGGGTTTTTGTATTCACTGATGTGGATAGGGATGCTAAAGGTTACACTTGTTGCATAAATTAATGTAGATAGGGGGTTAAGGGTTAGGGTTTTGTAATCACTGATGTGGATAGGGATGTTAAAGGTTAGATAAATAAATGTAGATAGGGGGTTAAGGGTTAGGGTTTTTGTATTCACTGATGTGGATAGGGATGTTAAAGGTTAGACTTGTTATATAGAAAAATGTAGATAGGGGGTTAAGGGTTAAGGTTTTTTGTATTCACTGATGTGGATAGGGATGTTAAAGGTTAGACTTGTTGCATAGATTAATGTAGATAGGGGGCTAAAGGTTAGGGTTTTGTATTCACTGATGTGGATAGGAATGTTAAAGGTTAGACTTGTTGTATTGATTAATGTAGATAGGGGGTTAATGGTTAGGGTTTTGCATTCACTGATGTGGATAGGGATGCTAAAGGTTAGATAGAATAATGTAGATAGGGTCTAAGAGTTAGGGTTTTTTGTATTCAGTGATGTGGATAGGGAGGTTAAAGGTTAGACGTGTTGTATAAATTAATGTAGATAGGGGTTATGGGTTAGGGTTTTTGTATTCACTGATGTGAATAGGGATGCTAAAGGTTAGACGTGTTGTATAGATTAATGCAGGTAGGGTGTTATGGGTTATGGTTTTTTGTATTCACTGATGTGGATAGGGATGTTAAAGGTTAGACGTGTTGTATATATTAATGTAGATAGGGGGTTATGGGTTAGGTTTTTTTGTATTCACTGATGTGGATTGGGATGCTAAAGGTTAGACTTGTTGTATAGATTAATGTAGATAGGGGGTTAAAGTTAGGGTTTTTGTATTCACTGATGTGGATAGGGATGTTAAAGGTTAGATGTGTTGCATAGATTAATGTAGATAGGGGGTTATGAGTTAGGTTTTTTTGTATTCACTGATGTGGATAAGGATGTTAAATGTTAGACTTTTTTATATATTTATGTGGATAGGGGTAAAGGGTTAAAGTTTTTATATTTACTGATGTGGATAGGGATGTTAAATGTTAGACTTTTTATATATTAATGTAGATAGGTGTTAAGGATTAGGGTTTTTGTATTCACTGATGTGGATAGGGATGTTAAATGTTAGACTTGTTTTATATATTTATGCAGATAGGCGTAAAGGGTTAGGGTTTTTGTATTCACTGATGTGGAGAGGGATGTTAAATGTTAGACTTTTTTTATATATTTATGTAGATAGGGGGTTAAGGGTTAAGGTTTTTTGTATTCACTGATGTGGATAGGGATGTTAAAGGTTAGACTTGTTGCATAGAATAATGTAGATAGGGGGATAAGGGTTAGGGTTTTGTAATCACTGATGTGGATAGGGATGTTAAAGGTTAGATAGATTAATGTAGATAGGGGCTAAGGGTTAGGGTTTTTTGTATTCACTGATGTGGATAGGGATGTTAAAGGTTAGACATGTTATATAGATTAATGTAGATAGGGGTTAAGGGTTAGGGTTTTTGTATTCACTGATGTGGATAGGGATGCTAAAGGTTACACTTGTTGCATAAATTAATGTAGATAGGGGGTTAAGGGTTAGGGTTTTGTAATCACTGATGTGGATAGGGATGTTAAAGGTTAGATAAATAAATGTAGATAGGGGGTTAAGGGTTAGGGTTTTTGTATTCACTGATGTGGATAGGGATGTTAAAGGTTAGACTTGTTATATAGAAAAATGTAGATAGGAGGTTAAGGGTTAAGGTTTTTTGTATTCACTGATGTGGATAGGGATGTTAAAGGTTAGACTTGTTGCATAGATTAATGTAGATAGGGGGCTAAAGGTTAGGGTTTTGTATTCACTGATGTGGATAGGAATGTTAAAGGTTAGACTTGTTGTATTGATTAATGTAGATAGGGGGTTAATGGTTAGGGTTTTGCATTCACTGATGTGGATAGGGATGCTAAAGGTTAGATATAATAATGTAGATAGGGTCTAAGAGTTAGGGTTTTTTGTATTCAGTGATGTGGATAGGGAGGTTAAAGGTTAGACGTGTTGTATAAATTAATGTAGATAGGGGTTATGGGTTAGGGTTTTTGTATTCACTGATGTGAATAGGGATGCTAAAGGTTAGACGTGTTGTATAGATTAATGCAGGTAGGGTGTTATGGGTTATGGTTTTTTGTATTCACTGATGTGGATAGGGATGTTAAAGGTTAGACGTGTTGTATATATTAATGTAGATAGGGGGTTATGGGTTAGGTTTTTTTGTATTCACTGATGTGGATTGGGATGCTAAAGGTTAGACTTGTTGTATAGATTAATGTAGATAGGGGGTTAAAGTTAGGGTTTTTGTATTCACTGATGTGGATAGGGATGTTAAAGGTTAGATGTGTTGCATAGATTAATGTAGATAGGGGGTTATGAGTTAGGTTTTTTTGTATTCACTGATGTGGATAAGGATGTTAAATGTTAGACTTTTTTATATATTTATGTGGATAGGGGTAAAGGGTTAAAGTTTTTATATTTACTGATGTGGATAGGGTTGTTAAATGTTAGACTTTTTATATATTAATGTAGATAGGTGTTAAGGATTAGGGTTTTTGTATTCACTGATGTGGATAGGGATGTTAAATGTTAGACTTGTTTTATATATTTATGCAGATAGGCGTAAAGGGTTAGGGTTTTTGTATTCACTGATGTGGAGAGGGATGTTAAATGTTAGACTTGTTTTATATATTTATGTAGATAGGGGGTTAAGGGTTAAGGTTTTTGAATTCACTGATGTGGAGAGGGATGTTAAATGTTAGACTTTTTTTTATATAATGATGTAGATAGGGGGTTAAGGGTTAAGGTTTTTGAATTCACTGATGTGGATAGGGATGATAAAGGTTAGACTTTTTTTATATATTTATGTAGATAGGGGGTTAAGGGTTAAGGTTTTTGTATTCATTGATGTGGATAGGGATGTTAAAGGTTAGACTTGTTATATAGAAAAATGTAGATAGGGGGTTAAGGGTTAAGGTTTTTTGTATTCACTGATGTGGATAGGGATGTTAAAGGTTAGACTTGTTGCATAGAATAATGCAGATAGGGGGATAAGGGTTAGGGTTTTGTAATCACTGATGTGGATAGGGATGTTAAAGGTTAGATATATTAATGTAGATAGGGGCTAAGGGTTAGGGTTTTTTGTATTCACTGATGTGGATAGGGATGTTAAAGGTTAGACATGTTATATAGATTAATGTAGATAGGGGTTAAGGGTTAGGGTTTTTGTATTCACTGATGTGGATAGGGATGCTAAAGGTTACACTTGTTGCATAAATTAATGTAGATAGGGGTTAAGGGTTAGGGTTTTGTAATCACTGATGTGGATAGGGATGTTAAAGGTTAGATAAATAAATGTAGATAGGGGGTTAAGGGTTAGGGTTTTTGTATTCACTGATGTGGATAGGGATGTTAAAGGTTAGACTTGTTATATAGAAAAATGTAGATAGGGGGTTAAGGGTTAAGGTTTTTTGTATTCACTGATGTGGATAGGGATGTTAAAGGTTAGACTTGTTGCATAGATTAATGTAGATAGGGGGCTAAATGTTAGGGTTTTGTATTCACTGATATGGATAGGGATGCTAAAGGTTAGATAGATTAATGTAGATAGGGGCTAAGGATTAGGGTTTTTTGCATTCACTGATGTGGATAGGGATGTTAAAGGTTAGACTTGTTGTATTGATTAATGTAGATAGGGGGTTAATGGTTAGGGTTTTGTATTCACTGATGTGCATAGGGATGCTAAAGGTTAGATAGAATAATGTAGATAGGGGCTAAGGGTTAGGGTTTTTTGTATTCACTGATGTGGATAGGGATGTTAAAGGTTAGACATGTTATATAAACAAATGTAGATAGGGGGTTAAGGGTTAGGGTTTTTGTATTCACTGATGTGGATAGGAATGTTAAAGGTTAGACTTGTTGTATTGATTAATGTAGATAGGGGGTTAATGGTTAGGGTTTTGTATTCACTGATGTGGATAGGGATGCTAAAGGTTAGATAGAATAATGTAGATTGGGGCTAAGAGTTAGGGTTTTTTGTATTCAGTGATGTGGATAGGGAGGTTAAAGGTTAGACGTGTTGTATAAATTAATGTAGATAGGGGTTATGGGTTAGGGTTTTTGTATTCACTGAAGTGAATAGGGATGCTAAAGGTTAGACGTGTTGCATAGACTAATGCAGGTAGGGGGTTATGGGTTATGGTTTTTTGTATTCACTGATGTGGATAGGGATGTTAAAGGTTAGACGTGTTGTATAAATTAATGTAGATAGGGTGTTATGGGTTAGATTTTTTTGTATTCACTGATGTGGATAGGGATGCTAAAGGTTAGACTTGTTGCATAGAATAATGTAGATAGGGGGGTTAAAGTTCGGGTTTTTGTATTCACTGATGTGGATAGGGATGTTAAAGGTTAGATGTGTTGCATAGATTAATGTAGATAGGGGTTATGAGTTAGGTTTTTTTGTATTCACTGATGTGGATAAGGATGTTAAATGTTAGACTTTTTTATATATTTATGTGGATAGGGGTAAAGGGTTAAAGTTTTTGTATTTACTGATGTGGATAGGGATGTTAAATGTTAGACTTTTTATATATTAATGAAGATAGGTGTTAAGGATTAGGGTTTTTGTATTCACTGATGTGGATAGGGATGTTAAATGTTAGACTTGTTTTATATATTTATGCAGATAGGGGTAAAGGGTTAGGGTTTTTGTATTCACTGATGTGGAGAGGGATGTTAAATGTTAGATTTTTTTTTATATATTGATGTAGATAGGGGGTTAAGGGTTAAGGTTTTTGAATTCATTGATGTGGATAGGGATGATAAAGGTTAGACTTTTTTTATATATTTATGTAGATAGGGGGTTAAGGGTTAAAGTTTTTGTATTCACTGATGTGGATAGGGATGTTAAAGGTTAGACTTGTTATATAGAAAAATGTAGATAGGGGGTTAAGGGTTAAGGTTTTTTGTATTCACGGATGTGGATAGGGATGTTAAAGGTTAGACTTGTTGCATATATAATGTAGATAGGGGGTTAAGGGTTAGGGTTTTGTAATCACTGATGTGGATAGGGATGTTAAAGGTTAGATAGATTAATGTAGATAGGGGCTAAGGCTTAGGGTTTTTTGTATTCACTGATGTGGATAGGAATGCTAAAGCTTAGACTTGTTGTATAGAATAATGTAGGTAGGGGGCTAAGGGTTAGGGTTTTGTATTCACTGATGTGGATAGGGATACTAAAGGTTAGATAGATTAATGTAGATAGGGGCTAAGGGTTAGGGTTTTTGTATTCACTGATGTGGATAGGGATGTTAAAGGTTAGACTTGTTGTATAGATTAATGTAGATAGGGATTAAGGGTTAGGATTTTTGTATTCACTGATGTGGATAGGGATGTTAAAGGTTAGACTTGTTATATAGAAAAATGTAGATAGGGGGTTAAGGGTTAAGGTTTTTTGTATTCACTGATGTGGATAGGGATGTTAAAGGTTAGACTTGTTGTATAGATTAATGTAGATAGGGGGTTAATGGTTAGGGTTTTGTAATCACTGATGTGGATAGGGATGCTAAAGGTTAGATAGATTAATGTAGATAGGGGCTAAGGGTTAGGGTTTTTTGTATTGACTGATGTGGATAGGGATGTTAAAGGTTAGACTTGTTGTATTGATTAATGAAGATAGGGGGTTAATGGTTAGGGTTTTGTATTCACTGATGTGCATAGGGATGCTAAAGGTTAGATAGAATAATGTAGATAGGGGCTAAGGGTTAGGGTTTTTTGTATTCACTGATGTGGATAGGGATGTTAAAGGTTAGACATGTTATATAGATTAATGTAGATAGGGGGTTAAGGGTTAGGGTTTTTGTATTCACTGATGTGGATAGGAATGTTAAAGGTTAGACTTGTTGTATTGATTAATGTAGATAGGGGGTTAATGGTTAGGGTTTTGCATTCACTGATGTGGATAGGGATGCTAAAGGTTTGATAGAATAATGTAGATAGGGTCTAAGAGTTAGGGTTTTTTGTATTCAGTGATGTGGATAGGGAGGTTAAAGGTTAGACGTGTTGTATAAATTAATGTAGATAGGGGTTATGGGTTAGGGTTTTTGTATTCACTGATGTGAATAGGGATGCTAAAGGTTAGACGTGTTGTATAGATTAATGCAGGTAGGGTGTTATGGGTTATGGTTTTTTGTATTCACTGATGTGGATAGGGATGTTAAAGGTTAGACGTGTTGTATATATTAATGTAGATAGGGGGTTATGGGTTAGGTTTTTTGTATTCACTGATGTGGATTGGCATGCTAAAGGTTAGACTTGTTGTATAGATTAATGTAGATAGGGGGTTAAAGTTAGGGTTTTTGTATTCACTGATGTGGATAGGGATGTTAAAGGTTAGATGTGTTGCATAGATTAATGTAGATAGGGGGTTATGAGTTAGGTTTTTTTGTATTCACTGATGTGGATAAGGATGTTAAATGTTATACTTTTTTATATATTTATGTGGATAGGGGTAAAGGGTAAAAGTTTTTATATTTACTGATGTGGATAGGGATGTTAAATATTAGAATTTTTATATATTAATGTAGATAGGTGTTAAGGATTAGGGTTTTTGTATTCACTGATGTGGATAGGGATGTTAAATGTTAGACTTGTTTTATATATTTATGCAGATAGGCGTAAAGGGTTAGGGTTTTTGTATTCACTGATGTGGAGAGGGATGTTAAATGTTAGACTTTTTTTATATATTTATGTAGATAGGGGGTTAAGGGTTAAGGTTTTTTGTATTCACTGATGTGGATAGGGATGTTAAAGGTTAGACTTGTTGCATAGAATAATGTAGATAGGGGGATAAGGGTTAGGGTTTTGTAATCACTGATGTGGATAGGGATGTTAAAGGTTAGATAGATTAATGTAGATAGGGGCTAAGGGTTAGGGTTTTTTGTATTCACTGATGTGGATAGGGATGTTAAAGGTTAGACATGTTATATAGATTAATGTAGATAGGGGTTAAGGGTTAGGGTTTTTGTATTCACTGATGTGGATAGGGATGCTAAAGGTTACACTTGTTGCATAAATTAATGTAGATAGGGGGTTAAGGGTTAGGGTTTTGTAATCACTGATGTGGATAGGGATGTTAAAGGTTAGACTTGTTATATAGAAAAATGTAGATAGGGGGTTAAGGGTTAAGGTTTTTTGTATTCACTGATGTGGATAGGGATGTTAAAGGTTAGACTTGTTGCATAGATTAATGTAGATAGGGGGCTAAAGGTTAGGGTTTTGTATTCACTGATGTGGATAGGAATGTTAAAGGTTAGACTTGTTGTATTGATTAATGTAGATAGGGGGTTAATGGTTAGGGTTTTGCATTCACTGATGTGGATAGGGATGCTAAAGGTTAGATAGAATAATGTAGATAGGGTCTAAGAGTTAGGGTTTTTTGTATTCAGTGATGTGGATAGGGAGGTTAAAGGTTAGACGTGTTGTATAAATTAATGTAGATAGGGGTTATGGGTTAGGGTTTTTGTATTCACTGATGTGAATAGGGATGCTAAAGGTTAGACGTGTTGTATAGATTAATGCAGGTAGGGTGTTATGGGTTATGGTTTTTTGTATTCACTGATGTGGATAGGGATGTTAAAGGTTAGACGTGTTGTATATATTAATGTAGATAGGGGGTTATGGGTTAGGTTTTTTTGTATTCACTGATGTGGATTGGGATGCTAAAGGTTAGACTTGTTGTATAGATTAATGTAGATACGGGGTTAAAGTTAGGGTTTTTGTATTCACTGATGTGGATAGGGATGTTAAAGGTTAGATGTGTTGCATAGATTAATGTAGATAGGGGGTTATGAGTTAGGTTTTTTTGTATTCACTGATGTGGATAAGGATGTTAAATGTTAGACTTTTTTATATATTTATGTGGATAGGGGTAAAGGGTTAAAGTTTTTATATTTACTGATGTGGATAGGGATGTTAAATGTTAGACTTTTTATATATTAATGTAGATAGGTGTTAAGGATTAGGGTTTTTGTATTCACTGATGTGGATAGGGATGTTAAATGTTAGACTTGTTTTATATATTTATGCAGATAGGCGTAAAGGGTTAGGGTTTTTGTATTCACTGATGTGGAGAGGGATGTTAAATGTTAGACTTGTTTTATATATTTATGTAGATAGGGGGTTAAGGGTTAAGGTTTTTGAATTCACTGATGTGGAGAGGGATGTTAAATGTTAGACATTTTTTTATATAATGATGTAGATAGGGGGTTAAGGGTTAAGGTTTTTGAATTCACTGATGTGGATAGGGATGATAAAGGTTAGACTTTTTTATATATTTATGTAGATAGGGGGTTAAGGGTTAAGGTTTTTGTATTCATTGATGTGGATAGGGATGTTAAAGGTTAGACTTGTTATATAGAAAAATGTAGATAGGGGGTTAAGGGTTAAGGTTTTTTGTATTCACTGATGTGGATAGGGATGTTAAAGGTTAGACTTGTTGCATAGAATAATGTAGATAGGGGGATAACGGTTAGGGTTTTGTAATCACTGATGTGGATAGGGATGTTAAAGGTTAGATAGATTAATGTAGATAGGGGCTAAGGGTTAGGGTTTTTTGTATTCACTGATGTGGATAGGGATGTTAAAGGTTAGACATGTTATATAGATTAATGTAGATAGGGGTTAAGGGTTAGGGTTTTTGTATTCACTGATGTGGATAGGGATGCTAAAGGTTACACTTGTTGCATAAATTAATGTAGATAGGGGTTAAGGGTTAGGGTTTTGTAATCACTGATGTGGATAGGGATGTTAAAGGTTAGATAAATAAATGTAGATAGGGGGTTAAGGGTTAGGGTTTTTGTATTCACTGATGTGGATAGGGATGTTAAAGGTTAGACTTGTTATATAGAAAAATGTAGATAGGGGGTTAAGGGTTAAGGTTTTTTGTATTCACTGATGTGGATAGGGATGTTAAAGGTTAGACTTGTTGCATAGATTAATGTAGATAGGGGGCTAAAGGTTAGGGTTTTGTATTCACTGATGTGGATAGGGATGCTAAAGGTTAGATAGATTAATGTAGATAGGGGCTAAGGATTAGGGTTTTTTGCATTCACTGATGTGGATAGGGATGTTAAAGGTTAGACTTGTTGTATTGATTAATGTAGATAGGGGGTTAATGGTTAGGGTTTTGTATTCACTGATGTGCATAGGGATGCTAAAGGTTAGATAGAATAATGTAGATAGGGGCTAAGGGTTAGGGTTTTTTGTATTCACTGATGTGGATAGGGATGTTAAAGGTTAGACATGTTATATAAACTAATGTAGATAGGGGGTTAAGGGTTAGGGTTTTTGTATTCACTGATGTGGATAGGAATGTTAAAGGTTAGACTTGTTGTATTGATTAATGTAGATAGGGGGTTAATGGTTAGGGTTTTGTATTCACTGATGTGGATAGGGATGCTAAAGGTTAGATAGAATAATGTAGATTGGGGCTAAGAGTTAGGGTTTTTTGTATTCAGTGATGTGGATAGGGAGGTTAAAGGTTAGACGTGTTGTATAAATTAATGTAGATAGGGGTTATGGGTTAGGGTTTTTGTATTCACTGAAGTGAATAGGGATGCTAAAGGTTAGACGTGTTGCATAGACT
Organism: Bathymodiolus septemdierum; assembly: GCA_963383655.1. Classification (NCBI taxonomy): domain Eukaryota; kingdom Metazoa; phylum Mollusca; class Bivalvia; order Mytilida; family Modiolidae; genus Bathymodiolus; species Bathymodiolus septemdierum. The sequence continues at coordinate 2,780,634 of OY726517.1, read as the reverse complement.
AATGCAGGTAGGGGGTTATGGGTTATGGTTTTTTGTATTCACTGATGTGGATAGGGATGTTAAAGGTTAGACGTGTTGTATAAATTAATGTAGATAGGGTGTTATGGGTTAGATTTTTTTGTATTCACTGATGTGGATAGGGATGCTAAAGGTTAGACTTGTTGCATAGAATAATGTAGATAGGGGGTTAATGTTAGGGTTTTTGTATTCACTGATGTGGATAGGGATGTTAAAGGTTAGATGTGTTGCATAGATTAATGTAGATAGGGGTTATGAGTTAGGTTTTTTTGTATTCACTGATGTGGATAAGGATGTTAAATGTTAGACTTTTTTATATATTTATGTGGATAGGGGTAAAGGGTTAAAGTTTTTGTATTTACTGATGTGGATAGGGATGTTAAATGTTAGACTTTTTATATATTAATGAAGATAGGTGTTAAGGATTAGGGTTTTTGTATTCACTGATGTGGATAGGGATGTTAAATGTTAGACTTGTTTTATATATTTATGCAGATAGGGGTAAAGGGTTAGGGTTTTTGTATTCACTGATGTGGAGAGGGATGTTAAATGTTAGATTTTTTTTTATATATTGATGTAGATAGGGGGTTAAGGGTTAAGGTTTTTGAATTCATTGATGTGGATAGGGATGATAAAGGTTAGACTTTTTTTATATATTTATGTAGATAGGGGGTTAAGGGTTAAAGTTTTTGTATTCACTGATGTGGATAGGGATGTTAAAGGTTAGACTTGTTATATAGAAAAATGTAGATAGGGGGTTAAGGGTTAAGGTTTTTTGTATTCACTGATGTGGATAGGGATGTTAAAGGTTAGACTTGTTGCATATATAATGTAGATAGGGGGTTAAGGGTTAGGGTTTTGTAATCACTGATGTGGATAGGGATGTTAAAGGTTAGATAGATTAATGTAGATAGGGGCTAAGGCTTAGGGTTTTTTGTATTCACTGATGTGGATAGGGATGCTAAAGCTTAGACTTGTTGTATAGAATAATGTAGGTAGGGGGCTAAGGGTTAGGGTTTTGTATTCACTGATGTGGATAGGGATACTAAAGGTTAGATAGATTAATGTAGATAGGGGCTAAGGGTTAGGGTTTTTGTATTCACTGATGTGGATAGGGATGTTAAAGGTTAGACTTGTTGTATAGATTAATGTAGATAGGGATTAAGGGTTAGGATTTTTGTATTCACTGATGTGGATAGGGATGTTAAAGGTTAGGCTTGTTATATAGATTAATGTAGATAGGGGCTAAGGGTTAGGGTTTTTGTATTCACTGATGTGGATAGGGATGTTAAAGGTTAGACTTGTTATATAGAAAAATGTAGATAGGGGGCTAAGGGTTAGGGTTTTGTATTCACTGATGTGGATAGGGATGCTAAAGGTTAGATAGATTAATGTAGATAGGGGTTAGGGTTAGGGTTTTTTGTATTCACTGATGTGGATAGGGATGTCAAAGGTTAGACTTGTTGTATTGATTAATGTAGATAGGGGGTTAATGGTTAGGGTTTTGTATTCACTGATGTGGATAGGGATGCTAAAGGTTAGATAGAATAATGTAGATAGGGGCTAAGGGTTAGGGTTTTTTGTATTCACTGATGTGGATAGGGATGTTAAAGGTTAGACATGTTATATAGATTAATGTAGATAGGGGGTTAAGGGTTAGGGTTTTTGTATTCACTGATGTGGATAGGAATGTTAAAGGTTAGACTTGTTGTATTGATTAATGTAGATAGGGGGTTAATGGTTAGGGTTTTGTATTCACTGATGTGGATAGGGATGCTAAAGGTTAGATAGAATAATGTAGATAGGGGCTAAGAGTTAGGGTTTTTTGTATTCACTGATGTGGATAGGGAGGTTAAAGGTTAGACGTGTTGTATAAATTAATGTAGATAGGGGTTATTGGTTAGGGTTTTTGTATTCACTGATGTGAATAGGGATGCTAAAGGTTAGACGTGTTGTACAGATTAATGCAGGTAGGGGTTTATGGGTTATGGTTTTTTGTATTCACTGATGTGGATAGGGATGCTAAAGGATAGACTTGTTGTATAGATTAATGTAGATAGGGGGTTAATGTTAGGGTTTTTGTATTCACTGATGTGGATAGGGATGTTAAAGGTTAGATGTGTTGCATAGATTAATGTAGATAGGGGGTTATGAGTTAGGTTTTTTTGTATTCACTGATATGGATAGGGATGTTAAAGGTTAGACGTGTTGAATAGATTAATGTAGATAGGGGGTTAAGGTTCAGGGTTTTTGTATTCACTGATATGGATAGGGATGTTAAAGGTTAGACTTGTTGAATAGATTAATGTAGATAGGGGTTAAGGGTTAGGGTTTTTTGTATTCACTGATGTGGGTAGGGATGTTAAAGGTTAGATGTGTTGCATAGATTAATGTAGATAGGGGTTAAGGTTTAGGGTTTTTGTATTCACTGATGTGGAGCGGAATGTTAAAGGTTAGACTTGTTGAATAGATTAATGCTGATAGGGGGCTAAGGGTTAAGGTTTTTGTATTCACTGAAGTGGATAAGGATGTTAAAGGTAAGACTTGTTATATAGATTAATGTAGATAGAGGGTTAAGGGTTAGGGTTTTTGTATTCACTGATGTGAATAGGGATGTTAAAGGTTAGATGTGTTGCATATATTAATGTAGATAGGGGTTAAGGGTTAAGGTTTTTGTATTCACTGATGTGGATAGGGATGTTAAAGGTTAGATGTGTTGCATAGATTAATGTAGATAGGGGTTAAGGGTTTAGGTTTTTGTATTCACTGATGTGGTTAGGGATGTTAAAGGTTAGACTTGTTGTCTAGATTAATGCAGATAGGGGTTAAGGGTTAACGTTTTTGTATTCACTGATGTGGTTAGGGATGCTAAAGGTTAGACTTGTTGAATAGATTAATGTAGATAGGGCTTAAGAGTTAGGTTTTTTGTATTCACTGATGTGGATAAGGATGTTAAATGTTAGACTTTTTTATATATTTATGTGGATAGGGGTAAGGGGTTAAAGTTTATGTATTTACTGATGTGGATAGTGATGTTAATGTAGATAGGGGTTAAGGATTAGGGTTTTTCTATTCACTGATGTGGATAGGGATGTTAAATGTTAGACTTTTTTTATATATTTATGTAGATAGGGGGTTAAGGGTTAAGGTTTTTGAATTCACTGATGTGGTTAGGGATGTTAAAGGTTAGACTTGTTGAATAGATTAATGTAGATAGGGCTTAAGAGTTAGGTTTTTTGTATTCACTGATGTGGATAAGGATGTTAAATGTTAGACTTTTTTATATATTTATGTGGATAGGGGTAAAGGGTTAAAGTTTTTGTATTTACTGATGTGGATAGGGATGTTAAATGTTAGACTTTTTATATATTAATGTAGATAGGTGTTAAGGATTAGGGTTTTTGTATTCACTGATGTGGATAGGGATGTTAAATGTTAGACTTGTTTTATATATTTATGCAGATAGGGGTAAAGGGTTAAGGTTTTTGTATTCACTGATGTGGAGAGGGATGTTAAATGTTAGACTTTTTTTTATATATTTATGTAGATAGGGAATTAAGGGTTAAAGTTTTTGTATCCACTGATGTGGATAGGGATGTTAAAGGTTAGACTTGTTATATAGAAAAATGTAGATAGGGGGTTAAGGGTTAAGGTTTTTTGTATTCACTGATGTGGATAGGGATGTTAAAGGTTAGATAGATTAATGTAGATAGGGGCTAAGGGTTAGGGTTTTTTGTATTCACTGATGTGGATAGGGATGCTAAAGCTTAGACTTGTTGTATAGAATAATGTAGGTAGGGGGCTAATGATTAGGGTTTTGTATTCACTGATGTGGATAGGGATACTAAAGGTTAGATAGATTAATGTAGATAGGGGCTAAGGGTTAGGGTTTTTTGTATTCACTGATGTGGATAGGGATGTTAAAGGTTAGACTTGTTGTATAGATTAATGTAGAAAGGGGTTAAGGGTTAGGATTTTTGTATTCACTGATGTGGATAGGGATGTTAAAGGTTAGGCTTGTTATATAGATTAATGTAGATAGGGGCTAAGGGTTAGGGTTTTTGTATTCACTGATGTGGATAGGGATGTTAAAGGTTAGACTTGTTATATAGAAAAATGTAGATAGGGGGCTAAGGGTTAGGGTTTTGTATTCACTGATGTGGATAGGGATGCTAAAGGTTAGATAGATTAATGTAGATAGGGGTTAGGGTTAGGGTTTTTTGTATTCACTGATGTGGATAGGGATGTTAAAGGTTAGACTTGTTGTATTGATTAATGTAGATAGGGGGTTAATGGTTAGGGTTTTGTATTCACTGATGTGGATAGGGATGCTAAAGGTTAGATAGAATAATGCAGATAGGGGCTAAGGGTTAGGGTTTTTTGTATTCACTGATGTGGATAGGGATGTTAAAGGTTAGACATGTTATATAGATTAATGTAGATAGGGGTTATGGGTTAGGGTTTTTGTATTCACTGATGTGAATAGGGATGTTAAAGGTTAGACGTGTTGTACAGATTAATGCAGGTAGGGGTTTATGGGTTATGGTTTTTTGTATTCACTGATGTGGATAGGGATGCTAAAGGTTAGACGTGTTGTATAAATTAATGTAGATAGGGGGTTATGGGTTAGGTTTTTTTGTATTCACTGATGTGGATAGGGATGCTAAAGGTTAGACGTGTTGCATAGATTAATGTAGAAAGGGGGTTATGAGTTAGGTTTTTTTGTATTCACTGATATGGATAGGGATGTTAAAGGTTAGACGTGTTGAATAGATTAATGTAGATAGGGGGTTAAGGTTCAGGGTTTTTGTATTCACTGATATGGATAGGGATGTTAAAGGTTAGACTTGTTGAATAGATTAATGTAGATAGGGGTTAAGGGTTATGGTTTTTTGTATTCACTGATGTGGGTAGGGATGTTAAAGGTTAGATGTGATGCATAGATTAATGTAGATAGGGGTTAAGGTTTAGGGTTTTTGTATTCATTGATGTGGAGAGGAATGTTAAAGGTTAGACTTGTTGAATAGATTAATGCTGATAGGGGGTTGAGGGTTAAGGTTTTTGTATTCACTGAAGTGGATAAGGATGTTAAAGGTTAGACTTGTTATATAGATTAATGTAGATAGAGGGTTAAGGGTTAGGGTTTTTGTATTCACTGATGTGAATAGGGATGTTAAAGGTTAGATGTGTTGCATATATTAATGCAGATAGGGGGTTAAGGGTTAAGGTTTTTGTATTCACTGATGTGGATAGTGATGTTAAAGGTTAGATGTGTTGCATAGATTAATGTAGATAGGGGTTAAGGGTTTAGGTTTTTGTATTCACTGATGTGGTTAGGGATGTTAAAGGTTAGACTTGTTGTCTAGATTAATGCAGATAGGGGTTAAGGGTTAACGTTTTTGCATTCACTGATGTGGTTAGGGATGCTAAAGGTTAGACTTGTTGAATAGATTAATGTAGATAGGGCTTAAGAGTTAGGTTTTTGTATTCACTGATGTGGATAGGGATGTTAAAGGTTAGACTTGTTGTATTGATTAATGTAGATAGGGGGTTAATGGTTAGGGTTTTGTATTCACTGATGTGGATAGGGATGCTAAAGGTTAGATAGAATAATGCAGATAGGGGCTAAGGGTTAGGGTTTTTTGTATTCACTGATGTGGATAGGGATGTTAAAGGTTAGACATGTTATATAGATTAATGTAGATAGGGGTTATGGGTTAGGGTTTTTGTATTCACTGATGTGAATAGGGATGTTAAAGGTTAGACGTGTTGTACAGATTAATGCAGGTAGGGGTTTATGGGTTATGGTTTTTTGTATTCACTGATGTGGATAGGGATGCTAAAGGTTAGACGTGTTGTATAAATTAATGTAGATAGGGGGTTATGGGTTAGGTTTTTTTGTATTCACTGATGTGGATAGGGATGCTAAAGGTTAGACGTGTTGCATAGATTAATGTAGATAGGGGGTTATGAGTTAGGTTTTTTTGTATTCACTGATATGGATAGGGATGTTAAAGGTTAGACGTGTTGAATAGATTAATGTAGATAGGGGGTTAAGGTTCAGGGTTTTTGTATTCACTGATATGGATAGGGATATTAAAGGTTAGACTTGTTGAATAGATTAATGTAGATAGGGGTTAAGGGTTATGGTTTTTTGTATTCACTGATGTGGGTAGGGATGTTAAAGGTTAGATGTGATGCATAGATTAATGTAGATAGGGGTTAAGGTTTAGGGTTTTTGTATTCATTGATGTGGAGAGGAATGTTAAAGGTTAGACTTGTTGAATAGATTAATGCTGATAGGGGGTTGAGGGTTAAGGTTTTTGTATTCACTGAAGTGGATAAGGATGTTAAAGGTTAGACTTGTTATATAGATTAATGTAGATAGAGGGTTAAGGGTTAGGGTTTTTGTATTCACTGATGTGAATAGGGATGTTAAAGGTTAGATGTGTTGCATATATTAATGCAGATAGGGGTTAAGGGTTAACGTTTTTGCATTCACTGATGTGGTTAGGGATGCTAAAGGTTAGACTTGTTGAATAGATTAATGTAGATAGGGCTTAAGAGTTAGGTTTTTGTATTCACTGATGTGGATAAGGATGTTAAATGTTAGACTTTTTAATATATATATGTGGATAGGGGTAAGGGGTTAAAGTTTATGTATTTACTGATGTGGATAGGGATGTTAATGTAGATAGGGGTTAAGGATTAGGGTTTTTGTATTCACTGATGTGGATAGGGATGTTAAATGTTAGACTTTTTTTATATATTTATGTAGATAGGGGGTTAAGGGTTAAGGTTTTTGAATTCACTGATGTGGTTAGGGATGTTAAAGGTTAGACTTGTTGAATAGATTAATGTAGATAGGGCTTAAGAGTTAGGTTTTTTGTATTCACTGATGTGGATAAGGATGTTAAATGTTAGACTTTTTTATATATTTATGTGGATAGGGGTAAAGGGTTAAAGTTTTGTATTTACTGATGTGGATAGGGATGTTAAATGTTAGACTTTTTATATATTAATGTAGATAGGTGTTAAGGATTAGGGTTTTTGTATTCACTGATGTGGATAGGGATGTTAAATGTTAGACTTGTTTTATATATTTATGCAGATAGGGGTAAAGGGTTAAGGTTTTTGTATTCACTGATGTGGACAGGGATGTTAAATGTTAGACTTTCTTTATATATTTATGTAGATAGGGGGTTAAGGGTTAAGGTTTTTGAATTCACTGATGTGGATAGGGATGATAAAGGTTAGACTTTTTTTATATATTGATGTAGATAGGGGTTTAGGGTTAGGGTTTTTTGTATTCACTGATGTGGATAGGGATGTTAAAGGTTAGACTTGTTGTATAGAGTTAAGAGTTAGGTTTTTTTGTATTCACTGATGTGGTTAGGGATGCCAAATGTTAGACTTGTTGTATTGATTAATGTAGATAGGGGGTTAATGGTTAGGGTTTTGTATTCACTTATGTAAATAGGGATGCTAAAGGTTTTACTTGTTGTATAGATTAATGTAGATAGGTGGTTAAGGGTTAGGGTTTGTGTATTCACTGATGTGGATATGGATGTTAAAAGTTAGACTTCTTGCATAGATTAATGTAGATAGGGGGTTAAGGGTTAGGGTTTTGTATTCACTTATGTGAATAGGGATGCTAAAGGTTTTACTTGTTGTATAGATTAATGTAGATAGGTGGTTAAGGGTTAGGGTTTTTTGTTTTCACTGATGTGGATAGGGATGTTAAAGGTTAGACTTGTTGTATAGATTAATGTAGATAGGGGTTAAGGGTTAGGGTTTTGTATTCACTTATGTGGATAGGGATGTTAAAGGTTAGATGTGTTGCATAGATTAATGTAGAAAGGGGGTTAAGGGTTAAGGTTTTTGTATTCACTGATGTGGATAGGGATGTTAAAGGTTAGACTTGTTATATAGATTAATGTAGATAGGGGGTTAAGGTTTAGGGTTTTTTGTATTCACTGATGTGGTTAGGGATATAAAAGGCTAGACTTGTTGTATAGATTAATGTATATAGTTGTTATGGGTTAGGGTTTTTTGTATTCACTGATGTGGTTAGGGATGCTAAAGGTTAGACTTGTTGTATAGATTACGGTTTTCACAGTTTTTAAAGGTTAGATATTTTTTATATATTAATGTAGATAGGGGTTAAGTTTTAGGGTTTTTGTATTCACTGATGTGGAGAGGAATGTTAAAGGTTAGACTTGTTGAATAGATTAATGTAGATAGGGGGTTAAGGGTTAAGGTTTTTGTATTCACTGATGTGGATAAGGATGTTAAAGGTTAGACTTGTTATATAGATTAATGTAGATAGGGGTTAAGGGTTAAGGTTTTTGTATTCACTGATGTGGATAGGGATGTTAAAGGTTAGACTTGTTATATAGATTAATGTAGATAGGGGGTTAAGGGTTAGGGTTTTTTGTATTCACTGATGTGGTTAGGGATATAAAAGGCTAGACTTGTTGTATAGATTAATGTATATAGTTGTTATGGGTTAGGGTTTTTTGTATTCACTGATGTGGTTAGGGATGCTAAAGGTTAGACTTGTTGTATAGATTACGGTTTTCACAGTTTTTAAAGGTTAGATATTTTTTATATATTAATGTAGATAGGGGTTAAGTTTTAGGGTTTTTGTATTCACTGATGTGGAGAGGAATGTTAAAGGTTAGACTTGTTGAATAGATTAATGTAGATAGGGGGTTAAGGGTTAAGGTTTTTGTATTCACTGATGTGGATAAGGATGTTAAAGGTTAGACTTGTTATATAGATTAATGTAGATAAGGGTTAAGGGTTAAGGTTTTTGTATTCACTGATGTGGATAGGGATGTTAAAGGTTAGATGTGTTGCATAGATTAATGTAGATAGGGGTTAAGGGTTAAGGTTTTTGTATTCACTGATGTGGATAGGGATGTTAAAGGTTAGATGTGTTGCATAGATTAATGTAGATAGGGGTTAAGGGTTAAGGTTTTTGTATTCACTGATGTGGTTAGGGATGTTAAAGGTTAGACTTGTTGAATAGATTAATGTAGATAGGGCTTAAGAGTTAGGTTTTTTGTATTCACTGATGTGGATAAGGATGTTAAATGTTAGACTGTTTTATATATTTATGTGGATAGGGGTAAGGGGTTAAAGTTTATGTATTTACTGATGTGGATAGGGATGTTAATGTAGATAGGGGTTAAGGATTAGGGTTTTTGTATTCACTGATGTGGATAGGGATGTTAAATGTTAGACTTTTTTTATATATTTATGTAGATAGGGGGTTAAGGGTTAAGGTTTTTGAATTCACTGATGTGGTTAGGGATGTTAAAGGTTAGACTTGTTGAATAGATTAATGTAGATAGGGCTTAAGAGTTAGGTTTTTTGTATTCACTGATGTGGATAAGGATGTTAAATGTTAGACATTTTTATATATTTATGTGGATAGGGGTAAAGGGTTAAAGTTTTTGTATTTACTGATGTGGATAGGGATGTTAAATGTTAGACTTTTTATATATTAATGTAGATAGGTGTAAAGGATTAGGGTTTTTGTATTCACTGATGTGAATAGGGATGTTAAATGTTAGACTTTTTTTTATATATTTATGTAGATAGGGGGTTAAGGGTTAAGGTTTTTGAATTCACTGATGTGGATAGGGATGATGAAGGTTAGACTTTTTTTTATATATTGATGTAGATAGGGGTTTAGGGTTAGGGTTTTTTGTATTCACTGATGTGGATAGGGATGTTAAAGGTTAGACTTGTTGTATAGAGTTAAGAGTTAGGTTTTTTTGTATTCACTGATGTGGTTAGGGATGCCAAATGTTAGACTTGTTGTATTGATTAATGTAGATAGGGGTTAAGGGTTAGGGTTTGTGTATTCACTGATGTGGATATGGATGTTAAAGGTTTTACTTGTTGTATAGATTAATGTAGATAGGTGGTTAAGGGTTAGGGTTTTTTGTATTCACTGATGTGGATAGGGATGTTAAAGGTTAGACTTGTTGTATAGATTAATGTAGATAGGGGTTAAGGGTTAGGGTTTTGTATTCACTTATGTGGATAGGGATGTTAAAGGTTAGACTTGTTATATAGATTAATGTAGATAGGGGGTTAAGGGTTAGGGTTTTTTGTATTCACTGATGTGGTTAGGGATGTTAAAGGCTAGACTTGTTGTATAGATTAATGTATATAGTTGTTATGGGTTAGGGTTTTTTGTATTCACTGATGTGGTTAGGGATGCTAAAGGTTAGACTTGTTGTATAGATTACGGTTTTCACATTTTTTAAAGGTTAGATATTTTTTATATATTAATGTAGATAGGGGTTAAGTTTTAGGGTTTTTGTATTCACTGATGTGGAGAGGAATGTTAAAGGTTAGACTTGTTGAATAGATTAATGTAGATAGGGGTTAAGGGTTAGGGTTTGTGTATTCACTGATGTGGATATGGATGTTAAAAGTTAGACTTGTTGCATAGATTAATGTAGATAGGGGGTTAAGGGTTAGGGTTTTGTATTCACTTATGTGAATAGGGATGCTAAAGGTTTTACTTGTTGTATAGATTAATGTAGATAGGTGGTTAAGGGTTAGGGTTTTTTGTATTCACTGATGTGGATAGGGATGTTAAAGGTTAGACTTGTTGTATAGATTAATGTAGATAGGGGTTAAGGGTTAGGGTTTTGTATTCACTTATGTGGATAGGGATGTTAAAGGTTAGATGTGTTGCATAGATTAATGTAGATAGGGGGTTAAGGGTTAAGGTTTTTGTATTCACTGATGTGGATAGGGATGTTAAAGGTTAGACTTGTTATATAGATTAATGTAGATAGGGGGTTAAGGGTTAGGGTTTTTTGTATTCACTGATGTGGTTAGGGATGTTAAAGGCTAGACTTGTTGTATAGATTAATGTATATAGTTGTTATGGGTTAGGGTTTTTTGTATTCACTGATGTGGTTAGGGATGCTAAAGGTTAGACTTGTTGTATAGATTACGGTTTTCACAGTTTTTAAAGGTTAGATATTTTTTATATATTAATGTAGATAGGGGTTAAGTTTTAGGGTTTTTGTATTCACTGATGTGGAGAGGAATGTTAAAGGTTAGACTTGTTGAATAGATTAATGTAGATAGGGGGTTAAGGGGTAAGGTTTTTGTATTCACTGATGTGGATATGGATGTTAAAAGTTAGACTTGTTGCATACATTAATGTAGATAGGGGGTTAAGGGTTAGGGCTTGGTATTCACTTATGTGAATAGGGATGCTAAAGGTTTTACTTGTTGTATAGATTAATGTAGATAGGTGGTTAAGGGTTAGGGTTTTTTGTATTCACTGATGTGGATAGGGATGTTAAAGGCTAGACTTGTTGTATAGATTAATGTAGATAGGGGTTAAGGGTTAGGGTTTTGTATTCACTTATGTGGATAGGGATGCTAAAGGTTAGACTTGTTATATAGATTATTGTAGATAGGGGGTTAAGGGTTAGGGTTTTTTGTATTCACTGATGTGGTTAGGGATGTTAAAGGCTAGACTTGTTGTATAGATTAATGTATATAGTTGTTATGGGTTAGGGTTTTTTGTATTCACTGATGTGGTTAGGGATGCTAAAGGTTAGACTTGTTGTATAGATTACGGTTTTCACAGTTTTTAAAGGTTAGATATTTTTTATATATTAATGTAGATAGGGGTTAAGTTTTAGGGTTTTTGTATTCACTGATGTGGAGAGGAATGCTAAAGGTTAGACTTGTTGAATAGATTAATGTAGATAGGGGTTAAGGGTTAAGGTTTTTGTATTCACTGATGTGGATAAGGATGTTAAAGGTTAGACTTGTTATATAGATTAATGTAGATAGGTGTTAAGGGTTAAGGTTTTTGTATTCACTGATGTGGATAGGGATGTTAAAGGTTAGATGTGTTGCATAGATTAATGTAGATAGGGATTAAGGGATAAGGTTTTTGTATTCACTGCTGTGGATAGGGATGTTAAAGGTTAGATGTGTTGCATAGATTAATGTAGATAGGGGTTAAGGGTTAAGGTTTATGTATTCACTGATGTGGTTAGGGATCTTAAAGGTTAGACTTGTTGTCTAGATTAATGTAGATAGGGGTTAAGGGTTAAGGTTTTTGTATTCACTGATGTGGTTAGGGATGTTAAAGGTTAGACTTGCTATATAGAGATAAGGGTTAGGTTTTTTTGTATTCACTGATGTGGATAGGAATGCTAAAGGTTAGACTTGTTATATAGATTAATGTAGATAGGGGGTTAAGGGTTAAGGTTTTTTGTATTCACTAATGTGGATAGGGATGTTAAAGGTTAGACTTGTTGTATAGATTAATGTAGATAGGGGGTTAAGGGTTAGTTTTTTTTGTATTCACTGATGTGGTTAGGGATGGTAAAGGCTAGACTTGTTGTATAGATTAATGTAGATAGGGTTAAGGGTTAGGGTTTTGTATTCACTTATGTGGATAGGGATGCTAAAGGTTTTACTTGTTGTATAGATTAATGTAGATAGGTGGTTAAGGGTTAGGGTTTTGTATTCACTTATGTGGATAGGGATGCTAAAGGTTTTACTTGTTGAATAGATTAATGTAGATAGGTGGTTAAGGGTTAGCGTTTTTCGTATTCACTGATGTGGATAGGGATGTAAAAGGTTAGACTTGTTGTATTGATTAATGTAGATAGGGGTTACGGGTTAGGGTTTTTTGTATTCACTGATGTGGATAGGGATGTTAAAGGTTAGACTTGTTGTCTAGATTAATGTAGATAGGATTAAGGGTTAGGGATTTGTGTATTCACTGATGTGGATAGGGATGTTAAAGGATCGACTTGTTGTATAGAGTTAAGGGTTAGGCTTTTTTGTATTCACTGATGTGGTTAGGGATGCTAAATGTTACACTTGTTGTATTGATTAATGTAGGTAGGGGTTAAGGATTAGGTTTATTTGTATTCACTGATGTGGTTAGGGATGTTAAAGGTTAGACTTGTTGTATAGATTACGGTTTTCACAGTTTTTAAAGGTTAGATATTTTTTATATATTAATGCAGATAGGGGTTAAGGTTTTTGTATTCACCGATGTGGATAGGGATGCAAAAGGGTAGGCTTGTTGTATAGATTAATGTAGATAGGGGTTAAGGGTTAGGGTTTTTGTATTCACTGATGTGGATAGGGATGTTAAAGGTTAGATGTGTTGCATTGATTACTGTAGATAGGGGGTTATGAGTTAGGTTTTTTCGTATTCACTAATGTGGATAGGGATGTTAAAGGCTAGACGTGTTGAATAGATTAATGTAGATAGGGGGTTAAGGTTCAGGGTTTTTGTATTCACTGATGTGGATAGGGATATTAAAGGTTAGACTTGTTGTATAGATGAATTTAGATAGTGGTTAAGGGTTAGGGTTTTTTGTATTCACTGGTGTGGATAGGGATGTTAAAGGTTAGACTTGTTGTATAGATTACTGTAGATACGGGGTTAAAGTTAGGGTTTTTGTATTCACTGATATGGATAGGGATATTAAAGGTTAGACTTGTTGTATAGATGAATGTAGATAGTGGTTAAGGGTAAGGGTTTTTTGTATTCACTGGTGTGGATAGAGATGTTAAAGGTTAGACTTTTTGTATAGATTAATATAGATAGGGGGTTAAGGATTAGGTTTTTTTTGTATTCACTGATGTGGTTAGGGATGTTAAAGGCTAGACTTGTTGCATAGATTAATGTATATAGGGGTTATGGGTTAGGGTTTTAGTGTATTCACTGTTGTGGTTAGGGATGTTAAAGGTTAGACTTGTTGTATAGATTACGGTTTTCACAGTTTTTATATTTTTTATATATTAATGTAGATAGGGGTTAAGGTTTTTGTATTCACCGATGTGGATAGGGATGCTAAAGGTTAGACTTGTTATATAGATTAATGTAGATAGGGGGTTAAGGGTTAAGGTTTTTTGTATTCACTAATGTGGATAGGGATGTTAAAAGTTAGACTTGTTGCATAGATTAATGTAGATAGGTGGTTAAGGGTTAGGGTTTTGTATTCACTTATGTGGATAGGGATGCTAAAGGTTTTACTTGTTGTATAGATTAATGTAGATAGGTGGTTAAGGGTTAGCATTTTTCGTATTCACTGATGTGGATAGGGATGTAAAAGGTTAGACTTGTTGTATTGATTAATGTAGATAGGGGTTAAGGGTTAGGGTTTTTTGTATTCACTGATGTGGATAGGGATGCTAAAGGTTAGACTTGTTGTATAGATTAATGTAGATAGGGGGTTATGAGTTAGGTTTTTTTGTATTCACTGATGTGGATAGGGATGTTAAAGGCTAGACGTGTTGAATAGATTAATGTAGATAGGGGGTTAAGGTTCAGGGTTTTTGTATTCACTGATATGGATAGGGCTATTAAAGGTTAGACTTGTTGTATAGATTAATGTAGATAGGGGGTTAAAGTTAGGGTTTTTGTATTCACTGATGTGGATAGGGATATTAAAGGTTAGACTTGTTGTATAGATTAATGTAGATAGTGGTTAAGGGTTAGGGTTTTTTTTATTCACTGGTGTGGATAGGGATGTTTAAGGTTAGACTTGTTGTCTAGATTAATGTAGATAGTGGTTAAGGGTTAGGGTTTTTTGTATTCACTGATGTGGATAGGGATGTTAAAGGTTGGACGTGTTGTATAGATTAATGTAGATAGGGGTTAAGGGTTAGGGTTTTTTGTATTCACTGATGTGGATAGGGATGTTAAAGGTTAGACGTGTTGTATAGATTAATGTAGATAGGGGTTAAGGGTTAGGGTTTTTTGTATTCACTGATGTGGATAGGGATGTTAAAGGTTAGACGTGTTGTATAGATTAATGTAGATAGGGGTTAAGGGTTAGGGTTTTTTGTATTCACTGATGTGGTTAGGGATGTTAAAGGCTAGACTTGTTGTATAGATTAATGTATATAGTTGTTATGGGTTAGGGTTTTTTGTATTCACTGATGTGGTTAGGGATGCTAAAGGTTAGACTTGTTGTATAGATTACGGTTTTCACAGTTTTTAAAGGTTAGATATTTTTTATATATTAATGTAGATAGGGGTTAAGTTTTAGGGTTTTTGTATTCACTGATGTGGAGAGGAATGCTAAAGGTTAGACTTGTTGAATAGATTAATGTAGATAGGGGTTAAGGGTTAAGGTTTTTGTATTCACTGATGTGGATAAGGATGTTAAAGGTTAGACTTGTTATATAGATTAATGTAGATAGGTGTTAAGGGTTAAGGTTTTTGTATTCACTGATGTGGATAGGGATGTTAAAGGTTAGATGTGTTGCATAGATTAATGTAGATAGGGATTAAGGGATAAGGTTTTTGTATTCACTGATGTGGATAGGGATGTTAAAGGTTAGATGTGTTGCATAGATTAATGTAGATAGGGGTTAAGGGTTAAGGTTTATGTATTCACTGATGTGGTTAGGGATCTTAAAGGTTAGACTTGTTGTCTAGATTAATGTAGATAGGGGTTAAGGGTTAAGGTTTTTGTATTCACTGATGTGGTTAGGGATGTTAAAGGTTAGACTTGCTATATAGAGATAAGGGTTAGGTTTTTTTGTATTCACTGATGTGGATAGGAATGCTAAAGGTTAGACTTGTTATATAGATTAATGTAGATAGGGGGTTAAGGGTTAAGGTTTTTTGTATTCACTAATGTGGATAGGGATGTTAAAGGTTAGACTTGTTGTATAGATTAATGTAGATAGGGGGTTAAGGGTTAGTTTTTTTTGTATTCACTGATGTGGTTAGGGATGGTAAAGGCTAGACTTGTTGTATAGATTAATGTAGATAGGGTTAAGGGTTAGGGTTTTGTATTCACTTATGTGGATAGGGATGCTAAAGGTTTTACTTGTTGTATAGATTAATGTAGATAGGTGGTTAAGGGTTAGGGTTTTGTATTCACTTATGTGGATAGGGATGCTAAAGGTTTTACTTGTTGAATAGATTAATGTAGATAGGTGGTTAAGGGTTAGCGTTTTTCGTATTCACTGATGTGGATAGGGATGTAAAAGGTTAGACTTGTTGTATTGATTAATGTAGATAGGGGTTACGGGTTAGGGTTTTTTGTATTCACTGATGTGGATAGGGATGTTAAAGGTTAGACTTGTTGTCTAGATTAATGTAGATAGGATTAAGGGTTAGGGATTTGTGTATTCACTGATGTGGATAGGGATGTTAAAGGATCGACTTGTTGTATAGAGTTAAGGGTTAGGCTTTTTTGTATTCACTGATGTGGTTAGGGATGCTAAATGTTACACTTGTTGTATTGATTAATGTAGGTAGGGGTTAAGGATTAGGTTTATTTGTATTCACTGATGTGGTTAGGGATGTTAAAGGTTAGACTTGTTGTATAGATTACGGTTTTCACAGTTTTTAAAGGTTAGATATTTTTTATATATTAATGCAGATAGGGGTTAAGGTTTTTGTATTCACCGATGTGGATAGGGATGCAAAAGGGTAGGCTTGTTGTATAGATTAATGTAGATAGGGGTTAAGGGTTAGGGTTTTTGTATTCACTGATGTGGATAGGGATGTTAAAGGTTAGATGTGTTGCATTGATTACTGTAGATAGGGGGTTATGAGTTAGGTTTTTTTGTATTCACTAATGTGGATAGGGATGTTAAAGGCTAGACGTGTTGAATAGATTAATGTAGATAGGGGGTTAAGGTTCAGGGTTTTTGTATTCACTGATGTGGATAGGGATATTAAAGGTTAGACTTGTTGTATAGATGAATTTAGATAGTGGTTAAGGGTTAGGGTTTTTTGTATTCACTGGTGTGGATAGGGATGTTAAAGGTTAGACTTGTTGTATAGATTACTGTAGATACGGGGTTAAAGTTAGGGTTTTTGTATTCACTGATATGGATAGGGATATTAAAGGTTAGACTTGTTGTATAGATGAATGTAGATAGTGGTTAAGGGTAAGGGTTTTTTGTATTCACTGGTGTGGATAGAGATGTTAAAGGTTAGACTTTTTGTATAGATTAATATAGATAGGGGGTTAAGGATTAGGTTTTTTTTGTATTCACTGATGTGGTTAGGGATGTTAAAGGCTAGACTTGTTGCATAGATTAATGTATATAGGGGTTATGGGTTAGGGTTTTTTGTATTCACTGTTGTGGTTAGGGATGTTAAAGGTTAGACTTGTTGTATAGATTACGGTTTTCACAGTTTTTATATTTTTTATATATTAATGTAGATAGGGGTTAAGGTTTTTGTATTCACCGATGTGGATAGGGATGCTAAAGGTTAGACTTGTTATATAGATTAATGTAGATAGGGGGTTAAGGGTTAAGGTTTTTTGTATTCACTAATGTGGATAGGGATGTTAAAAGTTAGACTTGTTGCATAGATTAATGTAGATAGGTGGTTAAGGGTTAGGGTTTTGTATTCACTTATGTGGATAGGGATGCTAAAGGTTTTACTTGTTGTATAGATTAATGTAGATAGGTGGTTAAGGGTTAGCATTTTTCGTATTCACTGATGTGGATAGGGATGTAAAAGGTTAGACTTGTTGTATTGATTAATGTAGATAGGGGTTAAGGGTTAGGGTTTTTTGTATTCACTGATGTGGATAGGGATGCTAAAGGTTAGACTTGTTGTATAGATTAATGTAGATAGGGGGTTATGAGTTAGGTTTTTTTGTATTCACTGATGTGGATAGGGATGTTAAAGGCTAGACGTGTTGAATAGATTAATGTAGATAGGGGGTTAAGGTTCAGGGTTTTTGTATTCACTGATATGGATAGGGCTATTAAAGGTTAGACTTGTTGTATAGATTAATGTAGATAGGGGGTTAAAGTTAGGGTTTTTGTATTCACTGATGTGGATAGGGATATTAAAGGTTAGACTTGTTGTATAGATTAATGTAGATAGTGGTTAAGGGTTAGGGTTTTTTTTATTCACTGGTGTGGATAGGGATGTTTAAGGTTAGACTTGTTGTCTAGATTAATGTAGATAGTGGTTAAGGGTTAGGGTTTTTTGTATTCACTGATGTGGATAGGGATGTTAAAGGTTGGACGTGTTGTATAGATTAATGTAGATAGGGGTTAAGGGTTAGGGTTTTTTGTATTCACTGATGTGGATAGGGATGTTAAAGGTTAGACGTGTTGTATAGATTAATGTAGATAGGGGTTAAGGGTTAGGGTTTTTTGTATTCACTGATGTGGATAGGGATGTTAAAGGTTAGACGTGTTGTATAGATTAATGTAGATAGGGGTTAAGGGTTAGGGTTTTTTGTATTCACTGATGTGGATAGGGATGTTAAAGGTTAGACTTGTTGTATAGATTAATTTAGATAGGGGGTTAAGGGTTAGGTTTTTTTGTATTCACTGATGTGGTTAGAGATGTTAAAGGCTAGACTTGTTGCATTGATTAATGTAGATAGGGGTTAAGGGTTAGGGTTTTGTATTCACTTATGTGGATAGGGATGCTAAAGGTTTTACTTGTTGTATAGATTAATGTAGATAGGTGGTTAAGGGTAAGGGTTTTTCTTATTCACTGATGTGGATAGGGATGTAAAAGGTTAGACTTGTTGTCTAGATTAATGTAGATAGGGGTTAAGGGTTAGGGTTTTTTGTATTCACTGATGTGGATAGGGATGTTAAAGGTTAGACTTGTTGTCTAGATTAATGTAGATAGGGGTTAAGGGTTAGGGATTTGTGTATTCACTGATGTGGATAGGGATGTTAAAGGTTAGACTTGTTGTCTAGATTAATGTAGATAGGGGTTAAGGGTTAGGGATTTGTGTATTCACTGATGTGGATAAGGATGTTAAAGGTTAGACTTGTTGTATAGATTAATGTAGATAGGGGATTAAGGATTAGGTTTTTTGTATTCACTGATGTGGATAGGGATGTTAAAGGTTAGACTTGTTGTATAGATTAATGTAGATAGGGGATAAAGGATTAGGTTTTTTGTATTCACTGATGTGGATAGGGATGTTAAAGGCTAGACTTGTTGTATAGATTAATGTATATAGGGGTTATGGGTTAGGGTTTTTTGTATTCACTGATGTAGTTAGGGATGTTAAAGGTTAGACTTGTTGTATAGATTACGGTTTTCACAGTTTTTAAAGGTTAGATATTTTTTATATATTAATGTAGATAAGGGTTAAGGTTTTTGTATTCACTGATGTGGATAAGGATGTTAAAGGTTCGACTTGTTATATAGATTAATGTAGATAGAGGGTTAAGGGTTAAGGTTTTTGTATTAACTGATGTGGATAGGGATGTTAAAGGTTAGATGTGTTGCATAGATTAATGTAGATAGGGGGTTAAGGGTTAAGGTTTTTGTATTCACTGATGTGGATAGGGATGTTAAAGGTTAGATGTGTTGCATAGATTAATGTAGATAGGGGTTAAGGGTTAAGGTTTTTGTATTCACTAATGTGGATAGGGATGTTAAAGGTTAGATGTGTTGCATAGATTAATGTAGATAGAGGGTTAAGGGTTAAGGTTTTTGTATTCACTGATGTGGTTAGGGATGTAAAAGGTTAGACTTGTTATATATATTAATGTAGATAGGGGCTAAGGGTTAAGGTTTTTGTATTCACTGATGTGGATAGGGATGTTAAAGGTTAGACTTGTTGAATAGATTAATGTAGATAGGGCTTAAGAGTTAGGTTTTTTGTATTCACTGATGTGGATAAGGATGTTAAATGTTAGACTTTTTTATATATTTATGTGGATAGGGGTAAAGGCTTAAAGTTTTTGTATTTACTGATGTGGATAGGGATGTTAAATGTTAGACTTTTAATATATTAATGTAGATAGGGGTTAAGGATTAGGGTTTTTGTATTCATTGATGTGGATAGGGATGTTAAATGTTAGACTTTTTTTATATATTTATGCAGATAGGGGTAAAGGGTTAGGGTTTTTGTATTCACTGATGTGGAGAGGGATGTTAAATGTTAGACTTTTTTTATATATTTATGCAGATAGGGGTAAAGGGTTAGGGTTTTTGTATTCACTGATGTGGAGAGGGATGTTAAATGTTAGACTTTTTTTTTATATTTATGTAGATAGGGGGTTAAGGGTTAAGGTTTTTGAATTCACTGATGTGGATAGGGATGATAAAGGTTAGACTTTTTTTTATATATTTATGTAGATAGTGGTTTAGGGTTAGGGTTTTTTGTATTCACTGATGTGGATAGGGATGTTAGAGGTTAGACTTGTTGCATTGATTAATGTAGATAGGGGTTAAGGGTTAGGGTTTTTTGTATTCACTGATGTGGATAGGAATGTTAAAGGTTAGACTTGTTGCATAGATTAATGTAGATAGGTGGTTAAGGGTTAGGTTTTTTTGTATTCACTGATGTGGATAGGGATGCTAAAGGTTTTACTTGTTGCATAGATTAATGTAGATAGGTGGTTAAGGGTTAGGGTTTTTCTTATTCACTGATGTGGATAGGGATGTAAAAGGTTAGACTTGTTGTATTGATTAATGTAGATATGTGGTTAATGGTTAGAGTTTTTTGTATTCACTGATGTGGATAGGGATGTTAAAGGTTAGACTTGTTGTATAGATTAATGTAGATAGGGGTTAAGGGTTAGGTTTTTTTTGTATTCACTGATGTGGATAGGGATGTTAAAGGTTAGACTTGTTGTCTAGATTAATGTAGATAGGGGTTAAGGGTTAGGGATTTGTGTATTCACTGATGTGGATAGGGATGTTAAAGGTTAGACTTGTTGTATAGATTAATGTAGATAGGGGGTTAAGGATTAGGTTTTTTTGTATTCACTGATGTGGTTAGGGATGCTAAAGGTTTTACTTGTTGCATAGATTAATGTAGATAGGTGGTTAAGGGTTAGGGTTTTTCTTATTCACTGATGTGGATAGGGATGTAAAAGGTTAGACTTGTTGTATTGATTAATGTAGATAGGTGGTTAAGGGTTAGAGTTTTTTGTATTCACTGATGTGGATAGGGATGTTAAAGGTTAGACTTGTTATATAGATTAATGTAGATAGGGGTTAAGGGTTAGGTTTTTTGTATTCACTGATATGGATAGGGATGTTAAAGGTTAGACTTGTATAGATTAATGTAGATAGGGGTTAAGGGTTAGGGATTTGTGTATTCACTGATGTGGAAAGGGATGTTAAAGGTTAGACTTGTTGTATAGATTAATGTAGATAGGGGGTTAAGGATTAGGTTTTTTTGTATTCACTGATGTGGGTAGGGATGTTAAAGGCTAGACTTGTTGTATTGATTAATGTAGGTAGGGGTTAAGGGTTAGGTTTTTTTGTATTCACTGATGTGGATAGGGATGTTAAAGTTTAGACTTGTTGTATAGATTAATGTAGATAGGGGGTTAAGGATTAGGTTTTTTTGTATTCACTGATGTGGTTAGGGATGCTAAAGGCTAGACTTGTTGTATAGATTAATGTAGATAGGGGGTTAAGGATTAGGTTTTTTTTTATTCACTGATGTGGTTAGGGACGTTAAAGGCTAGACTTGTTGTATTGATTAATGTAGGTAGGGGTTAAGGGTTAGGTTTTTTTGTATTCACTGATGTGGATAGGGATGTTAAAGGTTAGACTTGTTGTATAGATTAATGTAGATAGGGGGTTAAGGATTAGGTTTTTTGTATTCACTGATGTGGATAGGGATGTTAAAGGTTAGATGTGTTGCATAGATTAATGTAGATAGGGGGTTAAGGGTTAAGGTTTTTGTATTCACTGATGTGGATAGGGATGTTAAAGGTTAGATGCGTTGCATAGATTAATGTAGATAGAGGGTTAAGGGTTAAGGTTTTTGTATTCACTGATGTGGATAAGGATGTTAAAGGTTAGATGTGTTGCATAGATTAATGTAGATAGGGGGTTAAGGGTTAAGGTTTTTGTATTCACTGATGTGGATAGGGATGTTAAAGGTTAGATGTGTTGCATAGATTAATGTAGATAGGGGTTAAGGGTTAAGGTTTTTGTATTCACTGATGTGGATAGGGATGTTAAAGGTTAGATGTGTTGCTTAGATTAATGTAGATAGGGGTTAAGGGTTAAGGTTTTTGTATTCACTGATGTGGATAGGGATGTTAAAGGTTAGACTTGTTGAATAGATTAATGTAGATAGGGCTTAAGAGTTAGGTTTTTTGTATTCACTGATGTGGATAAGGATGTTAAATGTTAGACTTTTTTATATATTTATGTGGATAGGGGTAAAGGCTTAAAGTTTTTGTATTTACTGATGTGGATAGGGATGTTAAATGTTAGACTTTTAATATATTAATGTAGATAGGGGTTAAGGATTAGGGTTTTTGTATTCACTGATGTGGATAGGGATGTTAAATGTTAGACTTTTTTTATATATTTATGCAGATAGGGGTAAAGGGTTAGGGTTTTTGTATTCACTGATGTGGAGAGGGATGTTAAATGTTAGACTTTTTTTATATATTTATGCAGATAGGGGTAAAGGGTTAGGGTTTTTGTATTCACTGATGTGGAGAGGGATGTTAAATGTTAGACTTTTTTTATATATTTATGTAGATAGGGGGTTAAGGGTTAAGGTTTTTGAATTCACTGATGTGGATAGGGATGATAAAGGTTAGACTTTTTTTTATATATTTATGTAGATAGTGGTTTAGGGTTAGGGTTTTTTGTATTCACTGATGTGAATAGGGATGTTAAAGGTTAGACTTGTTGCATTGATTAATGTAGATAGGGGTTAAGGGTTAGGGTTTTTTGTATTCACTGATGTGGATAGGAATGTTAAAGGTTAGACTTGTTGTATAGATTAATGTAGATAGGTGGTTAAGGGTTAGGTTTTTTCGTATTCACTGATGTGGATAGGGATGCTAAAGGTTTTACTTGTTGCATAGATTAATGTAGATAGGTGGTTAAGGGTTAGGGTTTTTCTTATTCACTGATGTGGATAGGGATGTAAAAGGTTAGACTTGTTGTATTGATTAATGTAGATAGGTGGTTAAGGGTTAGAGTTTTTTGTATTCACTGATGTGGATAGGGATGTTAAAGGTTAGACTTGTTGTATAGATTAATGTAGATAGGGGTTAAGGGTTAGGTTTTTTTGTATTCACTGATGTGGATAGGGATGTTAAAGGTTAGACTTGTTGTATAGATTAATGTAGATAGGGGTTAAGGGTTAGGTTTTTTTTGTATTCACTGATGTGGATAGGGATGTTAAAGGTTAGACTTGTTGTCTAGATTAATGTAGATAGGGGTTAAGGGTTAGGGATTTGTGTATTCACTGATGTGGATAGGCATGTTAAAGGTTATACTTGTTGTATAGATTAATGTAGATAGGGGGTTAAGGATTAGATTTTTTTGTATTCACTGATGTGGTTAGGGATGTTAAAGGCTAGACTTGTTGTATTGATTAATGTAGGTAGGGGTTAAGGGTTAGGTTTTTTTGTATTCACTGATGTGGATAGGGATGTTAAAGGTTAGTCTTGTTGTCTAGATTAATGTAGATAGGGGGTTAAGGGTTAGGGTTTTTTGTATTCACTGATGTGGATATGGATGTTAAAGGTTAGACTTGTTGTATTGATTAATGTAGGTAGGGGTTAAGGGTTAGGTTTTTTTGTATTCACTGATGTGGATAGGATGTTAAAGGTTAGACTTGTTGCATAGATTAATGTAGATAGGGGGTTAAGGATTAGGTTTTTTGTATTCACTGATATGGTTAGGGATGTTAAAGGCTAGACTTGTTGTATAGATTAACGTATATAGGGGTTATGGGTTAGGGTTTTTGTATTCACTGATGTGGTTAGGGATGTTAAAGGTTAGACTTGTTGTATATATTACGGTTTTCACAGTTTTTAAAGGTTAGATATTTTTTATATATTAATGTAGATAGGGGTTAAGGTTTTTGTATTCACCGATGTGGATAGGGATGCAAAAGGGTAGGCTTGTTGTATAGATTAATGTAGATAGGGGTTAAGGGTTAGGGTTTTGTATTCACTTATGTGGATAGGGATGTTAAAGGTTAGACTTGTTATATAGATTAATGTAGATAGTTGGTTAAGGGTTAGGGATTTTTGTATTCACTGATGTGGATAGGGATCTTAAAGGTTAGACTTGTTGTATAGAGTTAAGGGTTAGGCTTTTTTATATTCACTGATGTGGATAGGGATGCTAAATGTTAGACTTGTTGTCTAGATTAATGTAGATAGGGGTTAAGGGTTAGGGTTTTTGTATTCACTGATGTGGATAGGGATGTTAACGGTTAGACTCGTTATATAGATTAATGTAGATAGGGGGTTAAGGATTAGGTTTTTTTGTATTCACTGATGTGGATAGGGATGTTAAAGGTTAGACTTGTTGTATAGATTAATGTAGATAGGGGGTTAAGGATTAGGTTTTTTTGTATTCACTGATGTGGATAGGGATGTTAAAGGTTAGACTTGTTGTATAGATTAATGTAGATAGGGGGTTAAGGATTAGGTTTTTTTGTATTCACTGATGTGGTTAGGGATGTTAAAGGCTAGACTTGTTGTATAGATTAATGTATATAGGGGTTATGGGTTAGGGTTTTTTGTATTCACTCATGTAGTTAGGGATGTTAAAGGTTAGACTTGTTGTATAGATTACGGTTTTCACAGTTTTTAAAGGTTAGATATTTTTTATATATTAATGTAGATAAGGGTTAAGGTTTTTGTATTCACTGATGTGGATAAGGATGTTAAAGGTTCGACTTGTTATATAGATTAATGTAGATAGAGGGTTAAGGGATAAGGTTTTTGTATTCACTGATGTGAATAGGGATGTTAAAGGTTAGATGTGTTTCATAGATTAATGTAGATAGGGGGTTAAGGGTTAAGGTTTTTGTATTCACTGATGTGGATAGGGATGTTAAAGGTTAGATGTGTTGGATAGATTAATGTAGATAGGGGTTAAGGGTTAAGGTTTTTGTATTCACTCATGTGGTTAGGGATGTTAAAGGTTAGACTTGTTGAATAGATTAATGTAGATAGGGCTTAAGAGTTAGGTTTTTTGTATTCACTGATGTGGATAGGGATGTTAAATGTTATACTTTTTATATATTAATGTAGATAGGGTTAAGGATTAGGGTTTTTGTATTCACTGATGTGGATAGGGATGTTAAATGTTAGACTTTTTTTATATATTTATGTAGATAGTGAGTTAAGGGTTAAGGTTTTTGAATTCACTGATGTGGATAGGGATGTTAAAGGCTAGACTTGTTGCATAGATTAATGTAGATAAGGGGTTAAGGGTTAGTTTTTTTGTATTCACTGATTTGGTTAGGGATGTTAAAGGTTAGACTTGTTGTATTGATTAATGTAGATAAGGGTAAAGGGTTAGGTTTTTTTGTATTCACTGATGTGGATAGGAATGTTAAAGGTTAGACTTGTTGCATAGATTAATGTAGATAGGTGGTTAAGGGTTAGGGTTTTTCTTATTCACTGATGTGGATAGGGATGTAAAAGGTTAGACTTGTTGTATTGATTAATGTAGATAGGTGGTTAAGGGTTAGAGTTTTTTGTATTCACTGATGTGGATAGGGATGTTAAAGGTTAGACTTGTTGTATAGATTAATGTAGATAGGGGTTAAGGGTTAGGTTTTTTTGTATTCACTGATGTGGATAGGGATGTTAAAGGTTAGTCTTGTTGTCTAGATTAATGTAGATAGGGGGTTAAGGGTTAGGGTTTTTTGTATTCACTGATGTGGATATGGATGTTAAAGGTTAGACTTGTTGTATTGATTAATGTAGGTAGGGGTTAAGGGTTAGGTTTTTTTGTATTCACTGATGTGGATAGGATGTTAAAGGTTAGACTTGTTGCATAGATTAATGTAGATAGGGGGTTAAGGATTAGGTTTTTTGTATTCACTGATATGGTTAGGGATGTTAAAGGCTAGACTTGTTGTATAGATTAATGTATATAGGGGTTATGGGTTAGGGTTTTTGTATTCACTGATGTGGTTAGGGATGTTAAAGGTTAGACTTGTTGTATATATTACGGTTTTCACAGTTTTTAAAGGTTAGATATTTTTTATATATTAATGTAGATAGGGGTTAAGGTTTTTGTATTCACCGATGTGGATAGGGATGCAAAAGGGTAGGCTTGTTGTATAGATTAATGTAGATAGGGGTTAAGGGTTAGGGTTTTGTATTCACTTATGTGGATAGGGATGTTAAAGGTTAGACTTGTTATATAGATTAATGTAGATAGTTGGTTAAGGGTTAGGGATTTTTGTATTCACTGATGTGGATAGGGATCTTAAAGGTTAGACTTGTTGTATAGAGTTAAGGGTTAGGCTTTTTTATATTCACTGATGTGGATAGGGATGCTAAATGTTAGACTTGTTGTCTAGATTAATGTAGATAGGGGTTAAGGGTTAGGGTTTTTGTATTCACTGATGTGGATAGGGATGTTAACGGTTAGACTCGTTATATAGATTAATGTAGATAGGGGGTTAAGGATTAGGTTTTTTTGTATTCACTGATGTGGATAGGGATGTTAAAGGTTAGACTTGTTGTATAGATTAATGTAGATAGGGGGTTAAGGATTAGGTTTTTTTGTATTCACTGATGTGGTTAGGGATGTTAAAGGCTAGACTTGTTGTATATATTAATGTATATAGGGGTTATGGGTTAGGGTTTTTTGTATTCACTCATGTAGTTAGGGATGTTAAAGGTTAGACTTGTTGTATAGATTACGGTTTTCACAGTTTTTAAAGGTTAGATATTTTTTATATATTAATGTAGATAAGGGTTAAGGTTTTTGTATTCACTGATGTGGATAAGGATGTTAAAGGTTCGACTTGTTATATAGATTAATGTAGATAGAGGGTTAAGGGATAAGGTTTTTGTATTCACTGATGTGAATAGGGATGTTAAAGGTTAGATGTGTTTCATAGATTAATGTAGATAGGGGGTTAAGGGTTAAGGTTTTTGTATTCACTGATGTGGATAGGGATGTTAAAGGTTAGATGTGTTGGATAGATTAATGTAGATAGGGGTTAAGGGTTAAGGTTTTTGTATTCACTCATGTGGTTAGGGATGTTAAAGGTTAGACTTGTTGAATAGATTAATGTAGATAGGGCTTAAGAGTTAGGTTTTTTGTATTCACTGATGTGGATAGGGATGTTAAATGTTATACTTTTTATATATTAATGTAGATAGGGTTAAGGATTAGGGTTTTTGTATTCACTGATGTGGATAGGGATGTTAAATGTTAGACTTTTTTTTATATATTTATGCAGATAGGGGTAAAGGGTTAGGGATTTTGTATTCACTGATGTGGAGAGGGATGTTAAATGTTAGACTTTTTTTATATATTTATGTAGATAGTGAGTTAAGGGTTAAGGTTTTTGAATTCACTGATGTGGATAGGGATGTTAAAGGCTAGACTTGTTGCATAGATTAATGTAGATAAGGGGTTAAGGGTTAGTTTTTTTGTATTCACTGATTTGGTTAGGGATGTTAAAGGTTAGACTTGTTGTATTGATTAATGTAGATAAGGGTAAAGGGTTAGGTTTTTTTGTATTCACTGATGTGGATAGGAATGTTAAAGGTTAGACTTGTTGCATAGATTAATGTAGATAGGTGGTTAAGGGTTAGGGTTTTTCTTATTCACTGATGTGGATAGGGATGTAAAAGGTTAGACTTGTTGTATTGATTAATGTAGATAGGTGGTTAAGGGTTAGAGTTTTTTGTATTCACTGATGTGGATAGGGATGTTAAAGGTTAGACTTGTTGTATAGATTAATGTAGATAGGGGTTAAGGGTTAGGTTTTTTTGTATTCACTGATGTGGATAGGGATGTTAAAGGTTAGACTTGTTGTATAGATTAATGTAGATAGGGGTTAAGGGTTAGGTTTTTTTTGTATTCACTGATGTGGATAGGGATGTTAAAGGTTAGACTTGTTGTCTAGATTAATGTAGATAGGGGTTAAGGGTTAGGGATTTGTGTATTCACTGATGTGGATAGGCATGTTAAAGGTTAGACTTGTTGTATAGATTAATGTAGATAGGGGGTTAAGGATTAGATTTTTTTGTATTCACTGATGTGGTTAGGGATGTTAAAGGCTAGACTTGTTGTATTGATTAATGTAGGTAGGGGTTAAGGGTTAGGTTTTTTTGTATTCACTGATGTGGATAGGGATGTTAAAGGTTAGTCTTGTTGTCTAGATTAATGTAGATAGGGGGTTAAGGGTTAGGGTTTTTTGTATTCACTGATATGGTTAGGGATGTTAAAGGCTAGACTTGTTGTATAGATTAATGTATATAGGGGTTATGGGTTAGGGTTTTTGTATTCACTGATGTGGTTAGGGATGTTAAAGGTTAGACTTGTTGTATATATTACGGTTTTCACAGTTTTTAAAGGTTAGATATTTTTTATATATTAATGTAGATAGGGGTTAAGGTTTTTGTATTCACCGATGTGGATAGGGATGCAAAAGGGTAGGCTTGTTGTATAGATTAATGTAGATAGGGGTTAAGGGTTAGGGTTTTGTATTCACTTATGTGGATAGGGATGTTAAAGGTTAGACTTGTTATATAGATTAATGTAGATAGTTGGTTAAGGGTTAGGGATTTTTGTATTCACTGATGTGGATAGGGATCTTAAAGGTTAGACTTGTTGTATAGAGTTAAGGGTTAGGCTTTTTTATATTCACTGATGTGGATAGGGATGCTAAATGTTAGACTTGTTGTCTAGATTAATGTAGATAGGGGTTAAGGGTTAGGGTTTTTGTATTCACTGATGTGGATAGGGATGTTAACGGTTAGACTCGTTATATAGATTAATGTAGATAGGGGGTTAAGGATTAGGTTTTTTTGTATTCACTGATGTGGATAGGGATGTTAAAGGTTAGACTTGTTGTATAGATTAATGTAGATAGGGGGTTAAGGATTAGGTTTTTTTGTATTCACTGATGTGGTTAGGGATGTTAAAGGCTAGACTTGTTGTATAGATTAATGTATATAGGGGTTATGGGTTAGGGTTTTTTGTATTCACTCATGTAGTTAGGGATGTTAAAGGTTAGACTTGTTGTATAGATTACGGTTTTCACAGTTTTTAAAGGTTAGATATTTTTTATATATTAATGTAGATAAGGGTTAAGGTTTTTGTATTCACTGATGTGGATAAGGATGTTAAAGGTTCGACTTGTTATATAGATTAATGTAGATAGAGGGTTAAGGGATAAGGTTTTTGTATTCACTGATGTGAATAGGGATGTTAAAGGTTAGATGTGTTTCATAGATTAATGTAGATAGGGGGTTAAGGGTTAAGGTTTTTGTATTCACTGATGTGGATAGGGATGTTAAAGGTTAGATGTGTTGGATAGATTAATGTAGATAGGGGTTAAGGGTTAAGGTTTTTGTATTCACTCATGTGGTTAGGGATGTTAAAGGTTAGACTTGTTGAATAGATTAATGTAGATAGGGCTTAAGAGTTAGGTTTTTTGTATTCACTGATGTGGATAGGGATGTTAAATGTTATACTTTTTATATATTAATGTAGATAGGGTTAAGGATTAGGGTTTTTGTATTCACTGATGTGGATAGGGATGTTAAATGTTATACTTTTTTTTATATATTTATGCAGATAGGGGTAAAGGGTTAGGGATTTTGTATTCACTGATGTGGAGAGGGATGTTAAATGTTAGACTTTTTTTATATATTTATGTAGATAGTGAGTTAAGGGTTAAGGTTTTTGAATTCACTGATGTGGATAGGGATGTTAAAGGCTAGACTTGTTGCATAGATTAATGTAGATAAGGGGTTAAGGGTTAGTTTTTTTGTATTCACTGATTTGGTTAGGGATGTTAAAGGTTAGACTTGTTGTATTGATTAATGTAGATAAGGGTAAAGGGTTAGGTTTTTTTGTATTCACTGATGTGGATAGGAATGTTAAAGGTTAGACTTGTTGTATAGATTAATTTAGATAGGTGGTTAAGGGTTAGGGTTTTTTGTATTCACTGATGTGGATAGGGATGTTAAAGGTTAGACTTGTTGTCTAGATTAATGTAGATAGGGGTTAACGGTTAGGGTTTTTTGTATTCACTGATGTGGATAGGGATGTTAAAGGTTAGACTTGTTGTATAGAATAATGTAGATAGGGGGTTAAGGATTATTTTTTTTTGTATTCACTGATGTGGTTAGGGATGTTAAAGGCTAGACTTGTTGTATAGATTAATTTAGATAGGTGGTTAAGGGTTAGGGTTTTTTGTATTCACTGATGTGGATAGGGATGTTAAAGGTTAGACTTGTTGTCTAGATTAATGTAGATAGGTGGTTAAGGGTTAGGGTTTTTTGTATTCACTGATGTGGATAGGGATGTTAAAGGTTAGACTTGTTGTCTAGATTAATGTAGATAGGGGTTAACGGTTAGGGTTTTTTGTATTCACTGATGTGGATAGGGATGTTAAAGGTTAGACTTGTTGTATAGATTAATGTAGATAGGGGGTTAAGGATTAGGTTTTTTTGTATTCACTGATGTGGTTAGGGATGTTAAAGGCTAGACTTGTTGTATAGATTAATGTATATAGGGGTTATGGGTTAGGGTTTTTTGTATTCACTCATGTAGTTAGGGATGTTAAAGGTTAGACTTGTTGTATAGATTACGGTTTTCACAGTTTTTAAAGGTTAGATATTTTTTATATATTAATGTAGATAAGGGTTAAGGTTTTTGTATTCACTGATGTGGATAAGGATGTTAAAGGTTCGACTTGTTATATAGATTAATGTAGATAGAGGGTTAAGGGATAAGGTTTTTGTATTCACTGATGTGAATAGGGATGTTAAAGGTTAGATGTGTTTCATAGATTAATGTAGATAGGGGGTTAAGGGTTAAGGTTTTTGTATTCACTGATGTGGATAGGGATGTTAAAGGTTAGATGTGTTGGATAGATTAATGTAGATAGGGGTTAAGGGTTAAGGTTTTTGTATTCACTCATGTGGTTAGGGATGTTAAAGGTTAGACTTGTTGAATAGATTAATGTAGATAGGGCTTAAGAGTTAGGTTTTTTGTATTCACTGATGTGGATAGGGATGTTAAATGTTATACTTTTTATATATTAATGTAGATAGGGTTAAGGATTAGGGTTTTTGTATTCACTGATGTGGATAGGGATGTTAAATGTTAGACTTTTTTTATATATTTATGTAGATAGTGAGTTAAGGGTTAAGGTTTTTGAATTCACTGATGTGGATAGGGATGTTAAAGGCTAGACTTGTTGCATAGATTAATGTAGATAAGGGGTTAAGGGTTAGTTTTTTTGTATTCACTGATTTGGTTAGGGATGTTAAAGGTTAGACTTGTTGTATTGATTAATGTAGATAAGGGTAAAGGGTTAGGTTTTTTTGTATTCACTGATGTGGATAGGAATGTTAAAGGTTAGACTTGTTGCATAGATTAATGTAGATAGGTGGTTAAGGGTTAGGGTTTTTCTTATTCACTGATGTGGATAGGGATGTAAAAGGTTAGACTTGTTGTATTGATTAATGTAGATAGGTGGTTAAGGGTTAGAGTTTTTTGTATTCACTGATGTGGATAGGGATGTTAAAGGTTAGACTTGTTGTATAGATTAATGTAGATAGGGGTTAAGGGTTAGGTTTTTTTGTATTCACTGATGTGGATAGGGATGTTAAAGGTTAGACTTGTTGTATAGATTAATGTAGATAGGGGTTAAGGGTTAGGTTTTTTTTGTATTCACTGATGTGGATAGGGATGTTAAAGGTTAGACTTGTTGTCTAGATTAATGTAGATAGGGGTTAAGGGTTAGGGATTTGTGTATTCACTGATGTGGATAGGCATGTTAAAGGTTAGACTTGTTGTATAGATTAATGTAGATAGGGGGTTAAGGATTAGATTTTTTTGTATTCACTGATGTGGTTAGGGATGTTAAAGGCTAGACTTGTTGTATTGATTAATGTAGGTAGGGGTTAAGGGTTAGGTTTTTTTGTATTCACTGATGTGGATAGGGATGTTAAAGGTTAGTCTTGTTGTCTAGATTAATGTAGATAGGGGGTTAAGGGTTAGGGTTTTTTGTATTCACTGATGTGGATATGGATGTTAAAGGTTAGACTTGTTGTATTGATTAATGTAGGTAGGGGTTAAGGGTTAGGTTTTTTTGTATTCACTGATGTGGATAGGATGTTAAAGGTTAGACTTGTTGCATAGATTAATGTAGATAGGGGGTTAAGGATTAGGTTTTTTGTATTCACTGATATGGTTAGGGATGTTAAAGGCTAGACTTGTTGTATAGATTAATGTATATAGGGGTTATGGGTTAGGGTTTTTGTATTCACTGATGTGGTTAGGGATGTTAAAGGTTAGACTTGTTGTATATATTACGGTTTTCACAGTTTTTAAAGGTTAGATATTTTTTATATATTAATGTAGATAGGGGTTAAGGTTTTTGTATTCACCGATGTGGATAGGGATGCAAAAGGGTAGGCTTGTTGTATAGATTAATGTAGATAGGGGTTAAGGGTTAGGGTTTTGTATTCACTTATGTGGATAGGGATGTTAAAGGTTAGACTTGTTATATAGATTAATGTAGATAGTTGGTTAAGGGTTAGGGATTTTTGTATTCACTGATGTGGATAGGGATCTTAAAGGTTAGACTTGTTGTATAGAGTTAAGGGTTAGGCTTTTTTATATTCACTGATGTGGATAGGGATGCTAAATGTTAGACTTGTTGTCTAGATTAATGTAGATAGGGGTTAAGGGTTAGGGTTTTTGTATTCACTGATGTGGATAGGGATGTTAACGGTTAGACTCGTTATATAGATTAATGTAGATAGGGGGTTAAGGATTAGGTTTTTTTGTATTCACTGATGTGGATAGGGATGTTAAAGGTTAGACTTGTTGTATAGATTAATGTAGATAGGGGGTTAAGGATTAGGTTTTTTTGTATTCACTGATGTGGTTAGGGATGTTAAAGGCTAGACTTGTTGTATATATTAATGTATATAGGGGTTATGGGTTAGGGTTTTTTGTATTCACTCATGTAGTTAGGGATGTTAAAGGTTAGACTTGTTGTATAGATTACGGTTTTCACAGTTTTTAAAGGTTAGATATTTTTTATATATTAATGTAGATAAGGGTTAAGGTTTTTGTATTCACTGATGTGGATAAGGATGTTAAAGGTTCGACTTGTTATATAGATTAATGTAGATAGAGGGTTAAGGGATAAGGTTTTTGTATTCACTGATGTGAATAGGGATGTTAAAGGTTAGATGTGTTTCATAGATTAATGTAGATAGGGGGTTAAGGGTTAAGGTTTTTGTATTCACTGATGTGGATAGGGATGTTAAAGGTTAGATGTGTTGGATAGATTAATGTAGATAGGGGTTAAGGGTTAAGGTTTTTGTATTCACTCATGTGGTTAGGGATGTTAAAGGTTAGACTTGTTGAATAGATTAATGTAGATAGGGCTTAAGAGTTAGGTTTTTTGTATTCACTGATGTGGATAGGGATGTTAAATGTTATACTTTTTATATATTAATGTAGATAGGGTTAAGGATTAGGGTTTTTGTATTCACTGATGTGGATAGGGATGTTAAATGTTAGACTTTTTTTTATATATTTATGCAGATAGGGGTAAAGGGTTAGGGATTTTGTATTCACTGATGTGGAGAGGGATGTTAAATGTTAGACTTTTTTTATATATTTATGTAGATAGTGAGTTAAGGGTTAAGGTTTTTGAATTCACTGATGTGGATAGGGATGTTAAAGGCTAGACTTGTTGCATAGATTAATGTAGATAAGGGGTTAAGGGTTAGTTTTTTTGTATTCACTGATTTGGTTAGGGATGTTAAAGGTTAGACTTGTTGTATTGATTAATGTAGATAAGGGTAAAGGGTTAGGTTTTTTTGTATTCACTGATGTGGATAGGAATGTTAAAGGTTAGACTTGTTGCATAGATTAATGTAGATAGGTGGTTAAGGGTTAGGGTTTTTCTTATTCACTGATGTGGATAGGGATGTAAAAGGTTAGACTTGTTGTATTGATTAATGTAGATAGGTGGTTAAGGGTTAGAGTTTTTTGTATTCACTGATGTGGATAGGGATGTTAAAGGTTAGACTTGTTGTATAGATTAATGTAGATAGGGGTTAAGGGTTAGGTTTTTTTGTATTCACTGATGTGGATAGGGATGTTAAAGGTTAGACTTGTTGTATAGATTAATGTAGATAGGGGTTAAGGGTTAGGTTTTTTTTGTATTCACTGATGTGGATAGGGATGTTAAAGGTTAGACTTGTTGTCTAGATTAATGTAGATAGGGGTTAAGGGTTAGGGATTTGTGTATTCACTGATGTGGATAGGCATGTTAAAGGTTAGACTTGTTGTATAGATTAATGTAGATAGGGGGTTAAGGATTAGATTTTTTTGTATTCACTGATGTGGTTAGGGATGTTAAAGGCTAGACTTGTTGTATTGATTAATGTAGGTAGGGGTTAAGGGTTAGGTTTTTTTGTATTCACTGATGTGGATAGGGATGTTAAAGGTTAGTCTTGTTGTCTAGATTAATGTAGATAGGGGGTTAAGGGTTAGGGTTTTTTGTATTCACTGATATGGTTAGGGATGTTAAAGGCTAGACTTGTTGTATAGATTAATGTATATAGGGGTTATGGGTTAGGGTTTTTGTATTCACTGATGTGGTTAGGGATGTTAAAGGTTAGACTTGTTGTATATATTACGGTTTTCACAGTTTTTAAAGGTTAGATATTTTTTATATATTAATGTAGATAGGGGTTAAGGTTTTTGTATTCACCGATGTGGATAGGGATGCAAAAGGGTAGGCTTGTTGTATAGATTAATGTAGATAGGGGTTAAGGGTTAGGGTTTTGTATTCACTTATGTGGATAGGGATGTTAAAGGTTAGACTTGTTATATAGATTAATGTAGATAGTTGGTTAAGGGTTAGGGATTTTTGTATTCACTGATGTGGATAGGGATCTTAAAGGTTAGACTTGTTGTATAGAGTTAAGGGTTAGGCTTTTTTATATTCACTGATGTGGATAGGGATGCTAAATGTTAGACTTGTTGTCTAGATTAATGTAGATAGGGGTTAAGGGTTAGGGTTTTTGTATTCACTGATGTGGATAGGGATGTTAACGGTTAGACTCGTTATATAGATTAATGTAGATAGGGGGTTAAGGATTAGGTTTTTTTGTATTCACTGATGTGGATAGGGATGTTAAAGGTTAGACTTGTTGTATAGATTAATGTAGATAGGGGGTTAAGGATTAGGTTTTTTTGTATTCACTGATGTGGTTAGGGATGTTAAAGGCTAGACTTGTTGTATAGATTAATGTATATAGGGGTTATGGGTTAGGGTTTTTTGTATTCACTCATGTAGTTAGGGATGTTAAAGGTTAGACTTGTTGTATAGATTACGGTTTTCACAGTTTTTAAAGGTTAGATATTTTTTATATATTAATGTAGATAAGGGTTAAGGTTTTTGTATTCACTGATGTGGATAAGGATGTTAAAGGTTCGACTTGTTATATAGATTAATGTAGATAGAGGGTTAAGGGATAAGGTTTTTGTATTCACTGATGTGAATAGGGATGTTAAAGGTTAGATGTGTTTCATAGATTAATGTAGATAGGGGGTTAAGGGTTAAGGTTTTTGTATTCACTGATGTGGATAGGGATGTTAAAGGTTAGATGTGTTGGATAGATTAATGTAGATAGGGGTTAAGGGTTAAGGTTTTTGTATTCACTCATGTGGTTAGGGATGTTAAAGGTTAGACTTGTTGAATAGATTAATGTAGATAGGGCTTAAGAGTTAGGTTTTTTGTATTCACTGATGTGGATAGGGATGTTAAATGTTATACTTTTTATATATTAATGTAGATAGGGTTAAGGATTAGGGTTTTTGTATTCACTGATGTGGATAGGGATGTTAAATGTTATACTTTTTTTTATATATTTATGCAGATAGGGGTAAAGGGTTAGGGATTTTGTATTCACTGATGTGGAGAGGGATGTTAAATGTTAGACTTTTTTTATATATTTATGTAGATAGTGAGTTAAGGGTTAAGGTTTTTGAATTCACTGATGTGGATAGGGATGTTAAAGGCTAGACTTGTTGCATAGATTAATGTAGATAAGGGGTTAAGGGTTAGTTTTTTTGTATTCACTGATTTGGTTAGGGATGTGAAAGGTTAGACTTGTTGTATTGATTAATGTAGATAAGGGTAAAGGGTTAGGTTTTTTTGTATTCACTGATGTGGATAGGAATGTTAAAGGTTAGACTTGTTGTATAGATTAATTTAGATAGGTGGTTAAGGGTTAGGGTTTTTTGTATTCACTGATGTGGATAGGGATGTTAAAGGTTAGACTTGTTGTCTAGATTAATGTAGATAGGGGTTAACGGTTAGGGTTTTTTGTATTCACTGATGTGGATAGGGATGTTAAAGGTTAGACTTGTTGTATAGAATAATGTAGATAGGGGGTTAAGGATTATTTTTTTTTGTATTCACTGATGTGGTTAGGGATGTTAAAGGCTAGACTTGTTGTATAGATTAATGTATATAGGGGTTATGGGTTAGGGTTTTTTGTATTTACTGATGTGGTTACGGATGTTAAAGGTTAGACTTGTTGTATAGATTACGGTTTTCACAGTTTTTAAAGGTTAGATATTTTTTTTATATTAATGTAGATAGGGGTTAAGGTTTAGGGTTTTTCTATTCACTGATGTGGATAGGAATGCTAAAGGTTAGACTTGTTGAATAGATTAATGCAGATAGGGGGTTAAGGGTTAAGGTTTTTGTATTCACTGATGTGGATAAGGATGTTAAAGGTTCGACTTGTTATATAGATTAATGTAGATAGGGGTTAAGGGTTAAGGTTTTTGTATTCACTGATGTGGATAGGGATGTTAAAGGTTAGATGTGTTGCATAGATTAATGTAGATAGGGGGTTAAGGGTTAAGGTTTTTGTATTCACTGATGTGGATAGGGATGTTAAAGGTTAGATGTGTTGCATAGATTAATGTAGATAGAGGGCTAAGGGTTAAGGTTTTTGTATTCACTGATGTGGTTAGGGATGTTAAAGGTTGGACTTGTTGTATAGATTAATGTATATAGGGGTTATGGGTTAGGGTTTTTTGTATTCACTGATGTAGTTAGGGATGTTAAAGGTTAGACTTGTTGTATAGATTACGGTTTTCACAGTTTTTAAAGGTTAGATATTTTTTATATATTAATGTAGATAAGGGTTAAGGTTTTTGTATTCACTGATGTGGATAAGGATGTTAAAGGTTCGATTTGTTATATAGATTAATGTAGATAGAGGGTTAAGGGATAAGGTTTTTGTATTCACTGATGTGAATAGGGATGTTAAAGGTTAGATGTGTTTCATAGATTAATGTAGATAGGGGGTTAAGGGTTAAGGTTTTTGTATTCACTGATGTAGATAGGGATGTTAAAGGTTAGATGTGTTGGATAGATTAATGTAGATAGGGGTTAAGGGTAAAGGTTTTTGTATTCACTGATGTGGATAGGGATGTTAAAGGTTAGATGTGTTGCATAGATTAATGTACAGAGGGGTTAAGGGTTAAGGTTTTTGTATTCACTGATGTGGTTAGGGATGTTAAAGGTTAGACTTGTTGAATAGATTAATGTAGATAGGGCTTAAGAGTTAGGTTTTTTGTATTCACTGATGTGGATAGGGATGTTAAATGTTATACTTTTTATATATTAATGTAGATAGGGTTAAGGATTAGGGTTTTTGTATTCACTGATGTGGATAGGGATGTTAAATGTTATACTTTTTTTTATATATTTATGCAGATAGGGGTAAAGGGTTAGGGATTTTGTATTCACTGATGTGGAGAGGGATGTTAAATGTTAGACTTTTTTTATATATTTATGTAGATAGGGAGTTAAGGGTTAAGGTTTTTGAATTCACTGATGTGGATAGGGATGTTAAAGGCTAGACTTGTTGCATAGATTAATGTAGATAAGGGGTTAAGGGTTAGTTTTTTTGTATTCACTGATTTGGTTAGGGATGTTAAAGGTTAGACTTGTTGTATTGATTAATGTAGATAAGGGTAAAGGGTTAGGTTTTTTTGTATTCACTGATGTGGATAGGAATGTTAAAGGTTAGACTTGTTGTATAGATTAATTTAGATAGGTGGTTAAGGGTTAGGGTTTTTTGTATTCACTGATGTGGATAGGGATGTTAAAGGTTAGACTTGTTGTCTAGATTAATGTAGATAGGGGTTAACGGTTAGGGTTTTTTGTATTCACTGATGTGGATAGGGATGTTAAAGGTTAGACTTGTTGTATAGAATAATGTAGATAGGGGGTAAAGGATTATTTTTTTTTGTATTCACTGATGTGGTTAGGGATGTTAAAGGCTAGACTTGTTGTATAGATTAATGTACATAGGGGTTATGGGTTAGGGTTTTTTGTATTTACTGATGTGGTTAGGGATGTTAAAGGTTAGACTTGTTGTATAGATTACGGTTTTCACAGTTTTTAAAGGTTAGATATTTTTTATATATTAATGTAGATAGGGGTTAAGGTTTAGGGTTTTTCTATTCACTGATGTGGATAGGAATGCTAAAGGTTAGACTTGTTGAATAGATTAATGCAGATAGGGGGTTAAGGGTTAAGGTTTTTGTATTCACTGATGTGGATAAGGATGTTAAAGGTTCGACTTGTTATATAGATTAATGTAGATAGGGGTTAAGGGTTAAGGTTTTTGTATTCACTGATGTGGATAGGGATGTTAAAGGTTAGATGTGTTGCATAGATTAATGTAGATAGGGGGTTAAGGGTTAAGGTTTTTGTATTCACTGATGTGGATAGGGATGTTAAAGGTTAGATGTGTTGCATAGATTAATGTAGATAGAGGGCTAAGGGTTAAGGTTTTTGTATTCACTGATGTGGTTAGGGATGTTAAAGGTTGGACTTGTTATATATATTAATGTAGATAGGGGGTTAAGGGTTAAGGTTTTTGTATTCACTGATGTGGATAGGGATGTTAAAGGTTAGACTTGTTGAATAGATTAATGTAGATAGGGCTTAAGAGTTAGGTTTTTTGTATTCACTGATGTGGATAAGGATGTTAAATGTTAGACTTTTTTATATATTTATGTGGATAGGGGTAAAGGCTTAAAGTTTTTGTATTTACTGATGTGGATAGGGATGTTAAATGTTAGACTTTTAATATATTAATGTAGATAGGGGTTAAGGATTAGGGTTTTTGTATTCACTGATGTGGATAGGGATGTTAAATGTTAGACTTTTTTTATATATTTATGCAGATAGGGGTAAAGGGTTAGGGTTTTTGTATTCACTGATGTGGAGAGGGATGTTAAATGTTAGACTTTTTTTATATATTTATGCAGATAGGGGTAAAGGGTTAGGGTTTTTGTATTCACTGATGTGGAGAGGGATGTTAAATGTTAGACTTTTTTTATATATTTATGTAGATAGGGGGTTAAGGGTTAATGTTTTTGAATTCACTGATGTGGATAGGGATGATAAAGGTTAGACTTTTTTTTATATATTTATGTAGATAGTGGTTTAGGGTTAGGGTTTTTTGTATTCACTGATGTGGATAGGGATGTTAAAGGTTAGACTTGTTGCATTGATTAATGTAAATAGGGGTTAAGGGTTAGGGTTTTTTTTATTCACTGATGTGGATAGGAATGTTAAAAGTTAGACTTGTTGTATAGATTAATGTAGATAGGTGGTTAAGGGTTAGGTTTTTTTGTATTCACTGATGTGGATAGGGATGCTAAAGGTTTTACTAGTTGCATAGATTAATGTAGATAGGTGGTTAAGGGTTAGGGTTTTTCTTATTCACTGATGTGGATAGGGATGTAAAAGGTTAGACTTGTTGTATTGATTAATGTAGATAGGTGGTTAAGGGTTAGAGTTTTTTGTATTTACTGATGTGGATAGGGATGTTAAAGGTTAGACTTGTTGTATAGATTAATGTAGATAGGGGTTAAGGGTTAGGTTTTTTTGTATTCACTGATGTGGATAGGGATGTTAAAGGTTAGACTTGTTGTATAGATTAATGTAGATAGGGGTTAAGGGTTAGGTTTTTTTTGTATTCACTGATGTGGATAGGGATGTTAAAGGTTAGACTTGTTGCATAGATTAATGTAGATAGGGGTTAAGGGTTAGGGATTTGTGTATTCACTGATGTGGATAGGCATATTAAAGGTTAGACTTGTTGTATAGATTAATGTAGATAGGGGGTTAAGGATTAGATTTTTTTGTATTTACTGATGTGGTTAGGGATGTTAAAGGCTAGACTTGTTGCATTGATTAATGTAGGTAGGGGTTAAGGGTTAGGTTTTTTTGTATTCACTGATGTGGATAGGGATGTTAAAGGTTAGTCTTGTTGTCTAGATTAATGTAGATAGGGGGTTAAGGGTTAGGGTTTTTTGTATTCACTGATGTGGATAGGGATGTTAAAGGTTAGACTTGTTTTATAGATTAATGTAGATAGGGGGTTAAGGATTAGGTTTTTTTGTATTCACTGATGTGGTTAGGGATGTTAAAGGCTAGACTTGTTGTATAGATTAATGTATATAGGGGTTATGGGTTAGGGTTTTTTGTATTCACTGATGTGGTTAGAGATGTTAAAGGTTATACTTGTTGTATAGATTACGGTTTTCACAGTTTTTAAAGGTTAGATATTTTTTATATATTAATGTAGATAGGGGTTAAGGTTTTTGTATTCACCGATGTGGATAGGGATGCAAAAGGGTAGGCTTGTTGTATAGATTAATGTAGATAGGGGTTAAGGGTTAGGGTTTTGTATTCACTTATGTGGATAGGGATGTTAAAGGTTAGACTTGTTATATAGATTAATGTAGATAGGTGGTTAAGGGTTAGGGATTTTTGTATTCACTGATGTGGATAGGGATCTTAAAGGTTTGACATGTTGTATAGATTAATGTAGATAGGTGTTAAGGGTTAGGGTTTTTTGTATTCACTGATGTGGAAATGGATGTTAAAGGTTAGACTTGTTGTATAGATTAATGTAGATAGGGGTTAAGGGTTAGGGTTTTTTGTATTCACTGATGTGGAAATGGATGTTAAAGGTTAGTCTTGTTGTATAGATTAATGTAGATAGGTGTTAAGGGTTAGGGTTTTTTGTATTCACTGATGTGGAAAGGGATGTTAAAGGTTAGACTTGTTGTATAGAGTTAAGGGTTAGGCTTTTTTGTATTCACTGATGTGGATAGGGATGCTAAATGTTAGACTTGTTGTCTAGATTAATGTAGAAAGGGGTTAAGGGTTAGGGTTTTTGTATTCACTGATGTGGATAGGGATGTTAACGGTTAGACTTGTTATATAGATTAATGTAGATAGGGAGTTAAAGATTAGGTTTTTTTGTATTCACTGATGTGGATAGGGATGTTAAAGGTTAGACTTGTTGTATAGATTAATGTAGATAGGGGGTTAAGGATTAGGTTTTTTTGTATTCACTGATGTGGTTAGGGATGTAAAAGGCTAGACTTGTTGTATAGATTAATGTATATAGGGGTTATGGGTTAGGGTTTTTTGTATTCACTGATGTGGTTAGGGATGTTAAAGGTTAGACTTGTTGTATAGATTACGGTTTTCACAGTTTTTAAAGGTTAGATATTTTTTATATATTAATGTAGATAGGGGTTAAGGTTTAGGGTTTTTCTATTCACTGATGTGGATAGGAATGCTAAAGGTTAGACTTGTTGAATAGATTAATGCAGATAGGGGGTTAAGGGTTAAGGTTTTTGTATTCACTGATGTGGATAAGGATGTTAAAGGTTCGACTTGTTATATAGATTAATGTAGATAGGGGTTAAGGGTTAAGGTTTTTGTATTCACTGATGTGGATAGGGATGTTAAAGGTTAGATGTGTTGCATAGATTAATGTAGATAGGGGGTTAAGGGTTAAGGTTTTTGTATTCACTGATGTGGATAGGGATGTTAAAGGTTAGATGTGTTGCATAGATTAATGTAGATAGAGGGCTAAGGGTTAAGGTTTTTGTATTCACTGATGTGGTTAGGGATGTTAAAGGTTGGACTTGTTATATATATTAATGTAGATAGGGGGTTAAGGGTTAAGGTTTTTGTATTCACTGATGTGAATAGGGATGTTAAAGGTTAGACTTGTTGAATAGATTAATGTAGATAGGGCTTAAGAGTTAGGTTTTTTGTATTCACTGATGTGGATAAGGATGTTAAATGTTAGACTTTTTTATATATTTATGTGGATAGGGGTAAAGGCTTAAAGTTTTTGTATTTACTGATGTGGATAGGGATGTTAAATGTTAGACTTTTAATATATTAATGTAGATAGGGGTTAAGGATTAGGGTTTTTGTATTCACTGATGTGGATAGGGATGTTAAATGTTAGACTTTTTTTATATATTTATGCAGATAGGGGTAAAGGGTTAGGGTTTTTGTATTCACTGATGTGGAGAGGGATGTTAAATGTTAGACTTTTTTGATATATTTATGCAGATAGGGGTAAAGGGTTAGGGTTTTTGTATTCACTGATGTGGAGAGGGATGTTAAATGTTAGACTTTTTTTATATATTTATGTAGATAGGGGGTTAAGGGTTAATGTTTTTGAATTCACTGATGTGGATAGGGATGATAAAGGTTAGACTTTTTTTTATATATTTATGTAGATAGTGGTTTAGGGTTAGGGTTTTTTGTATTCACTGATGTGGATAGGGATGTTAAAGGTTAGACTTGTTGCATTGATTAATGTAAATAGGGGTTAAGGGTTAGGGTTTTTTTTATTCACTGATGTGGATAGGAATGTTAAAAGTTAGACTTGTTGTATAGATTAATGTAGATAGGTGGTTAAGGGTTAGGTTTTTTTGTATTCACTGATGTGGATAGGGATGCTAAAGGTTTTACTAGTTGCATAGATTAATGTAGATAGGTGGTTAAGGGTTAGGGTTTTTCTTATTCACTGATGTGGATAGGGATGTAAAAGGTTAGACTTGTTGTATTGATTAATGTAGATAGGTGGTTAAGGGTTAGAGTTTTTTGTATTTACTGATGTGGATAGGGATGTTAAAGGTTAGACTTGTTGTATAGATTAATGTAGATAGGGGTTAAGGGTTAGGTTTTTTTGTATTCACTGATGTGGATAGGGATGTTAAAGGTTAGACTTGTTGTATAGATTAATGTAGATAGGGGTTAAGGGTTAGGTTTTTTTTGTATTCACTGATGTGGATAGGGATGTTAAAGGTTAGACTTGTTGCATAGATTAATGTAGATAGGGGTTAAGGGTTAGGGATTTGTG
This sequence comes from Bathymodiolus septemdierum, assembly GCA_963383655.1. NCBI lineage: Eukaryota > Metazoa > Mollusca > Bivalvia > Mytilida > Modiolidae > Bathymodiolus > Bathymodiolus septemdierum. Next base: position 2,737,395 of record OY726517.1, on the reverse strand, counting down.
TATTCACTGATGTGGATAGGCATATTAAAGGTTAGACTTGTTGTATAGATTAATGTAGATAGGGGGTTAAGGATTAGATTTTTTTGTATTTACTGATGTGGTTAGGGATGTTAAAGGCTAGACTTGTTGCATTGATTAATGTAGGTAGGGGTTAAGGGTTAGGTTTTTTTGTATTCACTGATGTGGATAGGGATGTTAAAGGTTAGTCTTGTTGTCTAGATTAATGTAGATAGGGGGTTAAGGGTTAGGGTTTTTTGTATTCACTGATGTGGATAGGGATGTTAAAGGTTAGACTTGTTTTATAGATTAATGTAGATAGGGGGTTAAGGATTAGGTTTTTTTGTATTCACTGATGTGGTTAGGGATGTTAAAGGCTAGACTTGTTGTATAGATTAATGTATATAGGGGTTATGGGTTAGGGTTTTTTGTATTCACTGATGTGGTTAGAGATGTTAAAGGTTATACTTGTTGTATAGATTACGGTTTTCACAGTTTTTAAAGGTTAGATATTTTTTATATATTAATGTAGATAGGGGTTAAGGTTTTTGTATTCACCGATGTGGATAGGGATGCAAAAGGGTAGGCTTGTTGTATAGATTAATGTAGATAGGGGTTAAGGGTTAGGGTTTTGTATTCACTTATGTGGATAGGGATGTTAAAGGTTAGACTTGTTATATAGATTAATGTAGATAGGTGGTTAAGGGTTAGGGATTTTTGTATTCACTGATGTGGATAGGGATCTTAAAGGTTTGACATGTTGTATAGATTAATGTAGATAGGTGTTAAGGGTTAGGGTTTTTTGTATTCACTGATGTGGAAATGGATGTTAAAGGTTAGACTTGTTGTATAGATTAATGTAGATAGGGGTTAAGGGTTAGGGTTTTTTGTATTCACTGATGTGGAAATGGATGTTAAAGGTTAGTCTTGTTGTATAGATTAATGTAGATAGGTGTTAAGGGTTAGGGTTTTTTGTATTCACTGATGTGGAAAGGGATGTTAAAGGTTAGACTTGTTGTATAGAGTTAAGGGTTAGGCTTTTTTGTATTCACTGATGTGGATAGGGATGCTAAATGTTAGACTTGTTGTCTAGATTAATGTAGAAAGGGGTTAAGGGTTAGGGTTTTTGTATTCACTGATGTGGATAGGGATGTTAACGGTTAGACTTGTTATATAGATTAATGTAGATAGGGAGTTAAAGATTAGGTTTTTTTGTATTCACTGATGTGGATAGGGATGTTAAAGGTTAGACTTGTTGTATAGATTAATGTAGATAGGGGGTTAAGGATTAGGTTTTTTTGTATTCACTGATGTGGTTAGGGATGTAAAAGGCTAGACTTGTTGTATAGATTAATGTATATAGGGGTTATGGGTTAGGGTTTTTTGTATTCACTGATGTGGTTAGGGATGTTAAAGGTTAGACTTGTTGTATAGATTACGGTTTTCACAGTTTTTAAAGGTTAGATATTTTTTATATATTAATGTAGATAGGGGTTAAGGTTTTTGTATTCACCGATGTGGATAGGGATGCAATAGGGTAGGCTTGTTGTTTAGATTAATGTACATAGGGAGCTAAGGGTTAGGGTTTTTGGTGTTCACGGATGTGGATAGGGATGTTAAAGGTTATACTTTCTTTACATATTAATGTAGATAGGGGTTAAGGGTTAGGGATTTGTGTATTCACTAATGTGGATAGGGATGTTAAAGGTTAGACTTGTTGTATAGAGTTAAGGGTTAGGGTTTTTTGTATTCACTGATGTGGATAGAGATGTTAAAAGTTAGATTTGTTGTATTGATTAATGTAGATAGGGGTTAAGGGTTAGCTTTTCTTTGTATTCACTGATGTGGATAAGGATGTTAAAGGTTATACGTGTTGTATAGATTAATGTATATAAGGGTTAAGGGTTAGGGTTATTGTATTCACTGATGTGGATAGGGATGCTTAAGGTTAGACTTGTTGTATAGAGTTAAGGGTTAGGGTTTTTTGTATTCACTGATGTGGATAGAGATGTTAAAAGTTAGATTTGTTGTATTGATTAATGTAGATAGGGGTTAAGGGTTAGGTTTTCTTTGTATTCACTGATGTGGATAAGGATGTTAAAGGTTATACGTGTTGTATAGTTTAATGTATATAAGGGTTAAGGGTTAGGGTTTTTGTATTCACTGATGTGGATACGGATGTTAAATGTTAGACTTTTTTATATATTTATGTGGATAGGGGTAAAGGCTTAAAGTTTTTGTATTTACTGATGTGGATAGGGATGTTAAATGTTAGACTTTTAATATATTAATGTAGATAGGGGTTAAGGATTAGGGTTTTTGTATTCACTGATGTGGATAGGGATGTTAAATGTTAGACTTTTTTTATATATTTATGCAGATAGGGGTAAAGGGTTAGGGTTTTTGTATTCACTGATGTGGAGAGGGATGTTAAATGTTAGACTTTTTTATATATTTATGTAGATCGGGGGTTAAGGGTTAAGGTTTTTGAATTCACTGATGTGGATAGGGATGATAAAGGTTAGACTTTTTTTTATATATTTATGTAGATAGTGGTTTAGGGTTAGGATTTTTTGTATTCACTGATGTGGATAGGGATGTTAAAGGTTAGACTTGTTGCATTGATTAATGTAGATAGGGGTTAAGAGTTAGGGTTTTTTGTATTCACTGATGTGGATAGGAATGTTAAAGGTTAGACTTGTTGTATAGATTAATGTAGATAGGTGGTTAAGGGATAGGTTTTTTTGTATTCACTGATGTGGATAGGGATGCTAAAGGTTTTACTTGTTGCATAGATTAATGTAGATAGGTGGTTAAGGGTTAGGGTTTTTCTTATTCACTGATGTGGATAGGGATGTAAAAAGTTAGACTTGTTGTATTGATTAATGTAGATAGGTGGTTAAGGGTTAGAGTTTTTTGTATTCACTGATGTGGATAGGGATGTTAAAGGTTAGACTTGTTGTCTAGATTAATGTAGATAGGGGTTAAGGGTTAGGTTTTTTTGTATTCACTGATGTGGATAGGGATGTTAAAGGTTAGACTTGTTGCATAGATTAATGTAGATAGGGGTTAAGGGTAAGGTTTTTTTGTATTCACTGATGTGGATAGGGATGTTAAAGGTTAGACTTGTTGTCTAGATTAATGTAGTTAGGGTTTAAGGGTTAGGGATTTGTGTATTCACTGATGTGGATAGGGATGTTAAAGGTTAGACTTGTTGTATAGATTAATGTAGATAGGGGGTTAAGGATTAGGTTTTTTTGTATTCACTGATGTGGTTAGGGATGTTAAAGGCTAGACTTGTTGTATTGATTAATGTAGGTAGGGGTTAAGGGTTAGGTTTTTTTGTATTCACTGATGTGGTTAGGGATGTTAAAGGTTAGACTTGTTGTATAGATTAATGTAGATAGGGGTTAAGGGTTAGGGTTTTTTGTATTCACTGATGTGGATAGGGATGTTAAAGGTTAGACTTGTTGTATAGATTAATGTAGATAGGGGTTAAGGGTTAGGGTTTTTTGTATTCACTGATGTGGAAATGGATGTTAAAGGTTAGACTTGTTGTATAGATTAATGTAGATAGGTGTTAAGGGTTAGGGTTTTTTGTATTCACTGATGTGGAAAGGGATGTTAAAGGTTAGACTTGTTGTATAGAGTTAAGGGTTAGGCTTTTTTGTATTCACTGATGTGGATAGGGATGCTAAATGTTAGACTTGTTGTCTAGATTAATGTAGAAAGGGGTTAAGGGTTAGGGTTTTTGTATTCACTGATGTGGATAGGGATGTTAACGGTTAGACTTGTTATATAGATTAATGTAGATAGGGGGTTAAAGATTAGGTTTTTTTGTATTCACTGATATGGATAGGGATGTTAAAGGTTAGACTTGTTGTATAGATTAATGTAGATAGGGGTTATGGGTTAGGGTTTTTTGTATTCACTGATGTGGTTAGGGATGTTAAAGGTTAGACTTGTTGTATAGATTACGGTTTTCACAGTTTTTAAAGGTTAGATATTTTTTATATATTAATGTAAATAGGGGTTAAGGTTTTTGTATTCACCGATGTGGATAGGGATGCAATAGGGTAGTCTTGTTGTTTAGATTAATGTACATAGGGAGCTAAGGGTTAGGGTTTTTGGTGTTCACGGATGTGGATAGGGATGTTAAAGGTTATACTTTCTTTACATATTAATGTAGATAGGGGTTAAGGGTTAGGGATTTGTGTATTCACTAATGTGGATAGGGATGTTAAAGGTTACACTTGTTGTATAGAGTTAAGGGTTAGGGTTTTTTGTATTCACTGATGTGGATAGAGATGTTAAAAGTTAGATTTGTTGTATTGATTAATGTAGATAGGGGTTAAGGGTTAGGTTTTCTTTGTATTCACTGATGTGGATAAGGATGTTAAAGGTTATACGTGTTGTATAGTTTAATGTATATAAGGGTTAAGGGTTAGGGTTTTTGTATTCACTGATGTGGATACGGATGTTAAATGTTAGACTTTTTTATATATTTATGTGGATAGGGGTAAAGGCTTAAAGTTTTTGTATTTACTGATGTGGATAGGGATGTTAAATGTTAGACTTTTAATATATTAATGTAGATAGGGGTTAAGGATTAGGGTTTTTGTATTCACTGATGTGGATAGGGATGTTAAATGTTAGACTTTTTTTATATATTTATGCAGATAGGGGTAAAGGGTTAGGGTTTTTGTATTCACTGATGTGGAGAGGGATGTTAAATGTTAAACTTTTTTTATATATTTATGCAGATAGGGGTAAAGGGTTAGGGTTTTTGTATTCACTGATGTGGATAAGGATGTTAAAGGTTATGCGTGTTGTATAGATTAATGTATATAAGGGTTAAGGGTTAGGGTTATTGTATTCACTGATGTGGATAGGGATGCTTAAGGTTAGACTTGTTGTATAGAGTTAAGGGTTAGGGTTTTTTGTATTCACTGATGTGGATAGAGATGTTAAAAGTTAGATTTGTTGTATTGATTAATGTAGATAGGGGTTAAGGGTTAGGTTTTCTTTGTATTCACTGATGTGGATAAGGATGTTAAAGGTTATACGTGTTGTATAGTTTAATGTATATAAGGGTTAAGGGTTAGGGTTTTTGTATTCACTGATGTGGATACGGATGTTAAATGTTAGACTTTTTTATATATTTATGTGGATAGGGGTAAAGGCTTAAAGTTTTTGTATTTACTGATGTGGATAGGGATGTTAAATGTTAGACTTTTAATATATTAATGTAGATAGGGGTTAAGGATTAGGGTTTTTGTATTCACTGATGTGGATAGGGATGTTAAATGTTAGACTTTTTTTATATATTTATGCAGATAGGGGTAAAGGGTTAGGGTTTTTGTATTCACTGATGTGGAGAGGGATGTTAAATGTTAGACTTTTTTTATATAATTATGCAGATAGGGGTAAAGGGTTAGGGTTTTTGTATTCACTGATGTGGAGAGGGATGTTAAATGTTAGACTTTTTTTATATATTTATGTAGATCGGGGGTTAAGGGTTAAGGTTTTTGAATTCACTGATGTGGATAGGGATGATAAAGGTTAGACTTTTGTTTTTATAATTATGTAGATAGTGGTTTAGGGTTAGGATTTTTTGTATTCACTGATGTGGATAGGGATGTTAAAGGTTAGACTTGTTGCATTGATTAATGTAGATAGGGGTTAAGAGTTAGGGTTTTTTGTATTCACTGATGTGGATAGGAATGTTAAAGGTTAGACTTGTTGTATAGATTAATGTAGATAGGTGGTTAAGGGTTAGGTTTTTTTGTATTCACTGATGTGGATAGGGATGCTAAAGGTTTTACTTGTTGCATAGATTAATGTAGATAGGTGGTTAAGGGTTAGGGTTTTTCTTATTCACTGATGTGGATAGGGATGTTAAAGGTTAGACTTGTTGTATTGATTAATGTAGATAGGTGGTTAAGGGTTAGAGTTTTTTGTATTCACTGATGTGGATAGGGATGTTAAAGGTTAGACTTGTTGTCTAGATTAATGTAGATAGGGGTTAAGGGTTAGGTTTTTTTGTATTCACTGATGTGGATAGGGATGTTAAAGGTTAGACTTGTTGCATAGATTAATGTAGATAGGGGTTAAGGGTAAGGTTTTTTTGTATTCACTGATGTGGATAGGGATGTTAAAGGTTAGACTTGTTGTATAGATTAATGTAGATAGGTGGTTAAGGGTTAGGTTTTTCTGTATTCACTGATGTGGATAGGGATGCTAAAGGTTTTACTTGTTGCATAGATTAATGTAGATAGGTGGTTAAGGGTTAGGGTTTTTCTTATTCACTGATGTGGATAGGGATGTTAAAGGTTAGACTTGTTGTATTGATTAATGTAGATAGGTGGTTAAGGGTTAGAGTTTTTTGTATTCACTGATGTGGATAGGGATGTTAAAGGTTAGACTTGTTGTCTAGATTAATGTAGATAGGGGTTAAGGGTTAGGTTTTTTTGTATTCACTGATGTGGATAGGGATGTTAAAGGTTAGACTTGTTGCATAGATTAATGTAGATAGGGGTTAAGGGTAAGGTTTTTTTGTATTCACTGATGTGGATAGGGATGTTAAAGGTTAGACTTGTTGTCTAGATTAATGTAGTTAGGGTTTAAGGGTTAGGGATTTGTGTATTCACTGATGTGGATAGGGATGTTAAAGGTTAGACTTGTTGTATAGATTAATGTAGATAGGGGGTTAAGGATTAGGTTTTTTTGTATTCACTGATGTGGTTAGGGATGTTAAAGGCTAGACTTGTTGTATTGATTAATGTAGGTAGGGGTTAAGGGTTAGGTTTTTTTGTATTCACTGATGTGGTTAGGGATGTTAAAGGTTAGACTTGTTGTATAGATTAATGTAGATAGGGGTTAAGGGTTAGGGTTTTTTGTATTCACTGATGTGGATAGGGATGTTAAAGGTTAGACTTGTTGTATAGATTAATGTAGATAGGGGGTTAAGGATTAGGTTTTTTTGTATTCACTGATGTGGTTAGGGATGTTAAAGGCTAGACTTGTTGTATAGATTAATGTATATAGGGGTTATGGGTTAGGGTTTTTTGTATTCACTGATGTGGTTAGGGATGTTAAAGGTTAGACTTGTTGTATAGATTACGGTTTTCACAGTTTTTAAAGGTTAGATATTTTTTATATATTAATGTAGATAGGGGTTAAGGTTTTTGTATTCACCGATGTGGATAGGGATGCAAAAGGGTAGGCTTGTTGTATAGATTAATGTAGATAGGGGTTAAGGGTTAGGGCTTTGTATTCACTTATGTGGATAGGGATGTTAAAGGTTAGACTTGTTATATAGATTAATGTAGATAGGTGGTTAAGGGTTAGGGATTTTTGTATTCACTGATGTGGATAGGGATCTTAAAGGTTTGACATGTTGTATAGATTAATGTAGATAGGTGGTTAAGGGTTAGGGTTTTTTGTATTCACTGGTGTGGATATGGATGTTAAAGGTTAGACTTGTTGTATAGATTAATGTAGATAGGTGTTAAGGGTTAGGGTTTTTTGTATTCACTGATATGGAAAGGGATGTTAAAGGTTAGACTTGTTGTATAGAGTTAAGGGTTAGGCTTTTTTGTATTCACTGATGTGGATAGGGATGCTAAATGTTAGACTTGTTGTCTAGATTAATGTAGATAGGGGGTTAAGGATTAGGTTTTTTTGTATTCACTGATGTGGTTAGGGATGTTAAAGGCTAGACTTGTTGTATAGATTAATGTATATAGGGGTTATGGGTTAGGGTTTTTTGTATTCACTGATGTGGTTAGGGATGTTAAAGGTTAGACTTGTTGTATAGATTACGGTTTTCACAGTTTTTAAAGGTTAGATATTTTTTATATATTAATGTAGATAGGGGTTAAGGTTTTTGTATTCACCGATGTGGATAGGGATGCAATAGGGTAGGCTTGTTGTTTAGATTAATGTACATAGGGAGCTAAGGGTTAGGGTTTTTGGTGTTCACGGATGTGGATAGGGATGTTAAAGGTTATACTTTCTTTACATATTAATGTAGATAGGGGTTAAGGGTTAGGGAATTGTGTATTCACTAATGTGGATAGGGATGTTAAAGGTTAGACTTGTTGTATAGAGTTAAGGGTTAGGGTTTTTTGTATTCACTGATGTGGATAGAGATGTTAAAAGTTAGATTTGTTGTATTGATTAATGTAGATAGGGGTTAAGGGTTAGGTTTTCTTTGTATTCACTGATGTGGATAAGGATGTTAAAGGATATACGTGTTGTATAGATTAATGTATATAAGGGTTAAGGGTTAGGGTTTTTGTATTCACTGATGTGGATAGGGATGTTAAAGGTTAGACTTGTTGTATAGAGTTAAGGGTTACGGTTTTTTGTATTCACTGATGTGGATAGAGATGTTAAAAGTTAGATTTGTTGTATTGATTAATGTAGATAGGGGTTAAGGGTTAGGTTTTCTTTGTATTCACTGATGTGGATAATGATGTTAAAGGTTATACGTGTTGTATAGATTAATGTATATAAGAATTAAGGGTTAGGGTTTTTGTATTCACTGATGTGGATAGGGATGCTTCAGGTTAGACTTATTGAACAGATTAATATAGATAGGGGTTAAGGGTTAGGATTTTTGTATTCACTGATGTGGATAGGGATGTTAAAGGTTAGACGTGTTGTCTAGATTAATGTAGGTAGGGGCTAAGGGTTAGGGCTTATGTATCCACTGCTGTGGATAGGGATGCTAAAGGTTAGGCTTGTTGAATAGATTAATGTACATAGGAGGTTAATGGTTAGGGTTTTTGTATTCACTGATGTGGTTATGGATGTTAAAGCTTAGACGTGTTGTATAGATTAATGTACATAAGTGGTTAAGGGTTAGGGTTTTTGTATTCACTAATGTGGATAGCGATGTTAAAGGTTAGGCTTGTTGTATTCGCTGATGTGAATAAGGGAATCAATGGTTAGGTTTGTTGTATTCGCTGACGTGGATCAGGTGCGCTTAAAGCCAACATATTTGAAAGCCAAATAAATCAAAAGTCTTTGGGAGCCGCACCAAGCCAAAGGGCCTATATATTAGAGCTAAAATCAACTAAGTTCATGAAGGAGGAGAACTTTAGTCTTACTAATAATTACATCATTTAGGAACTGTACATTTCGATAGAAAATCAGGCTAGTGGTATTAGCTGTTGTATCTTGGGAGATGAAGGGTTAAGCTTGTGGTCTTCGCTGATTTGGATAAGAGGTAAGGTTTAGGCTTGTTCTATTCGCATATATCTGGATATGGGGTTACAATGTAACTTGTTGTATTCGCTGATGTTGATGGGGATAATGGTTAGGCTTGTATTATTCGTTGATGTGGATAAGGGATCAAGGGTTATACTTTTTGTATTCGCTGATGTGGATTAGGGCTAGGGGAACTATCATAGCTATTATCAGATAATTAAATGTATAGACCGCCCAACAATATAACTTACCAAATACAGTACCAAAGCTGCCACTACAAATGTTGAAATAACTCTTGGTGAAGCACGTAAGGGGCAGTCAATCCAAAATCTTTGTTTTATATCTTTTCTGTACGTCAATAGAGATCTTCACGATATTTATGAAAATAAAATAAAAAAAAACACTTCACACATCGATCTGCTTCCAAAGACTTTTTATTTATTTGGCTTTGAATTATTTTGGCTTTCAGTGTACCTGATGAACATTATTCCTTAAACGCGTCATACGCACTAGATTAGATATCTATATATTTGATTAAGTCATTATTAGCAAAAATAATTCACACATTGTGTAAAGATGTTGTTAGTATTTGGTTGAATAATACGCTTGCTGTGAATTGGACTTGTACTACATTGAATAAAGAAATTACTAATTCAGGATAATATATAAGGTGATTTAATTGATACGTGATGTATACAGTGGACTCGACAGCACGAATGACACAACACAAACATAATACACCATTCGAACATTCCTTTTTGATTCCAAAAACACATATTTCCGAACATTTTACGGTCGCCATCATGACTTGGTTGACCGTTATGGAATGTCTATGTCACAAATGACCACGGATACGTTCTACTTATCGTAAGCACATCCCGGTCATTTCCTCATTCACCACTTATCACTGAATTTGTATCTAGATTAACACGACGGATGTCACTAGTGGTGCAGGAACTGCCTACCCTTCCGGAGCACATGAGTTCATCTCCGCTTTTTAATGGGATTCATGTTACTCGATCTTTAGTTTTATGTGTATGCTTTGCAGATCGTTGTTTGTCCTTTTGTACTTTTTCCTTCGGCCATTGTGTTGTCTGTCCTTCGATATACGGATTCTGATAACCCCTTTGGTATCTTCAAAATCTTCTTAGATGAGTTACTTCCCTTATAAAGCAAGAGAAATTACCAAAGCATTCAATTACCATTTAACATACAAGAATATTGTAGCTTGTAACAGTTCGATGACTTGTAAAAGTGGGTAATTGTATAATCATATGTGAAATGTTTATATTGTCAATTGTCTAACAATGTTAAGAAAGACTAAATATTGACAATAGAAAACTTCACAGACTGAGTGTGACCACCAGATGTTACCTCCATTAGAATAAGCAGAGTTCACATCTGACAGTTATATTAACGTTAAAAGTTTTAACCTGCTAAATGATGATCCATTTGTGGAACAATTCAAATCATCTTGTTCAGGTTTCCGAAGTAGCCATTTTACATATTTTAGCTGATGATGGGAAAACCATAGATCTTCTTTCTTCAAATAAAAAAACAAATTATATTATAACCAAAGGAGTACATTGAGTAGTAGCACTGAAGTAAAGGTACGCCACAGATATGTAGATGTTCACAGGTAGATAATATTGTAATTAACATGCGCCATCTTTACAGGCAGATATATGTATATAACTATACAGTATTGTACTTGACATGTGGCACTTAAACATGACCTGATGATGAACCCCTCATTTAGCCACATAATTGCCCCCGTGTTTTCCTACTTATTTTAGTGGTATTTGTGTTGTTTAATGTTGTTAAATTATATGTCTTCACGTTTTTAGTTTCACGTCTGCTACGATTTCCGCGTAAAAACGATGTTCGGTTCATCTTGTTATTATAATACATGTGATATATCAATAAGAATAGTTGTTGTTGTTGATAATACCGGTATTACATCATCAGTGCAAATAGGTTATCAAAAATAGGTCAAGTTGCTCACAATTTTTCAATTTTGAGTTTTGATATGTTCTAGATATTTATGCATACTGCTTGTAAACATGTTTACTTCTGAATGTTCTAGAAACTTCATAAAAACATAGTGTACATTTTTTGCATAAGGAGCAGCAAATTTAAGAGCAGCCAGGTTGAAATTTAGGATTTATATAACAGCTGGAATCTATAGCATTGCATTTGGATATATTTACTTAGTTTAGTCACGTGACTTGAACATTGAACTATTAACAATTTCAACAGGCAATATTTGGAAACTTTGTGGATTGGAACCAAAGGATATTTTATATCAACAGGAATTCGTAGGAAAGGACATATGACTATTTGATATTATGCCGAAAAAGAAAAGAACATTTATTCAAAGGACATTTAACTGTGAACATTGACAGGCCAGTTATAATTTATTCATTTAATATTTGAAGGTGTATATTATTATTAAGTAATGTATGTTATTTTATTGAATTGTTGGTTGTATCTTTATGTTAGTAGAACCTTACGTAACAGTCTTAACAACTATTTGTTATATAGGGGGTTCATGCTTTATTATATATTTTCCCATAGTGGTGTCCACCACGATTTCCGAGTCATATAATGTTCGTGTCGTTTATCGGTAGTTTGACAGGTGTCACTAGTGGAGCAGGAACTACAATCCCTTCCTTTTATGTAGTACTTTGTAGATCGTTCTTTGTCGTATTGTCCTTTGTCCTGTGGCCATTGTCGTGTCTGCCCTTCGATTTACGGATTCTGTTTACCCTTTTGGAATATTCAAACTCTTTTCTCTTAGATCACATGTACTATTAGACGATTGAATGGTAATTTGTTTTCCCTATGAATGAAGAACTAATTTGTGTTATATCATTAATTAGCATTCTACAAATGAATATGATACTATTACAAGAAAGTGTCTAATATGATACTATTACAAGAAAGTGTCGTATATGATACTAGTACAAGCAAGTGTCTTATATGATACTAGTACAAGAAAGTGCCTTATATGATACTAGTACAAGAAAGTGTCTTATATGATACTAGTACAAGAAAGTGTCTTATATGATACTAGTACAAGAAAGTGTCTTATATGATACTAGTACAAGCAAGTGTCTAATATGATACTAGTACAAGAAAGTGTCGTATATGATACTAGTACAAGAAAGTGTCGTATATGATACTAGTACAAGAAAGTGTTTTATATGATACTAGTACAAGCAAGTGTCTTATATGATACTAGTACAAGCAAGTGTCTTATATGATACTAGTACAAGCAAGTGTCGTATATGATACTAGTACAAGAAAGTGTCTAATATGATACTAGTACAAGAAAGTGTCTTATATGATAATAGTACAAGAAAGTGTCTTATATGATACTAGTACAAGAAAGTGTCTTATATGATACTAGTACAAGAAAGTGTCTAATATGATACTAGTACAAGAAAGTGTCTTATATGATACTAGTACAAGAAAGTGTCTTATATGATACTAGTACAAGCAAGTGTCTTATATGATACTAGTACAAGCAAGTGTCTTATATGATACTAGTACAAGAAAGTGTCTTATATGATAATAGTACAAGAAAGTGTCTTATATGATACTAGTACAAGAAAGTGTCTTATATGATACTAGTACAAGAAAGTGTCTTATATGATACTAGTACAAGAAAGTGTCTTATATGATACTAGTACAAGCAAGTGTCTTATATGATACTAGTACAAGCAAGTGTCTTAAATGATACTAGTACAAGCAAGTGTCGTATATGATACTAGTACAAGAAAGTGTCTTATACGATACTAGTACAAGAAAGTGTCTTATATGATACTAGTACAAGAAAGTGTTTTATATGATACTAGTACAAGCAAGTGTCTTATATGATACTAGTACAAGCAAGTGTCTTATATGATACTAGTACAAGCAAGTGTCTTATATGATACTAGTACAAGAAAGTGTCTTATATGATACTAGTACAAGAAAGTGTCTTATATGATACTAGTACATGAAAGTGTCTTATATGATACTAGTACAAGAAAGTGTCTTATATGATACTAGTACAAGAAAGTGTCTAATATGATACTAGTACAAGAAAGTGTCTTATATGATACTAGTACAAGAAAGTGTCTTATATGATACTAGTACAAGAAAGTGTCTTATATGATACTAGTACAAGAAAGTGTCTTATATGATACTAGTACATGAAAGTGTCTTATATGATACTAGTACAAGAAAGTGTCTTATATGATACTAGTACAAGAAAGTGTCTTATATGATACTAGTACAAGCAAGTGTCTTATATGATACTAGTACAAGCAAGTGTCGTATATGATACTAGTACAAGAAAGTGTCTTATATGATACTAGTACAAGAAAGTGTCTTATATGATACTAGTACAAGCAAGTGTCTTATATGATACTAGTACAAGCAAGTGTCTTATATGATACTAGTACAAGAAAGTGTCTTATATGATACTAGTACAAGCAAGTGTCTTATATGATACTAGTACAAGCAAGTGTCTTATATGATACTAGTACAAGAAAGTGTCTTATATGATACTAGTACAAGAAAGTGTCTAATATGATACTAGTACAAGAAAGTGTCTTATATGATACTAGTACAAGAAAGTGTCTAATATGATACTAGTACAAGAAAGTGTCTAATATGATACTAGTACAAGAAAGTGTCTTATATGATACTAGTACAAGAAAGTGTCTTATATGATACTAGTACAAGAAAGTGTCTTATATGATACTAGTACAAGAAAGTGTCTTATATGATACTAGTACAAGAAAGTGTCTTATATGATACTAGTACAAGAAAGTGTCTTATATGATACTAGTACAAGCAAGTGTCTTATATGATACTAGTACAAGCAAGTGTCGTATATGATACTAGTACAAGCAAGTGTCTTATATGATACTAGTACAAGAAAGTGTCTTATATGATACTAGTACAAGAAAGTGTCTTATATGATACTAGTACAAGAAAGTGTCTTATATGATACTAGTACAAGCAAGTGTCTTATATGATACTAGTACAAGCAAGTGTCGTATATGATACTAGTACAAGAAAGTGTCTTATATGATACTAGTACAAGAAAGTGTCTTATATGATACTAGTACAAGAAAGTGTCTTATATGATACTAGTACAAGCAAGTGTCTAATATGATACTAGTACAAGCAAGTGTCTTATATGATACTAGTACAAGCAAGTGTCTTATATGATACTAGTACAAGAAAGTGTCTTATATGATACTAGTACAAGCAAGTGTCTTATATGATACTAGTACAAGCAAGTGTCGTATATGATACTAGTACAAGAAAGTGTCTTATATGATACTAGTACAAGAAAGTGTCTTATATGATACTAGTACAAGAAAGTGTCTTATATGATACTAGTACAAGCAAGTGTCGTATATGATACTAGTACAAGAAAGTGTCTTATATGATACTAGTACAAGAAAGTGTCTTATATGATACTAGTACAAGAAAGTGTCTTATATGATACTAGTACAAGAAAGTGTCTTATATGATACTAGTACAAGCAAGTGTCTTATATGATACTAGTACAAGAAAGTGTCTTATATGATACTAGTACAAGAAAGTGTCTTATATGATACTAATACAAGAAAGTGTCTTATATGATGCTAGTACAAGAAAGTGTCTTATATGATACTAGTACAAGCAAGTGTCTTATATGATAAAGGTAATAACAAAATTACCGAACTCCGAACAATCTTACAAAAGGAAAGTCAAAACTCATAATTATATAAACAGACAAAATCAGTCAACAACCGGAAAACTGTGAAAACCGTAATGACCCTGACTTGGTACAGGCATTTCTAAAGAAATGGTGGGTTGAATCAGATTTTAAGGCGCCAAACCTCCCGCTCTCATTACGGTTCAAAGGTTCCGGCTGTCACTGTAACAGTATTTAAATACAGGAACAAAATAGGTAAAATAGTAGTCAAAGCAGTACCATATTCGGTGACGTAAATGTCAAAAATATTTTTACGTCACACATTGACAAAAAAAAATTCTTGACATTTTTGACTTCTTTATCTTTATACATTTTCACTATATGAAAATGCATCGCTTATAATTTTTTCTGCAGAGACGGAATATATTTCGACAAGATATTGGTATCGGAATATAAACTTTTTAAGAGATCGAATAAGGCGAATCTTTTTATAGCCCTGGTCCAGTAGCCTGTTTCTCAGATGAAGATGACGTTTCAGGAAATCAGAATAATTGCTACTGGCCCTTGCATAGCGAATCAATTGCGAGATGTAAACACCATATGCAGGAGAAGCTGGTATATCGCTGCACATGTTTGGAAAATTTATGATTTTAAAATTGAAGTCGTCCCGCTTATCATAAATTTTAGTACTGAGTTGACCACTGTCGTCAAATTCGAGGTATAAGTCCAAAAATGATGCGGACGAAGCTGTATCGGTGGTCTCTTTAACTTCCAGCTCTGGAGGGTATATCAATGGAAGAAATTCTGCAAATCTAGAATTATTGATAGATAAAACGTCATCAATATACCTGTATGTGAAATTAAAGGCTCTAGCCTCATGAATCTTCTTATCTTTTACAAGCTTTTGAAGAAACTCCGACTCATATGAGTATAAAAATAAATCGGCTAGAAGAGGGGCACAATTCGTACCCATTGGTATGCCGACGACCTGCTGAAACAGTGTCCCTCCAAAGGAGACAAATATGTTATCGATGAGGAACTCCAGCATACTGATCACTTGTTCCTCGGAGTAGCATGTTTTACCTTTATGAATTTTGTTTGAAAAATATGTGGAATTGTAGCCTAACACAACAAATTTTGAGCCATAGTTTCTATGACTAAAAGCTTTATGAATTGTTTCTTTTAAGCGGGTTTTTAATTTGTCATGCGGTAGGGTGGTATATAGAGTTGAAAAATCAAAAGTTTTGATGGAGGATACCTGAGAGAAAGATCTTGATTTCAGGTTATCCAAAAGATCTTTAGAGTTTTTCAAAATCCACATGTGATTTATGCCACTACGCGAGTAAACAGTTTCACAATATTTCTGTTGTCCCTCTTTTACTGCAGACAGAATCTTTGTCAGGTGAATAGACAATTCTTTCGTCGAACAAGTTGATGATCCCGCTATGTACCTTTCTTTGTATGGTGTCTTATGGAGTTTAGGTATCCAATATAAATAGGGTAAATCCTCAGACTCTTTACCAGAGGGAATGTTTAAAGAGGTCATGAATGATCTGTGGTTAGCTAGGATTTCATCTTTGTCGAACGAAGTTGGTTTGTATGTGGTATTACTAGAGGTGTTGCTATTTATGCCTAATTCCTTGATTAGGCATTCGAAGTAATATGATTTACATACAAACACGATATTGTTGGAAGCCTTGTCCGCAGGAACGATAACATATTTGTCATGAAGAGAGGAAAGACACTTAACGGCTTCTTGGTCTTTAAATACAGACTTAGGTCGACTATTAACACAATTTTTGAGTTTGTGAATCCGACCTTGTACTAGAGACCTAATTGTTCTAACCCAGTCTGACAAGGACTCTAACTCAGGATCTTGGTCTACTTCTCTCTTTATCCACCTTCTGGCATAATCTTCAACAGCATCCATAATTATCTTGAAATTATGTTTCCAATTGATGTGTTGAGGTTCTCTGAATTTAGGACCATGAGAAATCACCTTTCGGAGACTCTCATGTTGAATGATATTCAGATCACCAGTGATTACATGTCCAGATGGGTTGTATTGAAAAGGAGAGTGGGAGCAGTCACAAGTCAGAGGGTTCTTAAGGTACTCTTCTATGTTAATATCTTGCAATGCTTCTTTGTAGTTGAAAATTTTACGGCCAATGCTGTTAGTGTAGCTATAGGAGACAATGGGAACAGATTGATTTTTGAAATATGGTGGAATTTCTTTTACGACCTCTTTTCTATTAAGAATGTTGCTGATGTTAATAGCATCGATTCCTTTGTTAGCAAACGGAATATGGAGGAATTTTCTGTTGTTATCATGAAGAGGTTCAGATCGAACTGGTTTAAAAAGACGAAAGGACGCCACGTCACATATAATACTAGACAATCTGTACTTAGGAGAAAAAGGATCTACGCCTCCTTTGTCAAGTCCAAAATCCCTAAGATCTTTGAGGTAGTTTACAGGTAGTGAAAATAAGATTGTACGAATATGATGAATTCCAAGAGGTTTCTGTATATTAGAAAGTAAACCATTAAAAGTATCTTGTAACGTTCTTGGTTTAGAGGACTTTTTAACATTAGGATGTTGAATTCTTTTATGACCATGGCTACGTTTAGTTCTTGGAATAGTATTAAAAAGGCTCATCACGTTGATTTCGTTGCATCCAGGACTTGACAAATTTCCCACTCCTTTGATGTTATCATTGCAACCGTAAGGCATTGCAGTGCCTAATTCCTTTATCCAGAACAACTCTCTATCGGTGCGGTAAGATGTACTAAGAATAGGACTGTTACTAGTACAAGAAAGTGTCTTATATGATACTAGTACAAGAAAGTGTCTTATATGATACTAGTATAAGCAAGTGTCTTATATGATACTAGTACAAGAAAGTGTCTTATATGATACTAGTACAAGAAAGTGTCTAATATGATACTAGTACAAGAAAGTGTCTTATATGATGCTAGTACAAGAAAGTGTCTAATATGATACTAGTACAAGCAAGTGTCGTATATGATACTAGTACAAGAAAGTGTCTTATATGATACTAGTACAAGAAAGTGTCTTATATGATACTAGTACAAGCAAGTGTCTTATATGATACTAGTACAAGAAAGTGTCTTATATGATACTAGTACAAGAAAGTGTCTTATATGATACTAGTACAAGAAAGTGTCTTATATGATACTAGTACAAGAAAGTGTCTTATATGATACTAGTACAAGAAAGTGTCTTATATGATGCTAATACAAGAAAGTGTCTTATATGATACTAGTACAAGAAAATATCTTATATGATACTAGTACAAGAAAGTGCCTTATATGATACTAGTACAAGAAAGTATCTTATATGATACTAGTACAAGAAAGTATCTTATATGATACTAGTACAAGCAAGTGTCTTATATGATACTAGTACAAGAAAGTGTCTTATATGATACTAGTACAAGAAAGTGTCTTATATGATACTAGTACAAGAAAGTGTCTTATATGATACTAGTACAAGCAAGTGTCTTATATGATACTAGTACAAGCAAGTGTCTTATATGATACTAGTACAAGAAAGTGTCTTATATGATACTAGTACAAGAAAGTGTCTTATATGATACTAGTACAAGAAAGTGTCTTATATGATGCTAGTACAAGAAAGTATCTTATATGATACTAGTACAAGAAAGTGTCTTATATGATACTAGTACAAGCAAGTGTCTTATATGATACTAGTACAAGAAAGTGTCTTATATGATACTAGTACAAGAAAGTGTCTTATATGATACTAGTACAAGCAAGTGTCGTATATGATACTAGTACAAGAAAGTGTCTTATATGATACTAGTACAAGAAAGTGTCTTATATGATACTAGTACAAGAAAGTGTCTTATATGATACTAGTACAAGAAAGTGTCTTATATGATACTAGTACAAGAATGTGTCGTATATGATACTAGTACAAGAAAGTGTCTTATATGATACTAGTACAAGCAAGTGTCTTATATGATACTAGTACAAGCAAGTGTCGTATATGATACTAGTACAAGAAAGTGTCTTATATGATGCTAGTACAAGAAAGTGTCTAATATGATACTAGTACAAGCAAGTGTCGTATATGATACTAGTACAAGAAAGTGTCTTATATGATACTAGTACAAGAAAGTGTCTTATATGATACTAGTACAAGCAAGTGTCTTATATGATACTAGTACAAGAAAGTGTCTTATATGATACTAGTACAAGAAAGTGTCTTATATGATACTAGTACAAGAAAGTGTCTTATATGATACTAGTACAAGAAAGTGTCTTATATGATACTAGTACAAGAAAGTGTCTTATATGATGCTAATACAAGAAAGTGTCTTATATGATACTAGTACAAGAAAATTTCTTATATGATACTAGTACAAGAAAGTGCCTTATATGATACTAGTACAAGAAAGTATCTTATATGATACTAGTACAAGAAAGTATCTTATATGATACTAGTACAAGCAAGTGTCTTATATGATACTAGTACAAGAAAGTGTCTTATATGATACTAGTACAAGAAAGTGTCTTATATGATACTAGTACAAGAAAGTGTCTTATATGATACTAGTACAAGCAAGTGTCTTATATGATACTAGTACAAGCAAGTGTCTTATATGATACTAGTACAAGAAAGTGTCTTATATGATACTAGTACAAGAAAGTGTCTTATATGATACTAGTACAAGAAAGTGTCTTATATGATGCTAGTACAAGAAAGTATCTTATATGATACTAGTACAAGAAAGTGTCTTATATGATACTAGTACAAGCAAGTGTCTTATATGATACTAGTACAAGAAAGTGTCTTATATGATACTAGTACAAGAAAGTGTCTTATATGATACTAGTACAAGCAAGTGTCGTATATGATACTAGTACAAGAAAGTGTCTTATATGATACTAGTACAAGAAAGTGTCTTATATGATACTAGTACAAGAAAGTGTCTTATATGATACTAGTACAAGAAAGTGTCTTATATGATACTAGTACAAGAATGTGTCGTATATGATACTAGTACAAGAAAGTGTCTTATATGATACTAGTACAAGCAAGTGTCTTATATGATACTAGTACAAGCAAGTGTCGTATATGATACTAGTACAAGAAAGTGTCTTATATGATACTAGTACAAGCAAGTGTCTTATATGATACTAGTACAAGCAAGTGTCTTATATGATACTAGTACAAGAAAGTGTCTTATATGATACTAGTACAAGCAAGTGTCTTATATGATACTAGTACAAGCAAGTGTCGTATATGATACTAGTCCAAGAAAGTGTCTTATATGATACTAGTACAAGAAAATGTCTTATATGATACTAGTACAAGAAAATGTCTTATATGATACTAGTACAAGCAAGTGTCTTATATGATACTAGTACAAGCAAGTGTCGTATATGATACTAGTACAAGAAAGTGTCTTATATGATACTAGTACAAGAAAGTGTCTTATATGATACTAGTACAAGAAAGTGTCTTATATGATACTAGTACAAGCAAATGTCTTATATGATACTAGTACAAGCAAGTGTCTTATATGATACTAGTACAAGCAAGTGTCTTATATGATACTAGTACAAGAAAGTGTCTTATATGATACTAGTACAAGAAAGTGTCTTATATGATACTAGTACAAGAAAGTGTCTTATATGATACTAGTACAAGAAAGTGTCTTATATGATACTAGTACAAGAAAGTGTCTTATATGATACTAGTACAAGAAAGTGTCTTATATGATACTAGTACAAGAAAGTGTCTTATATGATACTAGTACAAGCAAGTGTCTTATATGATACTAGTACAAGCAAGTGTCTTATATGATACTAGTACAAGCAAGTGTCTTATATGATACTAGTACAAGCAAGTGTCTTATATGATACTAGTACAAGAAAGTGTCTTATATGATACTAGTACAAGCAAGTGTCTTATATGATACTAGTACAAGCAAGTGTCTTATATGATACTAGTACAAGAAAGTGTCTTATATGATACTAGTACAAGAAAGTGTCTAATATGATACTAGTACAAGAAAGTGTCTTATATGATACTAGTACAAGCAAGTGTCTTATATGATACTAGTACAAGAAAGTGTCGTATATGATACTAGTACAAGAAAGTGTTTTATATGATACTAGTACAAGCAAGTGTCTTATATGATACTAGTACAAGCAAGTGTCTTATATGATACTAGTACAAGAAAGTGTCTTATATGATACTAGTACAAGAAAGTGTCTTATATGATACTAGTACAAGAAAGTGTCGTATATGATACTAGTACAAGAAAGTGTTTTATATGATACTAGTACAAGCAAGTGTCTTATATGATACTAGTACAAGAAAGTGTCGTATATGATACTAGTACAAGAGAGTGTCTTATATGATACTAGTACAAGAAAGTGTCGTATATGATACTAGTACAAGAAAGTGTCTTATATGATACTAATACAAGAAAGTGTCTTATATGATACTAGTACAAGAAAGTGTCTTATATGATACTAGTACAAGCAAGTGTCTTATATGATACTAGTACAAGAAAGTGTCTTATATGATACTAGTACAAGAAAGTGTCTTATATGATACTAGTACAAGAAAGTGTCTTATATGATACTAGTACAAGAAAGTGTCTTATATGATGCTAATACAAGAAAGTGTCTTATATGATACTAGTACAAGAAAATATCTTATATGATACTAGTACAAGAAAGTGCCTTATATGATACTAGTACAAGAAAGTATCTTATATGATACTAGTACAAGAAAGTATCTTATATGATACTAGTACAAGCAAGTGTCTTATATGATACTAGTACAAGAAAGTGTCTTATATGATACTAGTACAAGAAAGTGTCTTATATGATACTAGTACAAGAAAGTGTCTTATATGATACTAGTACAAGCAAGTGTCTTATATGATACTAGTACAAGCAAGTGTCTTATATGATACTAGTACAAGAAAGTGTCTTATATGATACTAGTACAAGAAAGTGTCTCATATGATACTAGTACAAGAAAGTGTCTTATATGATGCTAGTACAAGAAAGTATCTTATATGATACTAGTACAAGAAAGTGTCTTATATGATACTAGTACAAGCAAGTGTCTTATATGATACTAGTACAAGAAAGTGTCTTATATGATACTAGTACAAGAAAGTGTCTTATATGATACTAGTACAAGCAAGTGTCGTATATGATACTAGTACAAGAAAGTGTCTTATATGATACTAGTACAAGAAAGTGTCTTATATGATACTAGTACAAGAAAGTGTCTTATATGATACTAGTACAAGAAAGTGTCTTATATGATACTAGTACAAGAATGTGTCGTATATGATACTAGTACAAGAAAGTGTCTTATATGATACTAGTACAAGCAAGTGTCTTATATGATACTAGTACAAGCAAGTGTCGTATATGATACTAGTACAAGAAAGTGTCTTATATGATGCTAGTACAAGAAAGTGTCTAATATGATACTAGTACAAGCAAGTGTCGTATATGATACTAGTACAAGAAAGTGTCTTATATGATACTAGTACAAGAAAGTGTCTTATATGATACTAGTACAAGCAAGTGTCTTATATGATACTAGTACAAGAAAGTGTCTTATATGATACTAGTACAAGAAAGTGTCTTATATGATACTAGTACAAGAAAGTGTCTTATATGATACTAGTACAAGAAAGTGTCTTATATGATACTAGTACAAGAAAGTGTCTTATATGATGCTAATACAAGAAAGTGTCTTATATGATACTAGTACAAGAAAATTTCTTATATGATACTAGTACAAGAAAGTGCCTTATATGATACTAGTACAAGAAAGTATCTTATATGATACTAGTACAAGAAAGTATCTTATATGATACTAGTACAAGCAAGTGTCTTATATGATACTAGTACAAGAAAGTGTCTTATATGATACTAGTACAAGAAAGTGTCTTATATGATACTAGTACAAGAAAGTGTCTTATATGATACTAGTACAAGCAAGTGTCTTATATGATACTAGTACAAGCAAGTGTCTTATATGATACTAGTACAAGAAAGTGTCTTATATGATACTAGTACAAGAAAGTGTCTTATATGATACTAGTACAAGAAAGTGTCTTATATGATGCTAGTACAAGAAAGTATCTTATATGATACTAGTACAAGAAAGTGTCTTATATGATACTAGTACAAGCAAGTGTCTTATATGATACTAGTACAAGAAAGTGTCTTATATGATACTAGTACAAGAAAGTGTCTTATATGATACTAGTACAAGCAAGTGTCGTATATGATACTAGTACAAGAAAGTGTCTTATATGATACTAGTACAAGAAAGTGTCTTATATGATACTAGTACAAGAAAGTGTCTTATATGATACTAGTACAAGAAAGTGTCTTATATGATACTAGTACAAGAATGTGTCGTATATGATACTAGTACAAGAAAGTGTCTTATATGATACTAGTACAAGCAAGTGTCTTATATGATACTAGTACAAGCAAGTGTCGTATATGATACTAGTACAAGAAAGTGTCTTATATGATACTAGTACAAGCAAGTGTCTTATATGATACTAGTACAAGCAAGTGTCTTATATGATACTAGTACAAGAAAGTGTCTTATATGATACTAGTACAAGCAAGTGTCTTATATGATACTAGTACAAGCAAGTGTCGTATATGATACTAGTCCAAGAAAGTGTCTTATATGATACTAGTACAAGAAAATGTCTTATATGATACTAGTACAAGAAAATGTCTTATATGATACTAGTACAAGCAAGTGTCTTATATGATACTAGTACAAGCAAGTGTCGTATATGATACTAGTACAAGAAAGTGTCTTATATGATACTAGTACAAGAAAGTGTCTTATATGATACTAGTACAAGAAAGTGTCTTATATGATACTAGTACAAGCAAATGTCTTATATGATACTAGTACAAGCAAGTGTCTTATATGATACTAGTACAAGCAAGTGTCTTATATGATACTAGTACAAGAAAGTGTCTTATATGATACTAGTACAAGAAAGTGTCTTATATGATACTAGTACAAGAAAGTGTCTTATATGATACTAGTACAAGAAAGTGTCTTATATGATACTAGTACAAGAAAGTGTCTTATATGATACTAGTACAAGAAAGTGTCTTATATGATACTAGTACAAGAAAGTGTCTTATATGATACTAGTACAAGCAAGTGTCTTATATGATACTAGTACAAGCAAGTGTCTTATATGATACTAGTACAAGCAAGTGTCTTATATGATACTAGTACAAGCAAGTGTCTTATATGATACTAGTACAAGAAAGTGTCTTATATGATACTAGTACAAGCAAGTGTCTTATATGATACTAGTACAAGCAAGTGTCTTATATGATACTAGTACAAGAAAGTGTCTTATATGATACTAGTACAAGAAAGTGTCTAATATGATACTAGTACAAGAAAGTGTCTTATATGATACTAGTACAAGCAAGTGTCTTATATGATACTAGTACAAGAAAGTGTCGTATATGATACTAGTACAAGAAAGTGTTTTATATGATACTAGTACAAGCAAGTGTCTTATATGATACTAGTACAAGCAAGTGTCTTATATGATACTAGTACAAGAAAGTGTCTTATATGATACTAGTACAAGAAAGTGTCTTATATGATACTAGTACAAGAAAGTGTCTTATATGATACTAGTACAAGCAAGTGTCTTATATGATACTAGTACAAGCAAGTGTCTTATATGATACTAGTACAAGAAAGTGTCTTATATGATACTAGTACAAGAAAGTGTCTTATATGATACTAGTACAAGAAAGTGTCTTATATGATGCTAGTACAAGAAAGTATCTTATATGATACTAGTACAAGAAAGTGTCTTATATGATACTAGTACAAGCAAGTGTCTTATATGATACTAGTACAAGAAAGTGTCTTATATGATACTAGTACAAGAAAGTGTCTTATATGATACTAGTACAAGCAAGTGTCGTATATGATACTAGTACAAGAAAGTGTCTTATATGATACTAGTACAAGAAAGTGTCTTATATGATACTAGTACAAGAAAGTGTCTTATATGATACTAGTACAAGAAAGTGTCTTATATGATACTAGTACAAGAATGTGTCGTATATGATACTAGTACAAGAAAGTGTCTTATATGATACTAGTACAAGCAAGTGTCTTATATGATACTAGTACAAACAAGTGTCGTATATGATACTAGTACAAGAAAGTGTCTTATATGATGCTAGTACAAGAAAGTGTCTAATATGATACTAGTACAAGCAAGTGTCGTATATGATACTAGTACAAGAAAGTGTCTTATATGATACTAGTACAAGAAAGTGTCTTATATGATACTAGTACAAGCAAGTGTCTTATATGATACTAGTACAAGAAAGTGTCTTATATGATACTAGTACAAGAAAGTGTCTTATATGATACTAGTACAAGAAAGTGTCTTATATGATACTAGTACAAGAAAGTGTCTTATATGATACTAGTACAAGCAAGTGTCGTATATGATACTAGTACAAGAAAGTGTCTTATATGATACTAGTACAAGAAAGTGTCTTATATGATACTAGTACAAGCAAGTGTCTTATATGATACTAGTACAAGAAAGTGTCTTATATGATACTAGTACAAGAAAGTGTCTTATATGATACTAGTACAAGAAAGTGTCTTATATGATACTAGTACAAGAAAGTGTCTTATATGATACTAGTACAAGCAAGTGTCGTATATGATACTAGTACAAGAAAGTGTCTTATATGATACTAGTACAAGAAAGTGTCTTATATGATACTAGTACAAGAAAGTGTCTTATATGATACTAGTACAAGAAAGTGTCTTATATGATACTAGTACAAGAATGTGTCGTATATGATACTAGTACAAGAAAGTGTCTTATATGATACTAGTACAAGCAAGTGTCTTATATGATACTAGTACAAGCAAGTGTCGTATATGATACTAGTACAAGAAAGTGTCTTATATGATGCTAGTACAAGAAAGTGTCTAATATGATACTAGTACAAGCAAGTGTCGTATATGATACTAGTACAAGAAAGTGTCTTATATGATACTAGTACAAGAAAGTGTCTTATATGATACTAGTACAAGCAAGTGTCTTATATGATACTAGTACAAGAAAGTGTCTTATATGATACTAGTACAAGAAAGTGTCTTATATGATACTAGTACAAGAAAGTGTCTTATATGATACTAGTACAAGAAAGTGTCTTATATGATACTAGTACAAGAAAGTGTCTTATATGATGCTAATACAAGAAAGTGTCTTATATGATACTAGTACAAGAAAATTTCTTATATGATACTAGTACAAGAAAGTGCCTTATATGATACTAGTACAAGAAAGTATCTTATATGATACTAGTACAAGAAAGTATCTTATATGATACTAGTACAAGCAAGTGTCTTATATGATACTAGTACAAGAAAGTGTCTTATATGATACTAGTACAAGAAAGTGTCTTATATGATACTAGTACAAGAAAGTGTCTTATATGATACTAGTACAAGCAAGTGTCTTATATGATACTAGTACAAGCAAGTGTCTTATATGATACTAGTACAAGAAAGTGTCTTATATGATACTAGTACAAGAAAGTGTCTTATATGATACTAGTACAAGAAAGTGTCTTATATGATGCTAGTACAAGAAAGTATCTTATATGATACTAGTACAAGAAAGTGTCTTATATGATACTAGTACAAGCAAGTGTCTTATATGATACTAGTACAAGAAAGTGTCTTATATGATACTAGTACAAGAAAGTGTCTTATATGATACTAGTACAAGCAAGTGTCGTATATGATACTAGTACAAGAAAGTGTCTTATATGATACTAGTACAAGAAAGTGTCTTATATGATACTAGTACAAGAAAGTGTCTTATATGATACTAGTACAAGAAAGTGTCTTATATGATACTAGTACAAGAATGTGTCGTATATGATACTAGTACAAGAAAGTGTCTTATATGATACTAGTACAAGCAAGTGTCTTATATGATACTAGTACAAGCAAGTGTCGTATATGATACTAGTACAAGAAAGTGTCTTATATGATACTAGTACAAGCAAGTGTCTTATATGATACTAGTACAAGCAAGTGTCTTATATGATACTAGTACAAGAAAGTGTCTTATATGATACTAGTACAAGCAAGTGTCTTATATGATACTAGTACAAGCAAGTGTCGTATATGATACTAGTCCAAGAAAGTGTCTTATATGATACTAGTACAAGAAAATGTCTTATATGATACTAGTACAAGAAAATGTCTTATATGATACTAGTACAAGCAAGTGTCTTATATGATACTAGTACAAGCAAGTGTCGTATATGATACTAGTACAAGAAAGTGTCTTATATGATACTAGTACAAGAAAGTGTCTTATATGATACTAGTACAAGAAAGTGTCTTATATGATACTAGTACAAGCAAATGTCTTATATGATACTAGTACAAGCAAGTGTCTTATATGATACTAGTACAAGCAAGTGTCTTATATGATACTAGTACAAGAAAGTGTCTTATATGATACTAGTACAAGAAAGTGTCTTATATGATACTAGTACAAGAAAGTGTCTTATATGATACTAGTACAAGAAAGTGTCTTATATGATACTAGTACAAGAAAGTGTCTTATATGATACTAGTACAAGAAAGTGTCTTATATGATACTAGTACAAGAAAGTGTCTTATATGATACTAGTACAAGCAAGTGTCTTATATGATACTAGTACAAGCAAGTGTCTTATATGATACTAGTACAAGCAAGTGTCTTATATGATACTAGTACAAGCAAGTGTCTTATATGATACTAGTACAAGAAAGTGTCTTATATGATACTAGTACAAGCAAGTGTCTTATATGATACTAGTACAAGCAAGTGTCTTATATGATACTAGTACAAGAAAGTGTCTTATATGATACTAGTACAAGAAAGTGTCTAATATGATACTAGTACAAGAAAGTGTCTTATATGATACTAGTACAAGCAAGTGTCTTATATGATACTAGTACAAGAAAGTGTCGTATATGATACTAGTACAAGAAAGTGTTTTATATGATACTAGTACAAGCAAGTGTCTTATATGATACTAGTACAAGCAAGTGTCTTATATGATACTAGTACAAGAAAGTGTCTTATATGATACTAGTACAAGAAAGTGTCTTATATGATACTAGTACAAGAAAGTGTCTTATATGATACTAGTACAAGCAAGTGTCTTATATGATACTAGTACAAGCAAGTGTCTTATATGATACTAGTACAAGAAAGTGTCTTATATGATACTAGTACAAGAAAGTGTCTTATATGATACTAGTACAAGAAAGTGTCTTATATGATGCTAGTACAAGAAAGTATCTTATATGATACTAGTACAAGAAAGTGTCTTATATGATACTAGTACAAGCAAGTGTCTTATATGATACTAGTACAAGAAAGTGTCTTATATGATACTAGTACAAGAAAGTGTCTTATATGATACTAGTACAAGCAAGTGTCGTATATGATACTAGTACAAGAAAGTGTCTTATATGATACTAGTACAAGAAAGTGTCTTATATGATACTAGTACAAGAAAGTGTCTTATATGATACTAGTACAAGAAAGTGTCTTATATGATACTAGTACAAGAATGTGTCGTATATGATACTAGTACAAGAAAGTGTCTTATATGATACTAGTACAAGCAAGTGTCTTATATGATACTAGTACAAACAAGTGTCGTATATGATACTAGTACAAGAAAGTGTCTTATATGATGCTAGTACAAGAAAGTGTCTAATATGATACTAGTACAAGCAAGTGTCGTATATGATACTAGTACAAGAAAGTGTCTTATATGATACTAGTACAAGAAAGTGTCTTATATGATACTAGTACAAGCAAGTGTCTTATATGATACTAGTACAAGAAAGTGTCTTATATGATACTAGTACAAGAAAGTGTCTTATATGATACTAGTACAAGAAAGTGTCTTATATGATACTAGTACAAGAAAGTGTCTTATATGATACTAGTACAAGAAAGTGTCTTATATGATGCTAATACAAGAAAGTGTCTTATATGATACTAGTACAAGAAAATTTCTTATATGATACTAGTACAAGAAAGTGCCTTATATGATACTAGTACAAGAAAGTATCTTATATGATACTAGTACAAGAAAGTATCTTATATGATACTAGTACAAGCAAGTGTCTTATATGATACTAGTACAAGAAAGTGTCTTATATGATACTAGTACAAGAAAGTGTCTTATATGATACTAGTACAAGAAAGTGTCTTATATGATACTAGTACAAGCAAGTGTCTTATATGATACTAGTACAAGCAAGTGTCTTATATGATACTAGTACAAGAAAGTGTCTTATATGATACTAGTACAAGAAAGTGTCTTATATGATACTAGTACAAGAAAGTGTCTTATATGATGCTAGTACAAGAAAGTATCTTATATGATACTAGTACAAGAAAGTGTCTTATATGATACTAGTACAAGCAAGTGTCTTATATGATACTAGTACAAGAAAGTGTCTTATATGATACTAGTACAAGAAAGTGTCTTATATGATACTAGTACAAGCAAGTGTCGTATATGATACTAGTACAAGAAAGTGTCTTATATGATACTAGTACAAGAAAGTGTCTTATATGATACTAGTACAAGAAAGTGTCTTATATGATACTAGTACAAGAAAGTGTCTTATATGATACTAGTACAAGAATGTGTCGTATATGATACTAGTACAAGAAAGTGTCTTATATGATACTAGTACAAGCAAGTGTCTTATATGATACTAGTACAAGCAAGTGTCGTATATGATACTAGTACAAGAAAGTGTCTTATATGATACTAGTACAAGCAAGTGTCTTATATGATACTAGTACAAGCAAGTGTCTTATATGATACTAGTACAAGAAAGTGTCTTATATGATACTAGTACAAGCAAGTGTCTTATATGATACTAGTACAAGCAAGTGTCGTATATGATACTAGTCCAAGAAAGTGTCTTATATGATACTAGTACAAGAAAATGTCTTATATGATACTAGTACAAGAAAATGTCTTATATGATACTAGTACAAGCAAGTGTCTTATATGATACTAGTACAAGCAAGTGTCGTATATGATACTAGTACAAGAAAGTGTCTTATATGATACTAGTACAAGAAAGTGTCTTATATGATACTAGTACAAGAAAGTGTCTTATATGATACTAGTACAAGCAAATGTCTTATATGATACTAGTACAAGCAAGTGTCTTATATGATACTAGTACAAGCAAGTGTCTTATATGATACTAGTACAAGAAAGTGTCTTATATGATACTAGTACAAGAAAGTGTCTTATATGATACTAGTACAAGAAAGTGTCTTATATGATACTAGTACAAGAAAGTGTCTTATATGATACTAGTACAAGAAAGTGTCTTATATGATACTAGTACAAGAAAGTGTCTTATATGATACTAGTACAAGAAAGTGTCTTATATGATACTAGTACAAGCAAGTGTCTTATATGATACTAGTACAAGCAAGTGTCTTATATGATACTAGTACAAGCAAGTGTCTTATATGATACTAGTACAAGCAAGTGTCTTATATGATACTAGTACAAGAATGTGTCTTATATGATACTAGTACAAGCAAGTGTCTTATATGATACTAGTACAAGCAAGTGTCTTATATGATACTAGTACAAGAAAGTGTCTTATATGATACTAGTACAAGAAAGTGTCTATATGATACTAGTACAAGCAAGTGTCTTATATGATACTAGTACAAGCAAGTGTCTTATATGATACTAGTACAAGAAAGTGTCGTATATGATACTAGTACAAGAAAGTGTTTATATGATACTAGTACAAGCAAGTGTCTTATATGATACTAGTACAAGCAAGTGTCCTTATATGATACTAGTACAAGAAAGTGTCTTATATGATACTAGTACAAGAAAGTGTCCTTATATGATACTAGTACAAGAAAGTGTCTTATATGATACTAGTACAAGAAAGTGTCTTATATGATACTAGTACAAGAAAGTGTCGTATATGATACTAGTACAAGAAAGTGTTTTATATGATACTAGTACAAGCAAGTGTCTTATATGATACTAGTACAAGAAAGTGTCGTATATGATACTAGTACAAGAAAGTGTCTTATATGATACTAGTACAAGAAAGTGTCGTATATGATACTAGTACAAGAAAGTGTCTTATATGATACTAATACAAGAAAGTGTCTTATATGATACTAGTACAAGAAAGTGTCTTATATGATACTAGTACAAGCAAGTGTCTTATATGATACTAGTACAAGAAAGTGTCTTATATGATACTAGTACAAGAAAGTGTCTTATATGATACTATTACAAGAAAGTGTCTTATATGATACTAGTACAAGAAAGTGTCTTATATGATACTAGGACAAGAAAGTGTCGTATATGATACTAGTACAAGAAAGTGTCTTATATGATACTAGTACAAGCAAGTGTCTTATATGATACTAGTACAAGCAAGTGTCTTATATGATACTAGTACAAGAAAGTGTCTTATATGATACTAGTACAAGAAAGTGTCTTATATGATACTAGTACAAGAAAGTGTCTTATATGATACTAGTACAAGCAAGTGTCTTATATGATACTAGTACAAGAAAGTGTCTTATATGATACTAGTACAAGAAAGTGTCTTATATGATACTAGTACAAGAAAGTGTCTTATATGATACTAGTACAAGAAAGTGTCTTATATGATACTAGTACAAGAAAGTGTCTAATATGATACTAGTACAAGAAAGTGTCTTATATGATACTAGTACAAGAAAGTGTCTTATATGATACTAGTACAAGAAAGTGTCTTATATGATACTAGTACAAGAAAGTGTCTTATATGATACTAGTACAAGAAAGTGTTTTATATGATACTAGTACAAGAAAGTGTCTAATATGATACTAGTACAAGAAAGTGTCTTATATGATACTAGTACAAGAAAGTGTCTTATATGATACTAGTACAAGCAAGTGTCGTATATGATACTAGTACAAGAAAGTGTCTTATATGATACTAGTACAAGCAAGTGTCTTATATGATACTAGTACAAGCAAGTGTCTTATATGATACTAGTACAAGAAAGTGTCTTATATGATACTAGTACAAGAAAGTGTCTAATATGATACTAGTACAAGAAAGTGTCTTATATGATACTAGTACAAGAAAGTGTCTTATATGATACTAGTACAAGAAAGTGTCTTATATGATACTAGTACAAGACAGTGTCTTATATGATACTAGTACAAGCAAGTGTCTTATATGATACTAGTACAAGCAAGTGTCTTATATGATACTAGTACAAGAAAGTGTCTTATATGATACTAGTACAAGAAAGTGTCTAATATGATACTAGTACAAGAAAGTGTCTTATATGATACTAGTACAAGAAAGTGTCTTATATGATACTAGTACAAGAAAGTGTCTTATATGATACTAGTACAAGAAAGTGTCTTATATGATACTAGTACAAGCAAGTGTCTTATATGATACTAGTACAAGCAAGTCACGTATATGATACTAGTACAAGCAAGTGTCTTATATGATACTAGTACAAGCAAGTGTCGTATATGATACTAGTACAAGAAAGTGTCTTATATGATACTAGTACAAGAAAGTGTCTTATATGATACTAGTACAAGCAAGTGTCTTATATGATACTAGTACAAGAAAGTGTTTTATATGATACTAGTACAAGCAAGTGTCTAATATGATACTAGTACAAGAAATTGTCTTATATGATACTAGTACAAGAAAGTGTCTTATATGATACTAGTACAAGAAAGTGTCTAATATGATACTAGTACAAGAAAGTGTCTAATATGATACTAGTACAAGAAAGTGTCTTATATGATACTAGTACAAGCAAGTGTCTTATATGATACTAGTACAAGAAAGTGTCTTATATGATACTAGTACAAGAAAGTGTCTTATATGATACTAGTACAAGAAAGTGTCTTATATGATACTAGTACAAGCAAGTGTCTTATATGATACTAGTACAAGCAAGTGTCGTATATGATACTAGTACAAGAAAGTGTCTTATATGATACTAGTACAAGAAAGTGTCTTATATGATACTAGTACAAGCAAGTGTCTTATATGATACTAGTACAAGCAAGTGTCTTATATGATACTAGTACAAGAAAGTGTCTTATATGATACTAGTACATGAAAGTGTCTTATATGATACTAGTACAAGCAAGTGTCTTATATGATACTAGTACAAGCAAGTGTCTTATATGATACTAGTACAAGAAAGTGTCTAATATGATACTAGTACAAGCAAGTGTCTTATATGATACTAGTACAAGCAAGTGTCTTATATGATACTAGTACAAGAAAGTGTCTTATATGATACTAGTACAAGAAAGTGTCTAATATGATACTAGTACAAGAAAGTGTCTTATATGATACTAGTTCAAGCAAGTGTCTTATATGATACTGGTACAAGAAAGTGTCGTATATGATACTAGTACAAGAAAGTGTTTTATATGATACTAGTACAAGCAAGTGTCTTATATGATACTAGTACAAGCAAGTGTCTTATATGATACTAGTACAAGAAAGTGTCTTATATGATACTAATACAAGAAAGTGTTTAATATGATACTAGTACAAGAAAGTGTCTTATATGATACTAGTACAAACAAGTGTCTTATATGATACTGGTACAAGCAAGTGTCGTATATGATACTAGTACAAGCAAGTGTCTTATATGATACTAGTACAAGAAAGTGTCTTATATGATACTAGTACAAGCAAGTGTCTTATATGATACTAGTACAAGCAAGTGTCTTATATGATACTAGTACAAGCAAGTGTCTTATATGATACTGGTACAATCAAGTGTCTTATATGATACTAGTACAAGCAAGTGTCTTATATGATACTAGTACAAGAAAGTGTCTTATATGATACTAGTACAAGAAAGTGTCTTATATGATACTAGTACAAGCAAGTGTCGTATATGATACTAGTACAAGCAAGTGTCTTATATGATACTAGTACAAGCAAGTGTCTTATATGATACTAGTACAAGAAAGTGTCTTATATGAAACTAGTACAAGGAAGTGTCTTATATGATACTAGTACAAGAAAGTGTCTTATATGATATTAGTACAAGAAAGTGTCTTATATGATACTAGTACAAGAAAGTGTCTTATATGATACTAGTACAAGAAAGTGTCTTATATGATACTAGTACAAGAAAGTATCTTATATGATACTAGTACAAGAAAGTGTCGTATATGATACTAGTACAAGAAAGTGTTTTATATGATACTAGTACAAGCAAGTGTCTTATATGATACTAGTACAAGAAAGTGTCGTATATGATACTAGTACAAGAAAGTGTCTTAAATGATACTAGTACAAGAAAGTGTCGTATATGATACTAGTACAAGAAAGTGTCTTATATGATACTAGTACAAGCAAGTGTCTTATATGATACTAGTACAAGAAAGTGTCTTATATGATACTAGTACAAGAACGTGTCTTATATGATACTAGTACAAGAAAGTGTCTTATATGATACTAGTACAAGAAAGTGTCTTATATGATACTAGTACAAGCAAGTGTCTTATATGATACTAGTACAAGAAAGTGTCTTATATGATACTAGTACAAGAAAGTGTCTTATATGATACTAGTACAAGCAAGTGTCTTATATGATACTAGTACAAGAAAGTGTCTTATATGATACTAGTACAAGAAAGTGTCTTATATGATACTAGTACAAGAAAGTGTCTTATATGATACTAGTACAAGCAAGTGTCTTATATGATACTAGTACAAGCAAGTGTCGTATATGATACTAGTACAAGAAAGTGTCTTATATGATACTAGTACAAGAAAGTGTCTTATATGATACTAGTACAAGCAAGTGTCTTATATGATACTAGTACAAGCAAGTGTCTTATATGATACTAGTACAAGAAAGTGTCTTATATGATACTAGTACATGAAAGTGTCTTATATGATACTAGTACAAGCAAGTGTCTTATATGATACTAGTACAAGCAAGTGTCTTATATGATACTAGTACAAGAAAGTGTCTAATATGATACTAGTACAAGCAAGTGTCTTA
Organism: Bathymodiolus septemdierum; assembly: GCA_963383655.1. NCBI lineage: Eukaryota > Metazoa > Mollusca > Bivalvia > Mytilida > Modiolidae > Bathymodiolus > Bathymodiolus septemdierum. Next base: position 2,702,268 of record OY726517.1, on the reverse strand, counting down.
TATGATACTAGTACAAGCAAGTGTCTGATATGATACTAGTACAAGAAAGTGTCTTATATGATACTAGTACAAGAAAGTGTCTAATATGATACTAGTACAAGAAAGTGTCTTATATGATACTAGTTCAAGCAAGTGTCTTATATGATACTGGTACAAGAAAGTGTCGTATATGATACTAGTACAAGAAAGTGTTTTATATGATACTAGTACAAGCAAGTGTCTTATATGATACTAGTACAAGCAAGTGTCTTATATGATACTAGTACAAGAAAGTGTCTTATATGATACTAGTACAAGAAAGTGTTTAATACGATACTAGTACAAGAAAGTGTCTTATATGATACTAGTACAAACAAGTGTCTTATATGATACTGGTACAAGCAAGTGTCGTATATGATACTAGTACAAGCAAGTGTCTTATATGATACTAGTACAAGAAAGTGTCTTATATGATACTAGTACAAGCAAGTGTCTTATATGATACTAGTACAAGCAAGTGTCTTATATGATACTAGTACAAGCAAGTGTCTTATATGATACTGGTACAATCAAGTGTCTTATATGATACTAGTACAAGCAAGTGTCTTATATGATACTAGTACAAGAAAGTGTCTTATATGATACTAGTACAAGAAAGTGTCTTATATGATACTAGTACAAGCAAGTGTCGTATATGATACTAGTACAAGCAAGTGTCTTATATGATACTAGTACAAGCAAGTGTCTTATATGATACTAGTACAAGAAAGTGTCTTATATGAAACTAGTACAAGGAAGTGTCTTATATGATACTACTACAAGAAAGTGTCTTATATGATATTAGTACAAGAAAGTGTCTTATATGATACTAGTACAAGAAAGTGTCTTATATGATACTAGTACAAGAAAGTGTCTTATATGATACTAGTACAAGAAAGTATCTTATATGATACTAGTACAAGAAAGTGTCGTATATGATACTAGTACAAGAAAGTGTTTTATATGATACTAGTACAAGCAAGTGTCTTATATGATACTAGTACAAGAAAGTGTCGTATATGATACTAGTACAAGAAAGTGTCTTATATGATACTAGTACAAGAAAGTGTCGTATATGATACTAGTACAAGAAAGTGTCTTATATGATACTAGTACAAGCAAGTTTCTTATATGATACTAGTACAAGAAAGTGTCTTATATGATACTAGTACAAGAAAGTGTCTTATATGATACTAGTACAAGAAAGTGTCTTATATGATACTAGTACAAGAAAGTGTCTTATATGATACTAGTACAAGCAAGTGTCTTATATGATACTAGTACAAGAAAGTGTCTTATATGATACTAGTACAAGAAAGTGTCTTATATGATACTAGTACAAGAAAGTGTCTTATATGATACTAGTACAAGAAAGTGTCTTATATGATACTAGTACAAGAAAGTGTCTTATATGATACTAGTACAAGCAAGTGTCTTATATGATACTAGTACAAGAAAGTGTCTTATATGATACTAGTACAAGAAAGTGTCTTATATGATACTAGTACAAGAAAGTGTCTTATGTGATACTAGTACAAGAAAGTGTCTTATATGATACTTGTACAAGAAAGTGTCTTATATGATACTAGTACAAGAAAGTGTCTTATATGATACTAGTACAAGCAAGTGTCTTATATGATACTAGTACAAGAAAGTGTCTAATATGATACTAGTACAAGAAAGTGTCTTATGTGATACTAGTACAAGAAAGTGTCTTATATGATACTAGTCCAAGAAAGTGTCTTATATGATACTAGTACAAGAAAGTGTCTTATATGATACTAGTACAAGAAAGTGTCGTATATGATACTAGTACAAGAAAGTGTCTTATATGATACTAGTACAAGAAAGTGTCTTATATGATACTAGTACAAGAAAATGTCTTATATGATACTAGTACAAGAAAGTGTCGTATATGATACTAATACAAGCAAGTGTCTCATATGATACTAATACAAGAAAGTGTCTAATATGATACTAGTACAAGAAAGTGTCTAATATGATACTAGTACAAGAAAGTGTCGTATATGATACTAGTACAAGAAAGTGTCGTATATGATACTAGTACAAGCAAGTGTCTTATATGATACTAGTACAAGAAAGTGTCTAATATGATACTAGTACAAGAAAGTGTCTTATATGATACTAGTACAAGAAAGTGTCGTATATGATACTAGTACAAGCAAGTGTCTTATATGATACTAGTACAAGAAAGTGTCTAATATGATACTAGTACAAGAAAGTGTCTTATATGATACTAGTACAAGAAAGTGTCTTATATGATACTAGTACAAGCAAGTGTCTTATATGATACTAATACAAGAAAGTGTCTTATATGATACTAATACAAGAAAGTGTCTTATATGATACTAGTACAATAAAGTGTCGTATATGATACTAGTACAAGAAAGTGCTTTATATGATACTAGTACACACAAGTGACTTATATGATACTAGTACAAGAACGTGTTTTATATGATACTAGTACAAGAAAGTGTCTAATATGATACTAGTACAAGAAAGTGTCTTATATGATACTAGTACAAGAAAGTGTCGTATATGATACTAGTACAAGAAAGTGTCTTATATGATACTAGTACAAGAAAGTGTCTAATATGATACTAGTACAAGAAAGTGTCTTATATGATACTAGTACGAGAAAGTGTCTTATATGATACTAGTACAAGCAAGTGTCTTATATGATACTAGTACAAGAAAGTGTCTAATATGATACTAGTACAAGAAAGTGTCTTATATGATACTAGTACAAGAAAGTGTCTTATATGATACTAGTACAAGAAAGTGTCTAATATGATACTAGTACAAGAAAGTGTCTTATATGATACTAGTACAAGCAAGTGTCTTATATGATACTAGTACAAGAAGGTGTCGTATATGATACTAATACAAGAAAGTGTCTTATATGATACTAGTACAAGAAAGTGTCTTATATGATACTAGTACAAGAAAGTGTCGTATATGATACTAGTACAAGAAAGTGTCGTATATGATACTAGTACAAGAAAGTGTCTTATATGATACTAGTACAAGAAAGTGTCGTATATGATACTAGTACAAGAAAGTGTCTTATATGATACTAGTACAAGAAAGTGTCGTATATGATACTAGTACAAGAAAGTGTCTTATATGATACTAGTACAAGAAAGTGTCGTATATGATACTAGTACAAGAAAGTGTCGTATATGATACTAATACAAGAAAGTGTCTTATATGATACTAGTACAAGAAAGTGTCGTATATGATATTAGTACAAGAAAGTGTCGTATATGATACTAATACAAGAAATTGTCTTATATGATACTAGTACAAGAAAGTGTCTTATATGATACTAGTACAAGAAAGTGTCGTATATGATACTAGTACAAGAAAGTGTCGTATATGATACTAGTACAAGAAAGTGTCTTATATGATACTAGTACAAGAAAGTGTCTAATATGATACTAGTACAAGAAAGTGTCTTATATGATACTAGTACAAGAAAGTGTCTTATATGATACTAGTACAAGAAAGTGTCTTATATGATACTAGTACAAGAAAGTGTCTTATATGATACTAGTACAAGAAAGTGTTTTATATGATACTAGTACAAGAAAGTGTCTAATATGATACTAGTACAAGAAAGTGTCTTATATGATACTAGTACAAGAAAGTGTCTTATATGATACTAGTACAAGCAAGTGTCGTATATGATACTAGTACAAGAAAGTGTCTTATATGATACTAGTACAAGCAAGTGTCTTATATGATACTAGTACAAGCAAGTGTCTTATATGATACTAGTACAAGAAAGTGTCTTATATGATACTAGTACAAGAAAGTGTCTAATATGATACTAGTACAAGAAAGTGTCTTATATGATACTAGTACAAGAAAGTGTCTTATATGATACTAGTACAAGAAAGTGTCTTATATGATACTAGTACAAGACAGTGTCTTATATGATACTAGTACAAGCAAGTGTCTTATATGATACTAGTACAAGCAAGTGTCTTATATGATACTAGTACAAGAAAGTGTCTTATATGATACTAGTACAAGAAAGTGTCTAATATGATACTAGTACAAGAAAGTGTCTTATATGATACTAGTACAAGAAAGTGTCTTATATGATACTAGTACAAGAAAGTGTCTTATATGATACTAGTACAAGAAAGTGTCTTATATGATACTAGTACAAGCAAGTGTCTTATATGATACTAGTACAAGCAAGTCACGTATATGATACTAGTACAAGCAAGTGTCTTATATGATACTAGTACAAGCAAGTGTCGTATATGATACTAGTACAAGAAAGTGTCTTATATGATACTAGTACAAGAAAGTGTCTTATATGATACTAGTACAAGCAAGTGTCTTATATGATACTAGTACAAGAAAGTGTTTTATATGATACTAGTACAAGCAAGTGTCTAATATGATACTAGTACAAGAAATTGTCTTATATGATACTAGTACAAGAAAGTGTCTTATATGATACTAGTACAAGAAAGTGTCTAATATGATACTAGTACAAGAAAGTGTCTAATATGATACTAGTACAAGAAAGTGTCTTATATGATACTAGTACAAGCAAGTGTCTTATATGATACTAGTACAAGAAAGTGTCTTATATGATACTAGTACAAGAAAGTGTCTTATATGATACTAGTACAAGAAAGTGTCTTATATGATACTAGTACAAGCAAGTGTCTTATATGATACTAGTACAAGCAAGTGTCGTATATGATACTAGTACAAGAAAGTGTCTTATATGATACTAGTACAAGAAAGTGTCTTATATGATACTAGTACAAGCAAGTGTCTTATATGATACTAGTACAAGCAAGTGTCTTATATGATACTAGTACAAGAAAGTGTCTTATATGATACTAGTACATGAAAGTGTCTTATATGATACTAGTACAAGCAAGAGTCTTATATGATACTAGTACAAGCAAGTGTCTTATATGATACTAGTACAAGAAAGTGTCTAATATGATACTAGTACAAGCAAGTGTCTTATATGATACTAGTACAAGCAAGTGTCTTATATGATACTAGTACAAGAAAGTGTCTTATATGATACTAGTACAAGAAAGTGTCTAATATGATACTAGTACAAGAAAGTGTCTTATATGATACTAGTTTCAAGCAAGTGTCTTATATGATACTGGTACAAGAAAGTGTCGTATATGATACTAGTACAAGAAAGTGTTTTATATGATACTAGTACAAGCAAGTGTCTTATATGATACTAGTACAAGCAAGTGTCTTATATGATACTAGTACAAGAAAGTGTCTTATATGATACTAATACAAGAAAGTGTTTAATATGATACTAGTACAAGAAAGTGTCTTATATGATACTAGTACAAACAAGTGTCTTATATGATACTGGTACAAGCAAGTGTCGTATATGATACTAGTACAAGCAAGTGTCTTATATGATACTAGTACAAGAAAGTGTCTTATATGATACTAGTACAAGCAAGTGTCTTATATGATACTAGTACAAGCAAGTGTCTTATATGATACTAGTACAAGCAAGTGTCTTATATGATACTGGTACAATCAAGTGTCTTATATGATACTAGTACAAGCAAGTGTCTTATATGATACTAGTACAAGAAAGTGTCTTATATGATACTAGTACAAGAAAGTGTCTTATATGATACTAGTACAAGCAAGTGTCGTATATGATACTAGTACAAGCAAGTGTCTTATATGATACTAGTACAAGCAAGTGTCTTATATGATACTAGTACAAGAAAGTGTCTTATATGAAACTAGTACAAGGAAGTGTCTTATATGATACTAGTACAAGAAAGTGTCTTATATGATATTAGTACAAGAAAGTGTCTTATATGATACTAGTACAAGAAAGTGTCTTATATGATACTAGTACAAGAAAGTGTCTTATATGATACTAGTACAAGAAAGTATCTTATATGATACTAGTACAAGAAAGTGTCGTATATGATACTAGTACAAGAAAGTGTTTTATATGATACTAGTACAAGCAAGTGTCTTATATGATACTAGTACAAGAAAGTGTCGTATATGATACTAGTACAAGAAAGTGTCTTAAATGATACTAGTACAAGAAAGTGTCGTATATGATACTAGTACAAGAAAGTGTCTTATATGATACTAGTACAAGCAAGTGTCTTATATGATACTAGTACAAGAAAGTGTCTTATATGATACTAGTACAAGAACGTGTCTTATATGATACTAGTACAAGAAAGTGTCTTATATGATACTAGTACAAGAAAGTGTCTTATATGATACTAGTACAAGCAAGTGTCTTATATGATACTAGTACAAGAAAGTGTCTTATATGATACTAGTACAAGAAAGTGTCTTATATGATACTAGTACAAGCAAGTGTCTTATATGATACTAGTACAAGAAAGTGTCTTATATGATACTAGTACAAGAAAGTGTCTTATATGATACTAGTACAAGAAAGTGTCTTATATGATACTAGTACAAGCAAGTGTCTTATATGATACTAGTACAAGCAAGTGTCGTATATGATACTAGTACAAGAAAGTGTCTTATATGATACTAGTACAAGAAAGTGTCTTATATGATACTAGTACAAGCAAGTGTCTTATATGATACTAGTACAAGCAAGTGTCTTATATGATACTAGTACAAGAAAGTGTCTTATATGATACTAGTACATGAAAGTGTCTTATATGATACTAGTACAAGCAAGTGTCTTATATGATACTAGTACAAGCAAGTGTCTTATATGATACTAGTACAAGAAAGTGTCTAATATGATACTAGTACAAGCAAGTGTCTTATATGATACTAGTACAAGCAAGTGTCTGATATGATACTAGTACAAGAAAGTGTCTTATATGATACTAGTACAAGAAAGTGTCTAATATGATACTAGTACAAGAAAGTGTCTTATATGATACTAGTTCAAGCAAGTGTCTTATATGATACTGGTACAAGAAAGTGTCGTATATGATACTAGTACAAGAAAGTGTTTTATATGATACTAGTACAAGCAAGTGTCTTATATGATACTAGTACAAGCAAGTGTCTTATATGATACTAGTACAAGAAAGTGTCTTATATGATACTAGTACAAGAAAGTGTTTAATACGATACTAGTACAAGAAAGTGTCTTATATGATACTAGTACAAACAAGTGTCTTATATGATACTGGTACAAGCAAGTGTCGTATATGATACTAGTACAAGCAAGTGTCTTATATGATACTAGTACAAGAAAGTGTCTTATATGATACTAGTACAAGCAAGTGTCTTATATGATACTAGTACAAGCAAGTGTCTTATATGATACTAGTACAAGCAAGTGTCTTATATGATACTGG